>JBAMJR010000368.1:772500-790000 GCA_038501785.1 Myoxocephalus aenaeus
ACCCAAATCATAGCTCAATATGTGAACATTCTCTCTGCAAAGGTTGACTTTGATAAAGTGAAGCAGAAGACTGAAATTGTTCATGTACCAAACCATATATTTCACTTTTTTTTCATAAAACAAGCTATGATTTACAGTTTTTTAGGCTCAAACAGAATATAAAAGTAGATTCTAAAACTCACCATTTCCGCCGCCTCTCTCTTGGCGTTGTAGGTGTCCAGGTGTTCCTGCAACTCCAGCACACTAAACTTCAGAGTCTCCAACAGTCCACAAGAGACCAGCTACAAACAGCAA
This sequence comes from Myoxocephalus aenaeus, assembly GCA_038501785.1. Classification (NCBI taxonomy): domain Eukaryota; kingdom Metazoa; phylum Chordata; class Actinopteri; order Perciformes; family Cottidae; genus Myoxocephalus; species Myoxocephalus aenaeus. The sequence goes on from JBAMJR010000368.1 coordinate 772,795, forward strand.
GACAGGACACCACACACACATTAACCCCACGACACACACACAGTACAGGACAGAGGAATGTCCACAGCGGGACACACACACACACACACACACACACACTCAGGAATAATGCACAACATGCGGCGGCTCCTTTATGTTTAAATAATATGCTCCTGCGAACACGTTCATGTATTTTTAACCGGTTGTTTTTCAGCCTAAACGAATGCAGACGGCCATGCGTCAGGCCTCACCGTCTCCGCGTCCAGCAGCACGGTGGGGCACTGCGAGCGGGAGGTCATGACCTCCAGGGAGCTGAGGAACTGGTTCCCCATTCGCTGGAGCCGGTCCCCGAGGAAGCGGACCGACCCGTGCGTGATGGAGCCGAACTTCCTCTGAATGCTCTGAAAAAAAACACACAAAGACGAGGAATAAAAGATCTGTGTGCTCAGAGGGCTCACTGGGAAACAGGCAGGGTTCACACACATTCTGACCAATGGGTTTCCATGACTTTTAACCAAATGTCCATGACTTTAAACCAAATGTCCATGACTTTAAACCAAATGTCCATGACTTTTAAATTTGGTTTAAAGGGTTCATACACATTCTGACTTTTCCATGACTTTTAACCACATTTCCATGAGCAAACATTTAGTGAAATCTGGGTGTAAACAGTAAAAAGTGAGTAAATGTAGTATTTAAACTAACAATGAGAATACAAAGCATACAGTAAACCTTAAATGACTCAAATGAATGAGACAATAGTTTGATTAAAAGAATAAACATTTATATAGATACCTGTATGTATGCCTGCTTATATTTTGAGTCTTTCTTTTAAAAGCATATTCATTATTTCAAACTCAGCGTAAATGAACGACATGAACACATGAATATAATATATTTACATGACTTTTACTAAACTTTTTTTTTTTTCAAGGACTTGTCCAGGTCTGGAAATAACCATTAAAAAAATTCCATGACTTTTCCAGGTTTTCCATGACCGTAAGAACCCAGATGCAGGAAGTGCAGCGCCTGCAGCTGTTCAGAGTGTTTACCTGGAAGAGTCTGGAGAACACGTGGAACGTGTAAACGGCGGAGGAGCCGTCCGTGTCCGACAGCATCTGGTTGACGTGGCAACGCCAGGCGTCCTCCTCGTCGTCGTAGGCGGCGGGTTGGAACGCCGCCAGGATGGCGGAGAGGAACGGCGACGGGGGCGGAGAGGCCTGGACCTCCGGGAAGCCGTCTGCGTCACCTTCATCCTGACTGAGGAGACAGCGCACACGGCCGGTGAGCAGCCATCCCGCAGGCTTTATGCCGAAGGACACACACACACACACGCACACACACACACACACACACACACACACACACACCACGCTCTGCTGCTGGTAAACAACCTCACTTCTCTGCCTCCCTCGCTGCAGATTCTGCTGCAGTATTTTTTTGAGAGCTCGTAATCTACTGCAGTGCTCCAGCAAAACAACAACATGCAAGCTATTAGCATCTTAGCATCACGCTAACCTCTCTGCCTCTGCCACACACACACACACACACACACACACACAGATACTCACAGGCCCGTCGGACCAAACAGCCTGAAGAAGCAGACAGAGTATAAGTATCTGAAGCCGGCGCTGCCGAGCGCCGTGGCGGAAACGGTCTCCGTCCTCATCCTCACCCCGACTACCGCTTCTCTCCTCTCTCACTCTCTCTCTGCGCTGCAACTGCTAACAGCACTAGCGCACTGCACACCCATCCCACACAGGACTGCAGGGAGCTCGACACCAGCTCGGCATCGGCTCACACACACACACACACACACACACACACACACACACACACCCAGCCAACCTCACAGCAGGTAGAACGTTGGAGTTGTTTTTGTGTCTCTCTCTCTCTCTCTCTCTCTCTCATAAATCCCCAAACATAGAAAGAAAGTAGAGACACTAAACTTGTTGGTCTCACGCTGTTTTCAGACAATCACACAGAGTGCCCACACACACACACACACACACGACCATCAATCATGCGTGGCTTAGCAAAGTGAAGGACCTTGAGTACAGGTGTATGTTAGTAAGAGGCTCTGTGTGTGTGGGGTCAATTTTTATTTACAGCTGACCTCCAGCCAGAATTGGCCCACCTTGAGGAGGGAATGATTAAAAGTGGACGGCCGGCCCCACATGAGGAGCCATGCCAGGGGAGGCATTACCCATCAGCCCCTCTGTTCTCCTCACAGATACTGTAACCCGTAAAGCAGCAACACCCAAACTACCGTTTCACCGACTGATACGACCTTTTGTCACAATGAAAATATAACAAATTAGTTTTGACTAGCTTCCTTAAAAAGGTATAATATGAAACCTTTCTGCGTTTAAAAGTCTAAAAACAACCAAGACCTAAACATTAAACGATGTCAACGACGTCGTGTCACAATCCGACTCTTTATCCAGTTTCAATCCACGCTTTTTAGATTTTGGTCTTTTTTTTTTTTAACCGGAAGAAGGATTTTAGATGTCTGGATCTGAAGCAACTTGAACACTGAAGGATGAAGACTACAACTCCCATGATCCCACGCTGCGTCGCCACGTCAACAAACTCAGTCTTTTATCTTTTTTTTTTTTAATAAAATCGAGGGACCCTTCGGTCAGCAAATGTTTAGCAGAGGAAGTTAAACTCCATTTCCCTTCAACATGGCAACTCCAATAACAACTACAGAGTGAAAATACAACGAGATCAATAAATAAATCAATCTCAACGTCTGTCATCTCGTTACCAGGCGACAGTTGGCCTCACCTCATTAAATATGAGGCTTTTGCTGCATGTTTTTCTCTGATGCTTCATAAGCCTGATTGATGTCTGTCTTATAAAAATATATATATTCTGATGTCTTTATTTGAAACATCTCCTACAATATTATCTCGTAGCTCTCGTTTGTAATGAGACTTTGGTTTTGTTTCCTCTCATTTGAACTGTTTTACAAAATAATTCTTATTTAAATGGAAGTTAATGGTGTAAAACTGTTCCCCTTCATCATGATTGACGGCACAAAACCAGCGTGAACTCGGGTCACATGGCCGATGCACCAAAGGGCCACTTGTGTTTAACGAGATCAGTAGAAGATGCGGGTCCCTGATCCTCCTCTAAAAACCAGGTGGAGCGGTCTGGGTCCAGAGGAGTCCGCTCACCTGGACATGTCGGAGAAGTCGGCCTCCTCTTCCTCGCAGCGCTCGTCCAGCTCCTTCAGGGCCTGCGTCACGTCTTCCTCCCAGCCGGAGCCACAGGTGCTGTCGGGGTCCGGGTCCGGGTCCAGCTTAGTCTCCGGCGGCATGGGCGAGGGCAGCGAGAGAGGGAGGGCCGTTTGGGGGTCCTCCTCGCAGACGGACCCCGGCGGAGTGTCGATGGCCGGCGGGGGAGGGGGGGCCGGGTCCAGGTCTTCCTGAGGGTCCCGGGTCTCCCGGGGTTCCCGAGCATCCTGAGGGTCCTGCGGGCCCGGGAGGTCGCACAGCTCCGACGGGCAGAACCCCGTGTCCTCGCTCACGCTGCTGCTCAGCTCGTCCGCCGCCGTCACGCTCACGGCGTCCTGCGGGGCGAGCCATAAGGGGGCGCTCAGGAGCAGTTTGGATGACGCAACATTAAAAACACACCGTACGTTAAATATTATGGTGAACAGTGAGATGCTCTGGGTGTCCGGTACGGAGGACTAAAGCTGCCATTGTAATAAATTAAATATAGAAATGAATCATCACATAAATAAATAAAATAATAAGGAAACAAATGTAGAAATAAAAAGCCTCAATTATCAAATATTGTGCAGGTCAATTTGAAAAATAAATATGCACAGAAAGATAAAAATAATAATATAGGGGTTTATTTCCTTGAATTACTTTTTGTACAAGTTTATTTTCATATTTAATTATTTTTTTTATTTATTAATGGTTTATTTCCCTATTTATTCAAATGAATAAATGCATTGTACTTAATCATATTAGCTTGTTATACACTGTTTACATAGACGTGTTGCTATTAATCACTACTTATTTATATTTTTTATTCTATTCCTATTTCAGTTTATGTAACTTCTATTATTTATATATTTGTAATTATTTCTGTCCTTGCACTGACAAACCAAATCAATGGGTGTATCTTAATCTTATTAATATATTTTTCTAATTTAGAGCATCTTTATGCATTTTCAAATTTTTTACTATATTCTTTATTTATCTATCGAGTCATGTATTTATCATAATGGCGGCTTCAGTCCTCCATATTCATGACTCTTAAAAACCCTTTGAGAGCTCAGATTAATGGCAGAGCCTCTAATAACTTTAATTAAGACCGCTGTAGAAAACACGTCGACTTAAATCGCACAAGTCGCCCTTTAAAAGTCGTCGCTTTCTTATTTCTACGATATTCCCCTCCTCCGAGATCGCCTCTTTGCGTCACTCTGCAAGCGAACGTCCATCATGAGAAATTACAGAAAAAGGAAAAAGAATCCATAAAACATCCACAGCCAATATCAATATCAATAAATCACTGCGAGGCCATTTAAAACGTCTGCAGCGACAGCGAGAACAGATGAACGAGAGTTTACATCTGATGCATCTTAATTGTGACGTCACAAACAAAACAATCCACGTTTATATTTGATTACGTTTGCTCCCGTATGTAAAGCCGCCACGTTGATGTAAACAAGGACGAGGGTTACGTCGTTCTAATTAATTTATTTGTGTTTTAAAGAGATGGCTGCAAACGAGGCGGCCGCTTTATTACAGAAAGCTTTTAGGAGCTCGGTGGCCGTCCAGGAGGGAACGGGTGAGAGTATTGATGGTTTTATCTCGGGCTCATTACGCTAAGAGCCGGGGCCGCGATGGGGGAGATGTCCTCGGGACGACATTGAGGCCGCTGGCGAGATCGAGTTCCTGGAAAGTTGCAACGTCACCGAGGGGAAGGAGCCCCTGATTACAATAAATATGAGCATAGACGATCCGTAAATCCCTTTAGGGCTGAAACGGTTTATTTATTTGAACCAAACCGTCGCGGTTCATCCGAGATCAACGGCATCTCCCAGATCACCGGGAAGATACATGTTTGGGTGCTTTAAAGGTTTATAAATAGCAAAGTTGGTACACTCCTCAAAATGTGTATGTTTTATTTTGTATTATTATTATTATTATGTATTTTATATTTTCATGGCATTACAAGATGAAAGATGAATGCAGGAATCAAGCTCTTGTTGTTTAAAAACCATTGATTGTTATATAAAACTGTAAATTATAGCTTGTGTTATGAAGAAAAGCCCCAAACTGCTGGATTTGGATGTAATGAACACCATAAGTAATATACAAATGAAATATATGGTTTGGTACATGAAAAAATTCAAATGTCACAGATGTGCCCCAATGCAAATTTTGGAGTCCTCGCCTGAATGTTCTCTGTTCTAAACCCTCTCTAACTTTGATAAAGTGAAGCAGAACAAAGTCAACCTTTGCAGAGAGAATGTTCACACATTGAGCTATGATTTGGGTTAGAGAATGTTCACATATTGAATGTTCACATATTGAATGTTCACATATTGTGCTATGATTTGGGTTAGAGAATGTTCACATATTGAATGTTCACATATTGTGCTATGATTTGGGTTAGAGAATGTTCACATATTGAATGTTCACATATTGTGCTATGATTTGGGTTAGAGAATGTTCACATATTGAATGTTCACATATTGTGCTATGATTTGGGTTAGAGTTGGACCTTACATTATTATAATTATTCAAATAGCCCTAGTGGTTGTAGAGATACACCCTTTTTAGTTTGGGTATGACATTTTCGAGGAAAGGGTGTTCTATTGTTTAAAAAAAATCTATAGTTATTTTTAATAATAAATTTAAATACTATAAATGTCTGCTCCAACCACATCTAACAGGAAGTCAGTGGTAAAGTAGTAAAGCCTCCAATTATTTTAACATAAATGCAACGTAGCAAAAAGAAAAAACAAACGTCTCGATCGGGGGACCTTAATTGGACCTGCTGCCTTGATTTGTTTCTTTCTGTTCAAAATAAATGAAAACAACCGCATAAGAAGTGTTTTTGTTTTTTCCTCGCTGTGGCTCTCGCACCAAGAGACGAACCGAATCCAAACGTCCGTGTTCCTCTCCTCCTCTAATCTCCATATTTACCAATCTGGGCCATTAGCTCCTCCCACACGACCGGCCCAGCGCGACATACTCACCGCTGTTAGTACGAGTGATAAACGTCAGTAGCAGGAGAAAGCAAAGCGCTTCATCACGGTCATGCTACGGCCTGTTAATGTGGCAGCAAATGGAAAAAAAAGGGTTTAATTGGTGTTCGGTTAACGGGTCGTTATACTCACACATGCTTCTGCCGACGGTAACGGAGCCGCAGTCCATTTCACGAGTTTTTAAAATGGAGGATTTAGTTGGAAGGGGTCAGTTGCTGTGTTATTTAAAAAAAAAAGGGCGAGCAGTGACAGCTGACCTGAGGTGAGCTTCGGTTTCCAAAATCAAATCCAGCAAGCAAAGCCCCACCACATGACTATTAATAAACCAAATATACCATAAAAAAGGAGCAAGAGCTGGCCTTCAGCACCCAAAAACCCAGAGCGAAGCATCGAAGCAAGCGGCGGTAGGAGGAGTCACAAGCGGCGAGAGGAGGAGTCACAAGCGGCAGTAGGAGGAGTCACAAGTGGCGGTAGGAGGAGTCAGAAGCGGCGCGCGGACGCGGTTATAGAACGGGTACTTTTACCCCAAATCAAACCCCTGATCCTCTGGGTCAACCACAGACAAGGAGTACCGAATGAAGCAGATAAAAGGTTGAACAGAAAAGAAAGGAGGATAAAATAAAAAGGCGAGCTAGAAAGCACCCGAGCGCCACGACGGTTTATTGCTCCCCCAGATTGATCGCACCTCAGGCAGCTGGCTGCCGGCGCTGTCTGAGTGGGGCGTCTCCAAAAGGGGGCTATCCGGGCGAGGGAGGTTGGGAGGGTCGGGCGGGGCGGGCGCCTCCTCGGTCGGAGCGGTGCCGCCGGACGCCTCCTGAGAGCGCTGCAGGGCGTCCACGTGGTTGGATGCCGCGTCGTCGGTGGCAGAGTCACTGTTGAGCTAAAACAACAACAACAACATATAAACACAAGAGATGACCGTGGTCTGCTCGTTGTTACAAAAGAACACTAAGCTGCCGCGATGTCGTCACTGAAGCTGCTTCAGGAGAATCTTTCCCCTTAAATTGGGGATGAACCAAATAGTTTGAAGCTTCATTCATGATATTCTAATTCAACATCAATGTTTTTTTGTAATATCCCTTTAAACCTGGTATTTCTGTACAGTGTCAACTAAATATCAGGCTACATTAATATTAGTAGTATTGTACCGTAAAAAACGGGTTATAAGCCACTACTACCTTCGGTGGTTGTCTCTGCTAGCTCCTCGCTGTAGCCAGCTAGCTCCCCGCTAGCTCCCCGCTAGCTCCCCGACAACCACCGAAGGTAGCGGGACCAGCCCCGGCTCGACACCCGACGCGGGCAGCAGCAGCGGGGAGCTAGCAGCAGCCCTAGCTGGCTACAGCGGGGAGCTAGCAGCAGTGCTAGCTGGCTACAGCTGGGAGCTAGCGGGGACAACCACCGAAGGTAGTAGCGGCTTAAAACCCGACTTTTATGGTAGTTTTTTTGCAGAATTATATTCTGGTGGTTGCTGTGTTGTTTTTGACTCATCATATATATATATATATATATATATATATATATATATATATATATATATATATAAAATAAAAATAAATAGTGTTTGAGCCTTTCAGAAACAATCAGCAGTAATCTAACAGCGCCATAAATCTATCCCCCCCCCCCCATTGTTTTTACGGGTTATGACGTCATAACATCTGAAGCTTCATTCATGTATTTTACTTGCAGGTCCAAATCTTTTTCAACAGTAGTGGTTAGAGTTGCTTATTATTTGCAGTACAGATAAAATAATAAAACTGTACGTTTCTGTCATTTTTAATCTTCCAATCAGTTGATTCGGCACTTAATTATATACAAGTAGTTATATATTATATATATTACTCTGAACTCTTCGTTTCACATAAATGCTGCATGCTGGTTTTTTCTGGACGACTACACACATTGTTATCCAGGAGAGGCAACAGCTCATTCTCTCACCGTGCACTCAGATCAGGAGGAGCAGAAGAAGAGCGGCAGACCCATGAGACTGAGGCCAAGCGTTTATATTAATGCCATTATTATTATTATTATTATTATTGGCAGCTTTGGCTTGTGTAGCAAAACAAAAGCAAAGAAGAGGTGAGAGAAGGAAAAGGAACATGCTGTTGTCCTGAATTATTGTCAGACTTGAATCTACCGCGAGTCAATGTGAGTTTAACACAATTTATTTTAGTTGTCCTAAACTCTACTTACCTAACGGGAATATGAAAGTGATTCTGACTGTTGGGGGAAAGAGTGCTACCTTTCAACAAAGACCAAATCCAAGCATTTACTCCAAATGGTTCTACTATAGCTTTGAATGTACTTTGGGTACACCTGGATAGGCGTTTTTGGAACATTAAGAGGTTAAAAGCGACTATGAGAAAGAAGGAGTTAAGCTGCGTTCACACCAAACGTGTTGCGAATTTGACGCGCGAGTAGATTACATGCAAAGTCAATGCACAGACGCGCTAGGTTGCGAAAAAGCGACTTTTCCGCGGCGCGAATAGCGCGCTTGACGCGAGTTGCGTAAGCCAATCAGCGTTAAGAAGCCACGCCCCCTTTCAGGCGCGAGTAACATTCGCAACGCGTTTGGTGTGAACACAGCATTATTGTCGAGCGGAAAAAGGTGTGAACATTCGGTGTGAACGTAGCATTAGCATTAAATCGAGCAGCCAGAGGAAGAGGGGCCGAGGTTGTAAAGGGGGCGGGGCTTCTACCACCACCAGCGAAGAAGAAGAAGAAGCAAGCGTCTAGACCACACACACCATGCCAGCGGTGTGAGGACATGGTGGGTTGGGAGTGAGACTTACGAGGCCAGAGCGGGAGAGAATCTGGCTAGCGCTCAGTACCTCCTCCTCGGACGACTCGTCCGTGTCCTCGTGGTTGGTGAGGTTGAGGCTCGGCGTGCTGCCGGCGTACTGACACTCCTGCAGCGAGGGCGTGTCTCCCTTGTCCATGCTCTCCAGGGAGCGGCGCCGCACGCCCCAGTTGAAGTTATCCATGCTCTCGCCCTGCAGGGAGGAGCAGGAGAGTGAGACGGAGCCGTGCACACACACACACACACACACACCTAAACGTACACACCCACACACCTAAACGTACACACCTACACAAAACACACACACACCTACACAAAACACACACACACACACACACACACACACACACACACACACACACACACACACACACACATAAACGTACACACACACACACACACACACACACATAAACGTACACACACACACACACACACACATAAACGTACACACACACACACACACACACACACATAAACGTACACACACACACACACACACACACACACACACACACACACACACACACACACACATATACACACACACACAAAAAAACACACAGACACGCAAAACACACAGACACAAACACACACAGACACGCAAAACACACATACACAAACACACACAGACACGCAAAACACACACACATACACACAAAAAAAAACAGACACGCAAAACACACACACACAAAAAAACACACAGACACGCAAAACACACGTACACACAAAAAAACACACAGACACGCAAAACACACATACACAAACACACACAGACACGCAAAACACACATACACAAACACACACAGACACGCAAAATACACATACACAAACAAAAAACACACAGACACACATACACAAACAGACACGCAAAACACACAGACACGCAAAACACACATACACAAACACACACAGACACGCAAAACACACATACACAAACACACAGACACGCAAAACACACACACACACACAAAAAAAAACACAGACACGCAAAACACACATACACAAAAAAAAAACACACAGACACGTACACACAAAAAAACACAGACACGCAAAACACACAGACACGCAAAACACACATACACAAACACACACAGACACGCAAAACACACATACACAAACACACACAGACACGCAAAACACACATACACAAACACACACAGACACGCAAAACACACATACACAAACACACACAGACACGCAAAACACACATACACAAACACACACAGACACGCAAAACACACATACACAAACACACACAGACACGCAAAACACACATACACAAACACACACAGACACGCAAAACACACATACACAAACACACACAGACACGCAAAACACACATACACAAAACACACACACATACACACAAAAAAAACACAGACACGCAAAACACACACACATACTGACACGCAAAACACACATACACCCACACAAAACACACACACATACAAACACACATACTGACACGCAAAACACACATACACCCACATACAAACACACACATAAACACACACACACGCAAACGCAAAACACACACACACTGACACACAAAACACACACACACTCTCTCTCTCTCTCTCACACACACACACACACACACACACACACTCTCTCTCTCAAACACACACACACACACTCTCTCTCTCAAACACACACACACACACTCTCTCTCTCAAACACACACACACACACACTCTCTCTCTCTCTCACACACACACACACACTCTCTCTCTCTCTCACACACACACACACTCTCTCTCTCACACACACGTATACAAAAACAAACACACACACACACACACACTCTCTCTCTCTCTCTCACACACACACAGGGTTCGGGTAAGATCTTACAACAGAAACAACAACAATAAACAATGCATGAGGGGTGAGATGATTCCGTGGGATGTGGGATGTTAACGATGCAACGTTCTAAAAGCTATAAAAGAAAAGGGGTCACGACCACATGGGGGCAAAGGTCACATCAAAAGCACTGAAGCACTTTATTGAACCCTCAGACTTACCTGCAACTCCTTGTGGCAAGAGAAGAGAAGGCATGGTGTTAGTAGACGTAGAAAAGTAGACAAACGAGACATTACAGAGTCCTGCACTTCACACACACATTTTAGTGGCTTTAGAAATAAAAAAAAGATTTATGTATTTCTAAGATGACATCATTTTAGTGTCCACTATTAGCTCTTTCATATGTCCTTCATTTTATTACCTTTTCCTAATTACCGCCGTCTTCCCTTCATAAGCGTCTACTTCACCTTGACTCAGACCAGAGGTGTCGAGTAACGAAGTACAAATACTTTGTTACTTTACTTAAGTACACATTTTGGGTATCTATACTTTACTGGAGTATTTATTTTTCAGACGACTTTTTACTTCTGCTCCTTACATTTTCACGCAAATATCTGTACTTTCTACTCCCTACATTTTAAAAATAGGAAAGCAGCTCACTGCTCCACTAATACTGATGCAGCCTGATGCTCACACATCTGCACTCATTCTGTTTTGGTTGGCAAAAAAAATTAAAAGCTTATTGTTTTCCACAATGAGCTATTTAGTAGTAACTAAATATTAGTTATTTTTTGCACAGATAGAACTTACACAAAACATTGTCTGACGGAGCGATCTGATTTACTTGAAAGTGATTGCAATTGTCTTTATTCTGTTATTTATAAAAGCACAGATGAGTCACAAAATTATGTTATTTATAGAAAAAGTTTGAGAACCACAGCTTTAAGTGTTTGTGTCGGTGTCCCCTTACATTACTTTTATACTTTTAAGTAGTTTTGAAACCAGTACTTTTACACTTTTACTGAAGTAAAAAGCTTGGGTTGATACTTCAACTTTTACAGAAGTATTTTTAAACCCTAGTATCTATACTTCTACTTGAGTAATGAATGTGAATACTTTTGACACCTCTGACTCAGACACAGACGCAGACAGACAAGACACACACAGACAGACACACACACACACACACACAGACACACACACACACACACACACACACACACTTCTCACCTCGGCATCCTCCAGCTCCACATCCAAGAAGTCAAAGTCCTTGAAGACTCCAAACTGCTGCTCGCTGCCGTCCTCTCCCAGCAGCTCCTCTTCCCGCACCACCTCCTCCACGGTGGGGATGAGGCTGGTCTGCTGGTCCACAGAGTCCAGGTCCTCGTTGGACGAGAACACCACCTGAAGTAAATAAAAACACAAGCGCTGTACGTCCACTGAAAACCATTCGAACGAAACATGAAATCAAGATCAACTTCAACAAAAAGACAGAGCAGTAACAACAGCGGTGTCCTGAGCAGTGATTTCACAGAGACCTGGTCAGAGGCTTTAGAGTAGGAGAGGAGTCTTACAGATGGATTTTTGGGAATGCCAGACTCCGGGCCGCATAAAGACAGGACATTCATCAGCCTCTCTCTGGTTCTTCTCTGGAACAAACAAAAAACACAGAAGCATGATGGGAAAAAGAGTGTTTTACGATCTGTTCAACAGCCGACACCCAGTTGCTTCATGTCTTAAAACCTGCATTCTCTCTCCTGACCACCAGGGGGCGACTCCTCTGGTTGTATAGAAGTATATGCTTCATGTGTTAAACCTGCATTCTCTCTCCTGACCACCAGGGGGCGACTCCTCTGGTTGTATAGAAGTCTATGCTTCATGTGTTAAAGCTGCATTCTCTCTCCTGACCACCAGGGGGCGACTCCTCTGGTTGTATAGAAGTCTATGCTTCATGTGTTAAACCTGCATTCTCTCTCCTGACCACCAGGGGGTGACACCTCTGGTTGTATAGAAGTCTATGCTTCATGTGTTAAAGCTGCATTCTCTCTCCTGACCACCAGGGGCCGACTCATCTGGTTGTATAGAAGTCTATGCTTCATGTGTTAAAGCTGCATTCTCTCTCCTGACCACCAGGGGCCGACTCATCTGGTTGTATAGAAGTCTATGCTTCATGTGTTAAAGCTGCATTCTCTCTCCTGACCACCAGGGGCCGACTCATCTGGTTGTATAGAAGTCTATGCTTCATGTGTTAAAGCTGCATTCTCTCTCCTGACCACCAGGGGGCGACTCCTCTGGTTGTATAGAAGTCTATGCTTCATGTGTTAAAGCTGCATTCTCTCTCCTGACCACCAGGGGCGACTCCTCTGGTTGTATAGAAGTCTATGCTTCATGTGTTAAAGCTGCATTCTCTCTACTATCCACCAGGGGGTGACTCCTCTGGTTGTATAGAAGTCTATATAAATGACTCTACTTCTCTCTTGATGTATTCCCTCAGTAAACATTGTAACCATGATGTTCATTTAGTAAATTATGGTCATTTAGAGTCAAACAGACCATAAAGCAGGGGACGCTTTAGGGGCGGGGCTACAAGGTGATTGACAGGTCCACACCAGAGACGTATACGGCGTCTCTACGTCACTCCTCCAGAGAATTTAACCTCTGTTTATCAGTTGCGAAAAAACAACATGGCGACAAAACCCACAAACCGACGGGTGACGTCACGACGACTCCGTCTACTTCCTGGTTCGACTTAGTTAGCGGTGCCGGATGCGGCGAGTCAGTCCGACTTGGTACCTGCGAGAGCTGAGGCCTCTTCCAGCTGACCGGCACCAGGCCGTTGGAGTTGGATCCGGACGACGTGGAGGAGGTGCTCCTCGTCACGGCGATCACCTGCGGCTTTCCATTCCGGCCCACCGCCGTGCGCTGGTCACCGTATTTATGCCCGATGATCGGCGTCTACAGAGACACGGAAGAGTTAGCCGTAGCGTAGCACAACACAGAGCAACAGAGTGGGAGGAGCACCGACCTCCGAGATGTCGAAGTGGAAGTCCAGAGTTTTGCCGGGCAGCTCCTTAGAAGAGTTGTTGAAGATGCGCGTGAAGGCGATCTCCGGAGAGCCGCAGGACTCGGTGCTGTAGGAGCGCTGCACGTCGTCGGGAACGACGAGGCTGGCCGAGCGGGACACCACCAGCTTCAGGATGTTCTGGGCCTCCTTCCAATGGGGGCTCTGTGCGAAGCACACGCCAATATAATGAGACCATTGTGAGACGTCGGGCTGTGTAGGTGTCTTTGGAGACATATTTTCCGCCTCAGAAGGCCGAGCCAAATTCCCCCGACCCACGGCAGCCGCTTAAACTCCACGGCAGCCGCTTAACCGAGCTCCCGGAGCCCCCCCCCACCCGATTTTTCGATAATGAGGAAGTGCTTTTTATTTTCACTCAAACGCTCCTAAATCATCAACCACAGGTCCGATTTAATAAATTGAAACGGCTAAAGTACTCTAAACCCTTTTGAGAAGAGAAACGATGGACTACATTTAACAAAAAAGATCGTTATATTTGTATAATTACGTAATAAAGTAAAGCTCCTCAATATGACTGAGCGATTATAACGTTTCACTATTTAGCTAATTTTTTAGATTTTTTTTTCTCCGCGTTTTGAGGTCCTACGGTTTCGTCGTTCCTCAAACGCATCTGAAAGCGCGTCAGATGACACAAGCGGAAGCAGACGGTCATTTCAAGTGGTCCTTCGTTATGGTGCGACGAAGATTTAGGTAAAAATGGCTAATATCTTTATTTCTGAACCGAAAAACATGAATTTTGGACTGGAAAGGCTTGAAAACATGTCATTGCTTGTGTTTATTGTGATTATTATTGCATATTTGGATGATTTAGGTCTTAATTTTTCTAAAGAGGTGCAGTATTACTCTGGGACATGATGGGAAGTCACCAAAAATACAATTCAAAAAACTTGGGGGGCGACCGAGGACAAATTTTTTGATCCGATTCTTGACTTTTGATCAAATTTATGCAGAAAATTAATAATATTTTTTTTTATTTTAATTTTTTTAATTTTTAAAAGGCAAGGAGTTGCTGATTCTTTAGAGATCAAGGACAATAGGGGCTGGTATTCATATCAAGGTCATATGAGCTGTAGAACACCTGTAGAAGCCCTCGGGGGGACCAATTGGGGGACCTGCGGGCTGAAGTATTTAAACTCCACGGCAGCTGCACTTTGCGGTCCATTACAGTAATGGTATAGAAAAACGGCGGCAGTTGCAGAGGATTAGGGGAGAGAGTTTGACTGGCTTTTCACTGCTTTTCACTGAACTTTGAGTGGCCTTTTCTTTGGAAATAATATGTTGTAGTTGTAAACAATAGTATTAGTATAGTTTATGAGAGTTCTGTCACCTAAAAACCCCACTAAAGGCCATTTTTCTGTCCCCACAAACACAAAGGACACTGGGAAAAGGACAGACAGAAGGCCAGGAGGGGAGGAAACAGTGTACTAGCTGCCTGTAAAGCCTGCCTGGGTGTGTGAGGAGGGCAATATTGGGTTCAGGGAGATAAACACATTTCTAAAACGCCTGGACATGGACACATATAAAAGCCTATAACATGGACACTGAATGCTTTGGGCAAACAAAACTGTTTGAGAAGATGTAAAATAGGTTAAATTTAATTTCTGTAATCTCAAAAGCTTTGCTCATGGTTCATTTTCAATTGTTTAGAAGAGAAATATGATGAAAATTCAAATACGTTTCTTGACTTTTTACACAGCCTTTATAACATAATAATGACAAATACTTGCCAGATTTTGAAAGTTACATTTCTCCTGAAAAAAGGAGCAAAATCATTTTGGCAAAAAGACATTTTTGGACATATTTATTGATAAATAAGACAAAAAGGACCAGGCGGACTGTCATCATTACAGATTTAAAAGGCAGCCGCTTAACCTCGGAGGCCGTTTGTATTCTGGAGCATGTTCCCCAATACAATAATGATAATATAAATAAATGCATGAATAAATGACATTTAAATATTTTATTTTTATTTACCAACACTTTATAAATGATCTTATTAATCATCTATAAGTCCTTAATACTTCATTTACAAATGGGGAATCCATCATTTATAAAGTATGAAAACACAATCATGAAACGCATAATAGTCAAGCTCATAATCAAGAATGAAACATTTATAACTGTGTTTATGAATTGCATACTAATGAGTGTTCATGTTGGAAGAATGCTTTATAAATGATGAATTAAGTGTTTATTCATGCTTTACTAATGCTAAATAGTGTGTACTTATTATAAAGTGCTACCGATATACTTCACTGTCCCCAAAGGGGAAGTTCTGCCTCGGCTTCAGTGACACTTATAACTGCAAACGATTAACAAATAAAGATTTTTGATAACAGATTAATAAAATATCTTCCAACTCTTTCCTCCTCTGTGACAGGAAACTTAAACATATTTGAGTTGTGGACAAAACAAGACGTTTGAGGACGCCATGTTGGGCTTTTTTTGGGGGGGTGGCGGGTGAATCAAAATTAATAAATTGTGCTTTGTCCATTCATAAACCTGCAAAAATGATACAATGTGTCACGTTGTGTCATTGTTCTGTTAGCGAACACTGCCCCCTCCTGGCAAAGAGGCTCGTTGAACTGCAATGTCCGGTTCAGGAGCTCCTGGTAGCTCCGCCTCTAATCAATTACTAGTGAACATGTGTGCACGGGGGAAGCTCTCGACCGAGGGTTCGATTCCCGGCGCCGCCGTTTCCACAATAACTCATAACAACCAGCGAGAGGCGAAGGCTCACCTGAACGTATTTGCCGATGATCTTCATGATCTCCAGGTTGAACTGCTTGACCGGGGCGGCCGACAGGTCGACGTGACTCAGCAGGCTGTAGATGATCTGCAGCAAGGACTGCTGCATGCTGGGAAGGCCCTTCTC
Organism: Myoxocephalus aenaeus; assembly: GCA_038501785.1. Classification (NCBI taxonomy): domain Eukaryota; kingdom Metazoa; phylum Chordata; class Actinopteri; order Perciformes; family Cottidae; genus Myoxocephalus; species Myoxocephalus aenaeus. Next base: position 789,566 of record JBAMJR010000368.1, read on the forward strand.
CAGCAACTGAGAGAGAGAGAGACAGGTCACTGGATGGCTGATCTACCGCTGTGTTGCTACCAGGCGGCTCGTCCTCACACTCCCTCTCTCACACACTCTTTTTCCTGCATACACACACACACGCTCTCTCTCTTGCGCACACACACACACACACACACTCCTGGGTGCAAACACTCTCTCCTGCTCGCGCGCACACACACGCACACACTCTCTCTCTCTCCTGCACACACTCTCTCCTGCTCGCTCGTGCGCGCACACACACACACACACACCTGGGTGCACACTCACTCTTGCACACTCTCTCTCCTGCTCGCACACGCACACACACTCTCTCTCTCTCTCTCCTGCACACACACACACACTCTCTCCTGCACACACACACACACTCTCTCCTGCACACACACACAAACAAACACTCTCTCTCCTGCACACACA
>JBAMJR010000368.1:795000-947500 GCA_038501785.1 Myoxocephalus aenaeus
ACTAAACTTTTTGAAAAAAAAAAAAATTTCAGGACTGGAAATAACCATTTTAAAATTCCATGACTGTTTTCCATCACCGTATGAACCCTGTGAAGAGGTTGTAGGCGGAGGACTTACTGAGCCAAGGCAGTGAGGAGGTCGTAGTTTTTGACGGTGTCTGCTAGCGTGTCGATGCCCGACTCCAGGGTCAAGAGCAGCTCAATGACGAAGCCCTGAGGAGAAGAAACACCAGAGGTCAGCGATACAACACCTGGATATTTAATCTACGGAGTGAGTGTACTTCCTGTAAGATCATCTGATATGTAGGACCCACATTACACCTCTACAATAGCAACACATCTATCTATTTATATCAGAAAGTATGAACAAATGCTCTAAAGTTTAAGTTTTATAAAAGTTAAATGCTCAACGGGTCGAGTAGAAGGTGTCGTGTGATTGGACGAGAGATGCACCCAGTCTTTTTATGACATCCTGCAAACATTTGTATTTTCTTTAGTGGAGAATTAATTTTCTTAACGTGCATAATAAAAATCTTGACTATTAAATAACTTACATTTTCTACAAAACTGCACCAGTTAGAACTTCTTTCACTCAAATACATTTGAAAAGTTGCTACAAATGTAGCAACTTTTCAAATGTCCACGGTTTATTTTGGACATGCAGATGTTACAAATTACATGTGTGTGTGTCTGTGTTGCACAACTCTGACTACTCTTGTCTTTAATTGTCATTTTGTCTGTTGTCTTTAATGTATTTATCTTGTTTATTGCATATTGTGTATGTATATAAGTAGGAAGAGCTACGTGAAACCGGAGTCAAATTCCATGGACGTGCAAATAAAGCTGATTCTGATTCTTCTGATGACTGAATGATCGACAGCTCGCCGACCGGTTTCGACCGGTTTTGCCTCTCTAGATCAACGCGTGCAGCCGGTCCAGGTTCTGACCTGAGCCTCCTCTCCCGGGTCCCCGACGGTCTCGACCAGCCGAGACAGGATGTCGGACAGCGTGGCCAGAGTCAGAGGCTGCTTCAGCGCCCTGAAGATCTGGAACGAGCGGCCGGCGTAGTGGCGGGAAGAGCAGGACAGCGCCGTTTGAAGGGCGACTTCGCTCAGCAACGACTCCAGCTGGAAACCTGGAGGACGGGATGCACGTGAATGAATGAACAATCAAAATCATACCTGCGTCTCCAGGATGAGGCAACGGGCACCTGAAGCGTACGGACCTGAGGGGGAGTGTTTGAAGACGGTCGCTACGTGTCGGACGAACACGCTCAGCTGCTCGGCGCTCTTGATGTTGGGGTTCTTGGGCGACACGTCCTCGTGGTTCCACAGCGGGCCGCGTTTCCTACGAGGACAGAGAACGGGGAGCGGGACGCGTCAATAAAGGAAGTCATCCAGAGCCGGTGGGTTCATCTACAGCAGCGGTGGCCAAAGGCTCGTCGTCGTCCCGTCGTTTTGACGGACAGGGTTGGAAATATAATAATATTTTGGTTTTAATTATAACAAGAAACAGTCTGAAGGCGTATTTAAAAGGCGTTCACTTAAACCAGTGGTTCTCAAACTGTGGGGCGCGACCCTCTAGTGGGGCGCGGAGGTATCACAGGTGGGGATATGCAGATTTTTTATAATCCTTTATTAATCCCACAGTGGGGAAATTATTCTCTGCATTTTACCCATCCTAAGTAATTAATTAGGCAATAATTTCTTCCAAATATTTGTTATTTTTTGCACAGATATAACTTTAAAGTTCTAACAAAGTGATTCCACATTTTATATGTTTTTGTCTGATGGAGAAATCTGGTTTACTTGAAAAGGGATTTACATTTTCTTTATTTCATTATTTGAAAAAGCACGGATGGAGGAGTCACTAAAAGTTATTTCAATAAAAATTCAGCTTGGACCATTTTGTTAGAACTTTGTTGGGGCGGTGGGGCGCGAACATTGTTCTTCCTCCAAAGTGGGGCGTGACAGAAAAAGTTTGGGAACCACCGACTTAAACTGATACTCTTTTAGAGTCTAAAATAACATCACTCTGCTGCAGTAAAACTCACACAAAACACTTCAAAAACATCCAAAACTCTCACATTCAAGCAGTGAAATTACACCACACCTCAAGACAGATGATGGCATCACACCAGGCAAAAAGAACCAATATGACACCAACCCCAAAACCAAAACCATGCTCAAAATACCCGGTCCTTTCAGACACTGCTGGAGGCATGAAAGCAAATCATTGGACAGAATGAGCGACATGGTGCAGGACACAGTGAGTCACACATGAACATGTGAAGTCAGTGCAGGTGGTGGAGCTCCTCACCTGGAGGTGATGAACTCGATGAGGGATTTGACCTTCTCGTCCTGTTCGGCGGTGGCGTCCACCTCACTGAGCAGCGGGGGGGGCGAGGTGGGGGAGGCCGGCTCCCAGGCTGATGCTGGAGGACGTGGAGCTGGAGCTGAGGCCCGAGTCCGTCATGGGGGACGGCTGACAGTCCGACAGAAGCTCCTGCACTCCTGCAGGAACAACACGGGGCATGACGTACTGTTACTACTACTGAAGGCCTCACGTGGAGTCGTCTGGAGCAGTGTAGGGTTGGTTTAACTGTTCTAGTCATCATCTTTCATGGTTCTATGAAGACGACTCTGTGGTTAAAATCTAAACACAACGACCATCAGTCCTGACCAACGGGCCCCTGGGCAGACATGCAAAAGGGCCCACGACCCTTCTGTCATAGGAGCGAGACACAGACTCTTTAGTTGTGACGCCTCTTCTTTGTTGTTTTGTGGAAATTGTGTATCTCTTTGTAGCGGTTCTGTGTCTCTTTGTAGCTGATTTGTGACTCTTTGTAGTTACATTGTGACTCTGTTGTTGTTTTGTGTCTCTTTGTGGTAAGTATGTGTCTCTTTCTAGCTGATTTGTGTCTCTTTCTAGCTGATTTGTGTCTCTTTCTAGCCGATTTGTGTCTCTGTAGCTGATTTGTGTTTCTTTGTAGCTGATTTAAGGCTGTGCTGTGTCACTCTGTCTCTTTGTAGTCATTTGTATCTCTTTGTTGTTTCGCCTCTTTTCATGGTTGTTGTGTGGTCTATTTATCTCTTTACTGCTTATTTTACATCTGTTTGAAGTTGTTTTAATCTCTTTGTGAGACTTTTTAAAGTTATATTTACCTTTTTGTGGTCGTGCTGCCTCTCTTTGGAGTCGTTTGTGTCTCTTTGTAGTTGTGTGTCTCTTTGTAGTTGTGTGAGTTGTTTGTGTCTCTTTGTAGTTGTGTTAGTTGTGTGCGTCTCTTTGTAGTTGTGTTAGTTGTGTGCGTCTCTTTGTAGTTGTGTTAGTTGTGTGCGTCTCTTGGTAGTTGTGTTAGTTGTGTGCGTCTCTTTGTAGTTGTGTTAGTTGTGTGCGTCTCTTGGTAGTTGTGTTAGTTGTGTGCGTCTCTTTGTAGTTGTGTTAGTTGTGTGCGTCTCTTTGTAGTTGTGTGCGTCTCTTTGTAGTTGTGTTAGTTGTGTGCGTCTCTTTGTAGTTGTGTGCATCTCTTTGTAGTTGTGTGCGTCTCTTTGTAGTTGTGTGCGTCTCTTTGTAGTTGTTTGTAGTTGTGTGCGTCTCTTTGTAGTTGTGTGCGTCTCTTTGTAGTTGTGTGCGTCTCTTTGTAGTTGTGTGCGTCTCTTTGTAGTTGTGTGCGTCTCTTTGTAGTTGTGTGCGTCTCTTTGTAGTTGTGTGCGTCTCTTTGTAGTTGTGTGCGTCTCTTTGTAGTTGTGTGCGTCTCTTTGTAGTTGTGTGCGTCTCTTTGTAGTTTTTGTAGTTGTGCGTCTCTTTGTAGTTTTTGTAGTTGTGCGTCTCTTTGTAGTTTTTGTAGTTGTGCGTCTCTTTGTAGTTGTGTGCGTCTCTTTGTAGTTGTGTGCGTCTCTTTGTAGTTGTGCGTCTCTTTGTAGTTGTGCGTCTCTTTGTAGTTTTTGTAGTTGTGCGTCTCTTTGTAGTTGTGTGTCTCTTTGTAGTTGTGTGTCTCTTTGTAGTTGTGCGTCTCTTTGTAGTTGTGCGTCTCTTTGTAGTTGTGCGTCTCTTTGTAGTTGTGCGTCTCTTTGTAGTTGTGCGTCTCTTTGTAGTTGTGCGTCTCTTTGTAGTTGTGCTGTTTTCTTTAAGGTTGTCTTGTTTCTTGTTGTAATTGTTTTGTTTCTATTTCTTCTGTTCTGCTTTGGCGATACAACTAATAAGTATGAGCGATATCTCTCTGCTCCTTTCTTACTCTGAGCTCCGCAGCTGAACTCACCCGTCAGGTTGATCTCCGGAGCGACCGGCTTCACGGTCAGGACCCTCGGCTCGTTGTAGTCCCGGTTGCGTAACAGCACCATGGCCACCGACTGAACGCTGCTATTCGCTCCCTGGACGACGAGCAGGTGGAGCAGCAGACGCTTGCAGTGCTCGTACACCTCCGGGTGCTGGTGGTCAAACCCTGGGAGGAAGGAGACCGATTAGATCATGTGACTTCAGCAAGTAGAGCTGGGACGAAGAGGGAGGCCCCGACTACACGGATACAGATATCCTGTAAAATGAATAACGTAAAATTCTGTTTAATTCCAAACGCTCGCCGGGCCTGAAGATAAAGGCGACGTCAACGATACCTCAAATACCAGAGAAGAAGATTCTGAGCATGCTCAGTGAGCTTATTCTCCTTTAACAAATACTAAAAAAAAAAAATAGTAAAGTAAGGCTTCTTATTTCTTTATTCATGCATACTTTATATTTGGTGCTACGGCGTAAAACTAAAATTAACCGATATGTGGACGGAGTGGAATTGCTGCTCCGTGTCACTTATATGACCATATAAGGAGATGAAATCCCAAGAAAACTTGCTATATGAAGTATTCAGACGCCTCAGTGGCATCCCACCGCTTAAAAAAAAATATCTACAAACTTAAAAAGGCGTTTACAAAAGTAGCCGTTTTAGTGTCCTAAAAAATATTTATAACAAGATATTTTGAGTAAAAGTCGGGTTACGAGCCGCTACTACCTTCGGTCAGTGTCCCCGTTAGCTCCCCGCTGTAGCCAGCTGGGGCTTCTGCTAGCGCTCTGTTACTTCCCCGCTAACTTCCGCTAGCTCCCCGAAAACCACTGAAAGTAGCGGGACCAGGCTCGACACCCGACTTGGGCAGAGGGGACGCGGGCAGTAGCAGCAGCAGCGGCCGGTAGCAGCAGCAGCGCTAGCTAGCAGCAGCGCTAGCTAGCAGCCACTGACCGGCCGTAGGAGCGGCTTGTAACCCGACTTTTACGGTAATAGATATAGTTATTAAAGGGCCAGGACCTGAGAGGCCCCTACAGGAGGAAACCAGCTGTTACCTATAAAGATGGCGTGGAGCAGCAGGTGCAGGTAGGCGCTCCACTCCACTTTGACCCCGTGGTCCACGATCAGGTCCGTGAGCAGGATGACTGCGATGTTACATCTGAGAAAAGAAAACAGAAACCGGAGGGTCGACTTCAGCTGAAGAGCAACAGAAGGAAGTAGAGGCGGAGTAAAGGGGGATGGATCAAAGTACCTGTGGAGCGGCACACCGGGGGAATTGGTCTCCGGCAGGTAGTCCACGAGGGGAGACCAGCAGCCGCCCGTGGGAGGGAAGGGCAGCGGCTCGGGCCGGTTGTGATCCATCACCTTCAGGCGCCAGTTGGCATAAAGAGGCATGGAGTCACCTGGAGGAGAGAGAACCAGGAGAGTCAGTGGGGGAACGACTTCTGAGTGTTTAGCTTGATGGAGTTTGGTTCTCTTACTCTTCTCTTCCTCGTAGGAGCCTCCGGAGCTGCTGCTGTAGCGCGACTCCAGGCGGTGGTGCTGCCGGTTCAGGTTGCTGTTCAGCCCGCTGTAGATGTCCAGGTGGGTGTAGCTGCAGGACGGACACGCCGTTACTCAGGACAGTAATAAATATCTCACCTCAAAGCGTCCTAAAGTAAGTGTTTCATCTGATTTTATTCAAATTAATGAGTATAATTCAAATTTTTACTTTCTTTCCCATACATTACATGAGTTACATCACACATTGAAGACTGTATTCCAGAATAAGAGCCAATAAGGAAGAACACTTATATTTATGTCATTTTATAAACCCTAAAAAAATAATGTTTTTACAGTTTTCCATTTTCATAATTTAACCCTTTAAATGCCGGTTTGTTCACGTAAATGCCATTGTTGTTTTTAATGAGAAAAATAAAAACACAAAACTGAACTATTGTTTCTTTACTAAATGCTAGTCTGAGATATATCAATGATTAGTGACATTGATTTTGATGCTTTACACCAAACACCGCAAAGTGCTCCATAATACAGCAGTGATGCCCCTAGTGGACACCAGGAGAATAACATGTATTATCTCTATAATACAGCAGTGATGCCCCTAGTGGACACCAGGAGAATAACATGTATTATCTCTATAATACAGCAGTGATGCCCCTAGTGGACACCAGGAGAATAACATGTATTATCTCTATAATACAGCAGTGATGCCCCTTAGTGGACACCAGGAGAATAACATGTATTATCTCTATAATACAGCAGTGATGCCCCTAGTGGACACCAGGAGAATAACATGTATTATCTATATAATACAGCAGTGATGCCCCTAGTGGACACCAGGAGAATAACATGTATTATCTCTATAATACAGCAGTGATGCCCCTTAGTGGACACCAGGAGAATAACATGTATTATCTCTATAATACAGCAGTGATGCCCCTAGTGGACACCAGGAGAATAACATGTATTATCTCTATAATACAGCAGTGATGCCCCTAGTGGACACCAGGAGAATAACATGTATTATCTCTATAATACAGCAGTGATGCCCCTAGTGGACACCAGGAGAATAACATGTATTATCTATATAATACAGCAGTGATGCCCCTAGTGGACACCAGGAGAATAACATGACTACATGACAAACACTTAATAATACTCTTGTTCATGTATGTTTACAATTTTATTCTATTGTTGTTATTCTTCTGCTGTAATCTTTGGCACAATAATTTCCTTTGGAAGGAATAAAGTTATCTTATTAAAGACTATTACAGAGATGTAAACGCTAAAAATGCCCCTTAGTGACTAATGAGGGTTAAATAAAGAATTCCCCTGACTTCACCGCTGACTGTTGAATTCCCACAAACATAAACACATTATGTTGTGTGAAACGTGAGCTTAAAACCAGGTGTTTCAGCTCGTACCTGTCCTCCATGTTGGAGTCTTTGATCTTGCCCTCGTGATGACCCTCGTTTGGCACCATGGTGTTGGTGCTGGAGGTTGTTCCTGAGAGAGAGAGAGAGCACATTGACCACCTGGCATCCAACACATGACTCTGTATGGACGCCGTGTTGGGAGGCGTTCACTGACCTGAGTTGACCGTGGGGATCTTGTAGCTGGAGGTGATGCGGTAGTAAGGCGGGTTGTCCATGTGAGTGACAGCCGAGCAAACGGGGTCCGTCAGCTCGAGCTCGCACATCAACTCCTCCAGCAGCTGCATCGTCTTGTCTCTGCCCAGGTAGACCACGACGCGCTTCACCTGAGGGACACACACACACACACACACACACACACACACACACACAGTCAGAAACATGCACGGGCTCGTACACATTTTGACCAATGGATTCCATGACTTTTCCGTGACTTTTAACCAAATTTCCATGACTTTTAAATGACTTTTAACCAAATTTCCATGACTTTTAAATGACTTTTAACCAAATTTCCATGACTTTTAAATGACTTTTAACCAAATTTCCATGACTTTTAACCAAATTTCCATGACTTTTCCGTGACTTTTAACCAAATTTCCATGACTTTAAAACAAATTTCCATGATCAGACATGAACACATGAATATAACACATTTACATGACTTTTACTACACTTTTGGGGACTTTTCCAAGCCTGAAAATAACCATTTTAAAATTCCATGACTTCCATGACCGTACGAACCCTGGCGCGCGGCGGGTCATGTGACTTACGTAGGGCAAGAGGCTGGGGTCGCTGCTGACGCCCGACATGCTGATGAGGAAGTGCAGAATGATCTTCAGGTTCTTTGGCCAGCTGTCTGCTAAAGTGGTCCAAACATTCTCGATCTCCGACCAGGCGAACTCGTCTCCGTACTGCAAAAACAAATAAAAAACACCCACAAAATGAACGCATCCTCTTCAGTGAATATTTCCAAAACCCGGATGCGGGCGGTCCGGCGGGCGCTCACCTTGGCGGTCATGAACATGAGGTTGTTGAGCACCATGGTGGTGGCGCGCGGCGAGCCCCAGCCTTCCCCGCGCAGCCAGCGCCGGCTGTTGCACATCGTGATCTCGCGCTCGTGCGCGTCCTCGTCCTCCTCGCCGCCGCCGCCGCCGCCGTCCTCCGGACGCCGCGCGGCCGCTTTGAAGTCGACCAGCTCCACGTTGTTCATCCACGGCAGGAGGTAGTGCAGCATCACCTGGCGGCCACCGGGGTGCGCCGTCTGGATCCGCTGGCTCACCTCTGGAGGGGAGACGGGGAGGAGGGGGAGGGTTAGTTACTTCTTAACCTTTCATCTAGACAGGGTTCATACATTCTGACCAATGGGTTTACATGACTTTTAACCAAATTATATAGATGCCTGTATGTATGCCTGCTTATATTTTGAGCGTCTTTCTTTTAAAAGCATATTCATTATATCAAACTGAGTGTAAATGAACGTCATGAACACATGAATATAACACATTTACATGACTTTTACTAAACCTTTTTATTTTTTTTTCAAGGACTTTTCAAAGCCTGGAAATAACCATTTTAAAATTCCTGTTATAGATAAAACCAAGACCAATAAGAGCTTAACAAACCAGTAAACCTCCCGTAACAAACGGACGTGGCCAAACAACCTTTACGTGTTTACACATACATTTTAAAAGGTGCTCTCGCTCTGTATTGTGGAACTGAGGAGTCAGAATACTTTACGGAGGTCAGTGCCACACATTTAAATACTTTTTTAAGAACGGAGGAGGAAATACGGTGTTTCCAAAAACCTGTATTTTAGGCAGCAGCCCGCTTCCCCAGCATGTGACGCAACCGACCTGAGAAGATGGGCAGCGTGAGCTCCGGGTACGTCCTGGCCAGCTCCTCGGACAGCTGGTAGTACGACACGGAGTAGAGGTGAGGCAGCGGCGAGGGAGGCGTCAGGATGCCGTCCGTCCGCTGGATCTCCAGCTTGTGGGCGTAGCGGAAGAGCTTGGGCTCCAGGATCTGAGTGAGGCGAGAGGGGATTGAACCAAACGATAAGCGTGGATTCAGCGGCGTCGTGTCGGGGACGGTGAACCTCTCTCACCTGCAGCAGCTGCATGGCCACCTCGTAGATCTCCCTGGAGGAGTCGGCCGCCTTGAACAGAATCAGGTTGAGCAGCACCACCGTGTCGAATTGGTAATCCCTGAGGGGGGGAGAGGGGGGAGGTGAGGCATTTGGGTCTCGAGGCGCCGACTCCCAGAAGGACAAACCGGGTGAGCCGTACCTGTTGTGAAAGACGTTGGCGATGGCCCTGAAGCAGCCGGCCGCCACGCGGCGGGAGCCGGTGTAGCAGCGGTCCACCGCCCAGAACATCAGGTTGCTCTGGTCCGGGTTCAGCTCCAGCAGCAGCATCACGGCCTCACAGCCCAGCTGGTGCACCTGGAGGAGGAGGAGGAGGGAGAAGAAGAAGAAGAAGAAGAAGAAGGAGAAGGAGGAAAGAAGGAGGAAAGAAGAAGAAGAAAGAAGGAAGACAGAAAAAAGAAGGAAAGAAGAAAAAGGAAAAAGAAAGAAGGAGACGACGAAGAAGAAGAAAAATAAAGAAGAAGAAAGAAAGAAAGAAAGAAAGAAAGAAAGAAAGAAAGAAAGAAGAAGGAGAAGAAGAAAAATGAGGACTATCAGTATGAACTTTGAACTGAAAGCATCCTGCAGAATCTCTCCAAACAACAAAGTACTATCTTTAAAAGAAGGAATGTGTTTTTAGTTACTTTTAGATTAAAAGGTGATTTTAAATCATTTGATTGAGTTTCTGAGTGGAACGTGCTGCAGTACTCCTGCGCTCCACTGGGTGGAGCCAGTGAGCCGGTGTGTGAACACAAGGTTGACCTCAGGAAGTCTCACATGAAGCTCCTCATTAGTGGAGACTTTATTTATACACTCGCCTTGTGTCTCCGTAGGTTTAATCCTTCTAGTGCAAGTCAAGTAAAACGGTTCTGTGTTGATCTTGCAGAGATTTATTCTTGTTTTTTTTCACTTTGTTTAAAGCAATCGACAATAAGAGTAACTTTTAGTCACATAAAAGTATAAAATATATAATATAATGCATAATACCATTCTAAAACTATGTTAATATCAGTTTCCATCCATCATCCGGGTCACAAACAGTTCAGATCAGATCTCATCAGTGAACCAACAGACGGACAAGTCGGTTTTTGTGTTTATGTTTTAGAAACAGGAAGTCTGAATTTGAGGATGTATTTAGAACCCAAATCAAATTGTTTCCAGGATATTCAATCTTTGGTTCTTTATAATGCGTTTAATAGTTGACAAAGACAATAAACAGATCATTACACTTCCTCCTCGTCATACTGGAGGTTAGTTTGGGGCTTTTTGTCGGTTAAATCTTCAGTTTATGTTCACATCTGAGACTCTTTTTGATTCTTCTCAGTACGTTTTGCTCGTTCGCCCTCCGAAAGCGTCAAGTATAAACAAGTCTTTACATTTTTAAATGACTATGAATCACTATAGCACTGTGTTCATCACCCGGCGCTCCTCTTACCTTCTTGTCCTGAGAGTCCAGGATGTTGTCCAGCCACTTGTAGAGGTATCCGTCAGAGGAGAGGCCCACGTTGTCGGCCACGGGGCCACAGCACAACACCGCAGACATGGCCTGAGGGAGGAGCCGTTAGCACGGACGGTTCAGAACGACTGATTTCAACGCCTACCGTAAAATGCGGGTTATAAGGCTTTTATACGCTGCATCTACTAAAATGAAAGAAAAAGTCGTATTTAATACTAAACAGGCCGCGACAGTTTATAAGCCGCTGGTCCCGCTACCTTCTGGTGGTTGTCGGGGAGCTAGCTGCTGCAGCTAGCGCTGACAACACTTTTTATTTTGTGCTGAATTCTCAGTGTTGTTTACTTGAGCTCAAACAGTGCAGGGCAGCACCCAAAGGAGGCGCGATGGAAAACAGGTCTGACGGCGAGGGAACCCCTGCCTCTCCCACTACCTCCACAGCGCTAGCTTGTGAGCTAACAGCGAGCACTAGCGCGCAAGCTAACAGCTAGCGTTGTGGAGGTGGTGGGGAGAGGCTAGCTTGTTAGCTAACAGCGAGTGCTAGCGCGCAAGCTAAAAGCTAGCACTGTGGAGGTGGTGGGAGAGGCTAGCTTGCGCTGCTAGCTCGCGAGCTAGAGCTGACCTGTAGCGTAGACCTGTTTTCCACCGCGCTGGCGGAGAGCCAAGCGGGGCGGGGAGGATCCTGTTTTACAGTGAGAACACTCGGGAAGGGAATTTGGGAATATTTCACGTGAATTTTGCTAAATTTAGAATCTGAAAAATCCACAAATCAGCCGCACCGATATATAAACCGCACGGGTCAAAGTTGAGGAAAAAGAAAGAAAAAAGTATCGGCTTATAACCCAAATTTTACAGTATATCTTCGTCTGTGTGTGTGTGAGTGTGTGTGTGTGTGTGTGTGTGTGTGTGTGTACCTTCAGTGCACAGTACTGGTGCCGGTTGATCTGCATGTTGCGGTCGCTGTAGCGGTCCAGAGGCGTGAACATGATGCTGAAGGGTCCGGCCCAGTGGCTGAACAGCATGAACAGGCTGTGCCTCAGAGACTGCTGCGGGAAGATGCTCCTCCTCTGGTGCACTGAACACAACAACCAGGATGAACCACGGTCAGTGAACACAACAACCAGGATAAACCACGGTCAGTGAACACAACAACCAGGATAAACCCTGGTTTAAAGAACAGGACGTGGTTCTGGAGACGTACCCGGGACGTTCTGGATGATGTTGGCCACCAGCGCGCTGAAGTGGCAGCGGATGTCCTTCAGCGTGTCGGAGTCCTTGTCGTTCTCGGCCTCCAGCAGCTGCCGGGTCAGATCCACGTACTCCAGCAGCGTCCCGTTCAGGGAGTGGCTCTCTCCGTCCAGCCCGCCGCTGGTGCTGCAGGGAGGAGAGAGAGAGGGGGAGTGAGTGAGTGAGCGAGTGAGTGACTGAGTGTAAACTCGTGGATCGCTGTGCATTACATACATCTGGCTGATGACTCCAGCGTCAGCCAGCAGCTCAAATATCCGGACCAGCTGAACCCGCAGGATGTCACGACGCCTGCGCCGCTTCATGTTCTGCAGACGGAACAGACGTGTTAACGGAACACATACGTGTTAACGGAACACAGACGTGTTAACGGAACACAGACGTGTTAACGGAACAGACGTGTTAACGGAACAGACGTGTTAACGGAACACATACGTGTTAACGGAACAGACGTGTAACGGAACACAGACGTGTTAACGGAACACAGACGTGTTAACTCTGCACGTCGTTGTTAAACACAGAAAGAAGGATGCATGCTGCACTTACTTCAGGTCTTCTTTCTAGCGCTTCTTTGATGATGGGGTTGAGCTCCTCTATCAGCTCTCTGGAGGACAGGAACGGTATCAGGTAAATAAAAAAGAGGAATATATGGAGGTGAAGCAGATTATGATAAAGGACTCGAGTCGGGAGAAGGGCTTGAAGTCGACAAAATAAGATAAAAAGACTTGCAGCTCTACTTGGACTTCAACACCTGACATGAAAACGCTTGAAAAACTCTGAAAAACTCTTTTTTTAAGGTGAAATTCCTGAATCTAACGTTACTATTAATTCATAAGGAGACACTTAAATCACACACACACTCTCTCACACACGCACGCAATCACACGCACACACACACACACACACACACACACACACACTCGCACGCACTCACTTTGTTTGAACCGACTTTATCCAATGAGGTGGGAGGAGAGACTCATGAAGGACTAACGTTACAGAGCGGCGGTTGGAAAAGGACTTGGGACTTGACTCTGGACCTGAGGCTAACGTGTGAAGCACACAAAGATCCTACGCCATGCGTGGTTACCTGAAGGCCACGGGGTTGGTCCTGCCAAGCCCCAACACCAGAGACTCTGTGATGTCCATGCACTCAGAGCGCATCATGGGAACGATGTGTTTGAAGAGGGAGGAGGGGGACGGAGTGCCAACAATCTGAGAACAAGACGGAAGCAACGTCAACAAACATGTATTCGCTCTATGGAAACAGCGGAAAACATGGCTAGAAGTAGAGGGAACTATGAATATACAGCAGTATAACAGTTAGAGTGTACAGAAGTTGTATTTCTTGTATAATTAGACAAAAATGGGAAAACAGTGGAATCTTTATAGTCAACATTTTGTTACCAATGTTGGAAACAATTATTGAGGCTCCACGTGTTGAACTATTATCTTTAGTTAAAAAAGTTAGTACATAAAATATTTTTAAGCTTTGTTTCGGCTGCTTTTTATGACGGAACCTTTAGTCACACACGATGTGTTCAAGGACCATCGGAAAGATGGAAATCACACGATAATTATGTCTTTTTACAGTTTCTGGCTACGATGAACTTTGTAGTTTTGAGTATGTGTGTGAGTGAGTGTGTGTATGAGCGAGTGTAAGTGTGTGAGTGAGTGAGTGAGTGAGTGAGTATGTGAGTGAGTGAGTGAGAGTGTGTGTGAGTGTGAGTGTGAGCGTGTGCGTGTATGAGTGTGTGTGAAAGATGAAAATCTGACAATAACTGTTTTTTTTTACAGTTTCTGGCTACTTTGTAGTTTATCGTTCAAAGGAAACATGACGTTAGATCTTTTTGTTTTGATCGGGCTCCAGAAGGTCACATGTGCGTCTGCAGAGCCGCTCCTGACCTTGGAGTCGTAGCTGTAGCCGCTGTCCGGCGTGGACGCCAGCGTCTCAGGCGGGGAGCAGCGGACGGAGCCGGAGGTGGAGGACGAGGACGACATGGAGGGCGAGGAGGAGGCGGAGCTGCAGCACAGGATCAGGTAGTTCCTCCAGAGGCCGATGTAGGAGTCGCTGCTGTTCAGGCTGTTCAGCTTCTTGGCGTTGATGGGGCTGCTGAAGAGGAGAGGTCAAGGGTCAACGAAAAGGGAACCACTCACATCCGTGGGCTGGGTGGTATACCGGTTTAAAATGTCCATACGGTATGAATTATGTAACAACGGTTGTTGCTCTTCGGCAGGTCGGAGCTACTTACCTGTCATGGTGGTAACTTTAATCATGTTCTAACTTTAGTCATGTTATAACTTTAGTCATGGTCGTAACTTTAGTCATGTTAAAACTTTAGTCATGTTAAAACTTTAGTCATGGTATAACTTTAGTCATGGTATAACTTTAGTCATGTTATAACTTTAGTCATGGTATAACTTTAGTCATGTTTTAACTTTAGTCATGTTCTAACTTTAGTCATGTTCTAACTTTAGTCATGTTCTAACTTTAGTCATGTTCTAACTTTAGTCATGTTCTAACTTTAGTCATGTTCTAACTTTAGTCATGTTAAAACTTTAGTCATGTTAAAACTTTAGTCATGTTATAACTTTAGTCATGTTATAACTTTAGTCATGTTATAACTTTAGTCATGTTAAAACTTTAGTCATGTTAAAACTTTAGTCATGTTAAAACTTTAGTCATGTTATAACTTTAGTCATGTTATAACTTTAGTCATGTTTTAACTTTAGTCATGTTAAAACTTTAGTCATGTTAAAACTTTAGTCATGTTAAAACTTTAGTCATGTTATAACTTTAGTCATGTTTTAACTTTAGTCATGTTAAAACTTTAGTCATGTTAAAACTTTAGTCATGTCGTAACTTTAGTCATGTCGTAACTTTAGTCATGTCGTAACTTTAGTCATGTCGTAACTTTAGTCATGTTAAAACTTTAGTCATGTTAAAACTTTAGTCATGTTATAACTTTAGTCATGTTTTAACTTTAGTCATGTTTTAACTTTAGTCATGTTAAAACTTTAGTCATGTTAAAACTTTAGTCATGTCGTAACTTTAGTCATGTCGTAACTTTAGTCATGTCGTAACTTTAGTCATGTTAAAACTTTAGTCATGTTAAAACTTTAGTCATGTTATAACTTTAGTCATGGTCGTAACTTTAGTCATGTTAAAACTTTAGTCATGTTAAAACTTTAGTCATGTTAAAACTTTAGTCATGTTAAAACTTTAGTCATGTTATAACTTTAGTCATGTTATAACTTTAGTCATGGTTCTAACTTTAGTCATGGTATAACTTTAGTCATGTTATAACTTTAGTCATGTTTTAACTTTAGTCATGTTAAAACTTTAGTCATGTTCTAACTTTAGTCATGTTCTAACTTTAGTCATGTTCTAACTTTAGTCATGTTCTAACTTTAGTCATGTTTTAACTTTAGTCATGTTATAACTTTAGTCATGTTAAAACTTTAGTCATGTTAAAACTTTAGTCATGTTAAAACTTTAGTCATGTTAAAACTTTAGTCATGTTTTAACTTTAGTCATGTTTTAACTTTAGTCATGTTTTAACTTTAGTCATGTTTTAACTTTAGTCATGTTCTAACTTTAGTCATGTTCTAACTTTAGTCATGGTTCTAACTTTAGTCATGGTTCTAACTTTAGTCATGTTATAACTTTAGTCATGTTATAACTTTAGTCATGGTTATAACTTTAGTCATGGTTATAACTTTAGTCATGGTTATAACTTTAGTCATGTTATAACTTTAGTCATGTTATACCTTTAGTCATGTTAGTAACTTTAGTCATGTTATAACTTTAGTCATGTTATAACTTTAGTCATGTTAAAACTTTAGTCATGTTAAAACTTTAGTCATGTTATAACTTTAGTCATGTTTTAACTTTAGTCATGTTTTAACTTTAGTCATGTTAAAACTTTAGTCATGTTAAAACTTTAGTCATGTCGTAACTTTAGTCATGTCGTAACTTTAGTCATGTCGTAACTTTAGTCATGTTAAAACTTTAGTCATGTTAAAACTTTAGTCATGTTATAACTTTAGTCATGTTATAACTTTAGTCATGGTCGTAACTTTAGTCATGTTAAAACTTTAGTCATGTTAAAACTTTAGTCATGTTAAAACGTTAGTCATGTTAAAACTTTAGTCATGTTATAACTTTAGTCATGGTTCTAACTTTAGTCATGGTATAACTTTAGTCATGTTATAACTTTAGTCATGTTTTAACTTTAGTCATGTTAAAACTTTAGTCATGTTCTAACTTTAGTCATGTTCTAACTTTAGTCATGTTCTAACTTTAGTCATGTTCTAACTTTAGTCATGTTCTAACTTTAGTCATGTTTTAACTTTAGTCATGTTTTAACTTTAGTCATGTTTTAACTTTAGTCATGTTTTAACTTTAGTCATGTTTTAACTTTAGTCATGTTAAAACTTTAGTCATGTTAAAACTTTAGTCATGTTAAAACTTTAGTCATGTTAAAACTTTAGTCATGTTTTAACTTTAGTCATGTTTTAACTTTAGTCATGTTTTAACTTTAGTCATGTTTTAACTTTAGTCATGTTTTAACTTTAGTCATGTTCTAACTTTAGTCATGTTCTAACTTTAGTCATGGTTCTAACTTTAGTCATGGTTCTAACTTTAGTCATGTTATAACTTTAGTCATGTTATAACTTTAGTCATGGTTATAACTTTAGTCATGGTTATAACTTTAGTCATGGTTATAACTTTAGTCATGTTATAACTTTAGTCATGTTATAACTTTAGTCATGTTAGTAACTTTAGTCATGTTAGTAACTTTAGTCATGTTATAACTTTAGTCATGTTATAACTTTAGTCATGTTATAACTTTAGTCATGTTATAACTTTAGTCATGTTTTAACTTTAGTCATGTTTTAACTTTAGTCATGTTAAAACTTTAGTCATGTTAAAACTTTAGTCATGGTTCTAACTTTAGTCATGTTCTAACTTTAGTCATGTTCTAACTTTAGTCATGTTCTAACTTTAGTCATGTTCTAACTTTAGTCATGTTCTAACTTTAGTCATGTTCTAACTTTAGTCATGTTAAAACTTTAGTCATGTTAAAACTTTAGTCATGTTAAAACTTTAGTCATGGTTCTAACTTTAGTCATGTTTTAACTTTAGTCATGTTTTAACTTTAGTCATGTTTTAACTTTAGTCATGTTTTAACTTTAGTCATGTTATAACTTTAGTCATGTTTTAACTTTAGTCATGTTTTAACTTTAGTCATGTTATAACTTTAGTCATGGTTCTAACTTTAGTCATGTTCTAACTTTAGTCATGTTCTAACTTTAGTCATGTTCTAACTTTAGTCATGTTATAACTTTAGTCATGGTTATAACTTTAGTCATGTTATAACTTTAGTCATGTTATAACTTTAGTCATGGTTATAACTTTAGTCATGTTATAACTTTAGTCATGTTATAACTTTAGTCATGGTTTTAACTTTAGTCATGTTTTAACTTTAGTCATGTTTTAACTTTAGTCATGTTTTAACTTTAGTCATGTTTTAACTTTAGTCATGTTTTAACTTTAGTCATGTTTTAACTTTAGTCAGGTTTTAACTTTAGTCAGGTTTTAACTTTAGTCATGTTATAACTTTAGTCATGTTATAACTTTAGTCATGTTTTAACTTTAGTCATGTTATAACTTTAGTCATGGTTTTAACTTTAGTCATGGTTTTAACTTTAGTCATGTTATAACTTTAGTCATGTTATAACTTTAGTCATGTTATAACTTTAGTCATGTTATAACTTTAGTCAGGTCATAACTTTAGTCATGGTCATAACTTTAGTCATGTTATAACTTTAGTCATGGGTATAACTTTATAACAACAATTAATAACCCACACTAACGCTCTTTAACAGGTAAAACACCACGACACAACAGTTTGTGACAAACAATTTGTAACACTAATAACTGTACATTTATAAAATTACACCGCTGAACTGCATGCTGGGTAGAGCTCGCCCACTATCACAACAAGAAGAAACAGGAAGAGACATTCCCCTGGGTCCTAAGTCCCTCTATGTTTAGCTTCCTAACACCCTCTATGTACAGCCGTTCTTTTCGGCGTCAATGAATGAATGTGTTTACTCGAAGAAGAAAAATACCGTGATATACTGTGAAACCGCCAGAATCTTACAAAATACTGTGATATGAATTTTTGGCCATACCGCACCGGCCCTATCTGTGGGCCCAGAGAGCGGAGCAGCAGCAGCTGAAAGGGAAACGTACTTGATGTCCACTTGCGGAGACAGAAGCTGCAGGCGCGTGTAGGCGAACATCCAGGCGTAGTTGAGGGCGGCGGGGCAATGCTTGGGCAGGTTCTCCTGCCGCAGGTAGCTGGAGAAGCTGATGACCCAGGGGTCCTGGCCCTGGGTCACGTGGGCGAACACCCAGATGTGCGAGGGGCTCACCACGTCGAACTGGTGGCTGATGGGAGACGAGCTCCACTCCGCCAGCGTCTGCAGGTCGACGCCGCTGGGACAGTACAGCAGGTTGGTCTGCGGGAGAAAGAGACAGACACATTCTGACCAATGGATTTTCATGACTTCTCCATGACTTTAAACCAAATGTCCATTACAAACATTTAGTGAAATCTGGGTGTAAACATGAAACAGTGAGTAAATGTAGTATTTAAACTAACAATGAGAATACAAAGCATACAGTAAACCTTAAATGACTCAAATGAATGAGACAATAGTTTGATTAAAAGAATAAACATTTATATAGATGCCTGTATGTATGCCTGCTTATATTCTGAGTCTTTCTTTTAAAAGCATATTCATTATTTCAAACTCAGCGTAAATGAACGTCATGAACACATGAATATAACACATTTACATGACTTTTACTAAACTTTGGGGATTTTATTTTTTTCAAGGACTTTTCCAGGCCTGGAAATAACCATTTTAAAATTCCATGACCGTATGAACCCTGAGAGACAAAACTGAGCCTCGGAGAAGTCGTTCAGTTTTCCTGATTCTGTGGCTAAGAGGGAGGAGCTAAATACCTGGTCGGCTCCTGTGAGGTGAATAAAGCTCTCCAACACCGATGCGCTCAGTCTGTCCATCACGTCGATGGCCAGCTCCTCATCGCCCTGAAACATTGAGGTCGACAGGAACAAACGTCAGGGAAACTGCACTCAGGCTGGCGTTTGTGGATCCGTAATGAAGCGCCGTGCCGCTGGAGTCGTCACCTTGCCGATGCCCAGAGCCGTGTGCAGCGCGCGGACCTCCTTCAGGACGTTCACGGCCAGCCGCCTCGTGGCCGGCCGGCAGCTGCAGAGCACCACCAGAGCCAGACCCTCCACCACGTGCAGCACACCCAGCAGAGGGGTGCGCTCCAGGGGCAGGGAATGGCCGCCGCTTGAGCCCTGGAGAGAGAATATTTATCGTGAAAAATGACAATTAAAATGTCTCTGAACATGAGGGCATTTGTACGGAAGCCCTGAGGGTCAGGCTAGAGAAACAGATTGACTGAAGACTGATTTAAATAGTTTTCTCTCCTTTCTGTGTGTGTGTGTGACTTGATCTGTAAAAGTTAAAAAAAAAAGTTTAGGCAGGTGGGAAAAAGTTTTTTTGTCAGAATAAGTGTTTGTTGTTGTAATACTCATGTTGGCCACAAGAGGCTGAAGTGCACCACCACCCCACGGTCTAAATAGAATATAAGCATTCATGTTTTCTTCCGGTTTAATTTCTCCATGCACTCTAAACTTATCTTATTTGTTCGTGATCCTAACAGGTAAAAAAAAAAAACTTGACACATAAAAATGATAATCGCACTTGTTCACAGAAGAAGAAAAAGGAACTTTTTTATTTGCCGTTCTTAAATCATGAACACAGCAGAGAAAACAATTGAGCTCTCTGATGGTCCCGAAACAAACAAAAAGCCAGGACCGACGAGTAGCGACGCTCAGACCGACGGGACGTCCTTCACTGACCTTGGCGTCGTGGCTCTTGTTGCTGCTCGTCACCGCCTGCCTCCATTGGCTGAGCAGCTGCAGCAGCATCTTCACGGCGTTGTCCAGCAGCGTGGGGTGGACGTCCGTCACCTCTCGCACGATGAAGTACGCGAAGCCCGAGAGGACGTCCTCTCGCCACTCCGGGAAATCCACCATCAGGGCCTGGAGGGTGGTGAAGGCGAGGCCGCGCAGCTCCTCGTCCATGTGGATGGTCAGTCTGCAGAGGAGGAGGGAGGAGAGAGGAGGGAGGAGAGAGGAGGGAGGAGGGAGGAGGGAGGAGGCGTTAGACTCTGCAGCAGTGATCACAAACCTTTTTAAGCCCAAGATCCCTGATCTCCGCCTCGGTGACGGGTAAGATCTACCTATCGAGAGAAAAACTGTCCAGAATGTACTTACAACTGGAGGCTTTTTATTTTTATTTGGCCTAATTGTAATTGAATGAAGCTTTCAATTTGATGTGACCAAGAACACTAAATGACTTTCAATGCAACATAAAAAAGAAATTATTTGTTAACCGCACACCATATGAACAAGAAAAAAAACACATTTGCAATGAGCAGGCTGGATGAACTACCAATATTAGCTAACTGATGTATTTATCACGTGTTTGAATTTAATTAATTTTAGCAAAATGTTAGAAATAATCTATTTGAAAGTTCAGTTTTTACTTATATATTATTTATTTGGATGTGGTCAGAAATGTCCTGAACACATAAATATCAGTCAGATATAATTAAATTAATTATCTTTCCATTAACCCTCAAATCCAATAATAAATACACTTTACGCACAATTTAGTTGTATTTTCTCTTTAACTCACTATGAAGGTCACACGTTTTACTTAATGTGAACATAATTAATTTAATCTCACTTCCATATGCTAGTATACGATTTGTCGACATCTTATTTTGAACGTGGATCTTTCCGCTAACGTCGTAAAAAACCAACGAGCGCCGCTCGACACGGCGCGTCTGCGGGTCGGTTAGAGGTCGAGGGGGCGGGGCTTACTTGGCTAGCAGCTCGATGAGGTCCTGTCTGCTCATGCCATCCGGGATCAGGCGTGGGATGGCGGCCACGCACGTCCGGAACAGATCGATCTTTGGCTTCCTCTCGCCCCTGTGGCACAAAGAGGCTCATGAGGACTTCGGGTCAGACGTAACAGAGAAGCGAGCGAGCGAACGAACGTCTGCGGCGGCGGCGGCGTACGTGATCATGTCCTCGGGCTCCTTGTTGGACATCTGGACGTTGGTCATGCTCATGGAGCGGCCCACCTCCTTGTCCAGGTGCCGCAGGATGTTGTCCAAGGCCTTCCTCATCTGAGGGTAGTACGACGACATGCCTGCAGAACACCAGAGGAGTCAGGCAGATGTTTTAAGTTTACTGTGCAAAAAGCTAAAGAAAGGGATTAAAAGAAGATGAATTCTATTGTAGGAGTTCAATTATGGAAGAACGGTCAACTTATCTTTGGTTTTCAAAAGGATTGTTCATAAAACTATGTTTGAGGGTTACAAGTGTGAATGAAATGTATGTATGTATGTGTATATATATATATAAACATAAATATATCTCTATTCAGTCTGTATATTAATATTTCTCTACTGTTTTACTGCTCATTTATATTTATTTATATTACTTGTTTCTATTGTATTATTCTTTTTATTCACTTGTGAGCAAGGCTGCTGTAATCCTGTAATTTCCCCACTGCGGGACTAATAAAGGATTATCTTATTTATATATATATATATATATATATATGTCACTGTACATTCTTTATACACTTCATAAACACTGCACATACTTTGCATTTTTGCACTTTCTTTATCGTTTCATTCCCTAAATTATTACGCTTTACTGTTTTGTTATATATATATTGAGTATTTTGCATTTCTGATATTTCTTTTTTGTGTCTCATATTTGTCCCCTCTGGGATAAATAAAGTATACATCTATCTATTTTACATATTTTTCTAATTCTTTATGTCGAATTAATCATCCAATTTAATTGATAATAATTTAGGATAGGAATATATGCGCATTATGCTTCTACCTGAACCTCTTTCTGTTTTTGTATATCAGATTGTGGCTTTACTTGTTGGAATGATTGTTTGTTTGTGTGTTTTATTCAGTCAATCATTACAATACAACATTAAAAAAAGCCTTTTCTTTTGGCCAGCCCACCGATGCCCTTGGCCTCTTCGTCGGTGAGCGTGGTGTTGAGGAAGATCTTCTTGACGCGCAGCGTGTTGCCGGAGGGCATGATGATGCCGGTCGTGGGCATCGGAGGCTCCCCGTCTTTCTGCTGGAGGCTGTCTGCGATCACCAGGAAGGCTCGCAGGCCGATGTTCATCCTCTGTGGAGACGACGAGAGGCGTGACGAGAGGGAAGCCACAAACAACAACAACAACAACAACAACGACCGGAAAGCCTCCACTTTACCTCCGGGTTGATGGTGAAGGTTTTGTGAGACTTGCCCACGCACAGGAGGTCGTAGATGATCTCCTTCATGGCAAAGTCCAGTCTTTCCTGTAACGACCAACAGAGCGGCGTTCACTCAATGCTAACTAGCATTAGCTCAGCTGTGAGAGCCAGGTGCGCACGTCCTTTCAGACTCACCTGAGCGATGAACTGGATGATCTTGACGAAGATGTTGAGCGGCGTGTCCCTGGGCACCACGCTGCGGGAGCCTTTGGGGAAAAGTGCTGAGACGATGCTGAGTAGTCGACTAGCGGGAAGAAAGGAAGACGCTGAGCTCATTTACTGCTGGACAGCAAGGGCTAATACATGTGCTACCCGTGTGCTACATGTGCTACCTGTGCTAGCTGTGCTAGCCGTGCTACATGTGCTAGCCGTGCTACATGTGTTACATGTGCTACCTGTGATACCCGTGCTACATGTGATACCCGTGCTACTCATGCTACCTGTGCTACTCATGCTACCTGTGCTACTCATGCTACCTGTGCTACATGTGCTACCTGTGATACATGTGCTACCTGTGATACATGTGCTACCTGTGCTTCTCATGCTACCTGTGCTTCTCATGCTACCTGTGCTACTCGTGATACCTGTGCTACTCGTGATACCTGTGCTACTCGTGATACCTGTGCTACATGTGCTACCTGTGCTACTCATGCTACATGTGCTACTCATGCTACATGTGCTACCTGTGATACCTGTGATATATGTGCTACCTGTGCTACATGTGCTACATGTGCTACATGTGCTACCTGTGATACATGTGCTACCTGTGATACATGTGCTACCTGTGATACATGTGCTACCTGTGCTACTCATGCTACCTGTGCTACCTGTGATACCTGTGATACATGTGCTACCTGTGATACATGTGCTACCTGTGCTACATGTGCTACCTGTGATACATGTGCTACCTGTGCTACATTTGCTACCTGTGATACATGTGCTACATGTGATACCTGTGCTACTCATGCTACCTGTGATACATGTGCTGTGTTACCTGTGCAACTCGTGCTACATTATAAGCTTATTTACTGCTTAACAACAAGGGCTAATATTGTGTAAATATAGTGTGTGTGTGTGTGTGTGTGTGTGTGTGTGTGTGTGTGTGTGTGTGTGTGTGTGTGTGTGTGTGTGTGTGTGTGTGTGTGTGTGTGTGTGTGTGTGTGTGTGCGCGTGTGCGCGCGTGTGCGCGTGTGCGTGTGTGTGTGCTCACCTCTGTGTGACAGTGTTACTCTCACACTTGATCCTGATGATGTAAACCCACAGCAGTCTGTAGAGCGACTCCAGAGCCACGCGGGACATTTTGGGGTCTTTGTTCTGCGGACGTAAGAAAAAGAGAAATATGAGATCGGGGGTCGATGTTTTCTGGGGAAACTGTGGGATCCTTTTTCAACCTCTGTATTTAATTACCGACGAGTCACCGGCTGATGTCTGAATAGTTCAAAGTTCACGTGATCCAGCAGCAAAAAAAATTTAAATAAACTATTTCATGGGCTTTTGGATGAAATGCAGCGTATGAAGACAGATCATGCGACCAGAAGAAAACATGTTTGTTGGACTGATAACTGATATAATGAAGCGCCTGGTTTTTGTTGGTCTGGTCCGATTTCATGTAAACCGGCTGCATCTCGTCACGATGGATTCATATATTAATATAGTTTGAAAAAAAGAGCTTAAATCACAAGACAATTATTTTGTACCTACAATTGTCACTAAAATGTATTTTAAAATGTCTGTTTGTGGAAGCCTTGATTTCTCTCCACTTCTTGAATACCAGGACGGCAACTAGAAGAAGCCGAGTCAAAGTCTGTGTGTTTGAGCGTGTGCACGTGAGCGTGTGCACGTGAGCGTGTGCACGGTTCTTGTGCACGAGGGTCTCGACCCGGCGGTCCACCCTGTGAGCGACTCGGCTCAGAGCAGGTGATGAGGTCACGCTTCTGGGCTTTAACCACATCACTGTCACAGCATCTCCTTGTGTTACTCCTCCTTCTCATATTTATACATTTGGAGTTTATATATTTATCAATATTCTGTGCAATATTAATATGTTATAAGTGCAATAATGTGGACTCAACTTTTCAGTCTACTTCCTGCTATTTTATTATGTTTTTTGGGGTTGTTTCTGTCTCAATACCTGCTGTAACACTGAAAATGTGTTGAGAGATATATACACACACATATACACATACACATACATATACATATACATATACATATATATATATATATATATATATATATATATATATATATATATATATACACACAAAAAATAAAAACTTTGGATGTGGAAATAATTTTAAAAAATGAACAGGGACTTTTAAAAACTGTTTTTACTGTGGTAGCTCACAGTGAAGACACAGTTTAGGGGCGGAGTCAGTCACAGCCTGGCTCCGCCCCCTGGATTAGCACAGAAACCCTTTCCATCGCTTCAGCTGCAACTCAACACATCGGTCGGACCACCAGCAGATCAGTGATCAGTGATCCCAAACAAATCAATGAGTTTTAATTCAATACCAGTCAGGACTAAAAGAGGTCAGCTCTTTCACGCCATCTTTTTTTTTCCTCCTTCAAATCCCCTACATTATTGTGTTGTTTAATAAGAAGAAGGTAAATTCATAATTTAGTTTCTATTTAAAAGAACTCACTCATAATTCACGAATACTTTTATTTTAACAGGTCTACGGTTGATTAAATACTAGATTTATTTTTGTGTTAATTGTAGCAGCAGAGTTTTGCTGGAAAACCTGAAAGAAATATTTTAAATATTTCAAAAAATTGCAAAAGTATGAGCATCAAAATATACTTAAAGTACCAAATGTGCAGAATAATATATGTATGCTTCATATACCTCCCAGTGGCTTCATCCAGAATGTAGCGCAGTGGAAAAGTACAATATGGACTTCCAAAATGTGGGGAAGTTTAAAAGTACCTCAATATTGTATTTAAGTACAGTACTTGAGTACATGCACTCAGATGGATGCAGAATGACTCTTTTATGACCTGCAACACTGTGGGGTTCATGTAGTGAAGCAGTTATCATGCAAATATACCCACAATGCATCTTAAAGCAATCTCTGCCCAAATACCACCAAGTTGACTCGTATACGTCCGGCAGCCCGATGAAACAAACAAACAAATCTAAATACGAAACTAAGTACCAGACGACCAGAAACACGAAGCGGCTCGACAGCAGCAGAGAGTTCACCTCACCGGAAGAGAACAACGCAGACCCACGTTAGCCGAGCAGGCAGGCCCGTGCTACATGTGCTACCTCTGATACCAGTGCTACCTCGTGCTACCTCTGTTATCCGTGCTATCCGTGTTACCCGTGATATCCGTTTTATCTGTGCTACTCGTGCTATCTGTGCTACCTCTGTTACCCGTGCTATCTGCGATACCCCTGCTACCTGTGCTATCTGTGCTACCCCTGCTGTATGTGCTACCTGTTTTACCTGTGCTATCCATGCTACCCCTGCTACCAGGGCTACCCTACATCCTGGCAATACAAATCCTACTATGGCGAAGTGTTGGAGTTTGACATTAGAATTATTGTGAATAGAATAATATTTCAGTAATTTAACATACAACCCGTTTGGAAACCAGCTCTCCAACACGAGCCGCTCTACTCGGCTCTGATTGGCTCACGCTGACCTTCTGACCCTAAACAACCTCGCTCCATCGGGCCGGAACTGAACTGAACCCGACCAACGAAGACAACGAGCACTCGCCAATCAGAGGCGGAGAGACGCCTGTCGCCAAAGTAGGATTGATAGTTTAGCTTCCTGGACCTGGACCTGATCCTGGACCTGATCCTGGACCTGATCCTGGACCTGATCCTGGACCTGGACCTGATCCTGGACCTGATCCTGGACCTGATCCTGGACCTGATCCTGGACCAGGACCTGATCCTGGACCAGGACCTGATCCTGGACCAGGACCTGATCCTGGACCAGGGGGATGGGAGCACCGGGCAGCTCTCTGCCAACCAGATGAACTCACCTGCAGCGTCTCAATCTGCTTTCGGATGCTGTTGTTAGACGGCATCTGGAGCGAGTCAACGTGAGAAAAAAAGATCACATGACAGGAGACAAAGAATGAAGGGTTTGAGGGAGAGGGGGTCACATGCAAGTTAGAGGCACAAACTCAAACTAAACAGATATGAAATGAGTGAAGCATCTGGTCAATGTGACGGTGCAGAAACACAATGAACTGTTGAAGCCGCCCACTTGTGCGTGACAGTAATACAAAGAAACAGTTCTTTTGTGTTCGATGAGGTATTTATGACACTTTTAAACACAAGAGTGTGATGGAAAGAAGCAAAATAAGGTGTGCTGTGATAAGACAAAAAGAGGAACACAGAAGGATGAGGAAGAGGACATTTAAAAAGGTGTGAATGGAAAGTGGGTGGAGCAATTAGTGTTTTTTTTTTTTACAAAGCCGACACAACGACCCCCAAATCAGCTGCTCTTACATCCATGTGAAGCTGCGTCTTAACCCTGTGGGATCCCACTTTAAAGAAGGGCCCAAATATGGGAACTAGTCAATGGATATGAGAACATGCATGCGTAACATTCGGCAAGCAAATGCATTAAAAAAAAAAAAAAAAAAAAAAAAAAAAAAGGTACAGTTTGGGTGTTTTGAAGTGTGTTTAGCAATAATCTGTTTTACTGCAGTAGATGGAGCCATCAAAGATAATCTGATTATCTGATGGAGATTCTTTTAGGAGTTTAAAATATGTCCACACACAACCTTGCTCCTTCTGCTGCAGAAGAACACTTATAAACATCAGTACTGTCCCTTTAAGTTATTGATTGGTCTTTGACTGGTTTTAAGAGCAGCCACAGGGTTAAAATCGCCCCCTCAAGAACCCCTAAATCACTAAAAATCATCACTACACTCGAGCCATCACACACAAAAACCCGAAAGATGATCTCGATCAGAGAATCACCGTCACCACAACTCACACCGACTGATTACGCCGCTCTTTTTTTTTTTTTAATTAAGGAAACCTAAAACAATCACGACAGAGGAAGAGGACACTGGAAGACGAGACGGCCAATCAGAACCGTCGGAAATCACCATCACAAAAAAAACAACCCCAAAAAAACAGGAATCTATCCACCACAAATCAAGGAGTCTCCACTAAAGGGCAATCAATGAGGAAAGGGATTCGCTCAATGACCTTCTGGGTTCAACGGCTCACGGTCAGGGACGAGAGGAAAGCGGGTTTGATCGGTTGGTCATTGGTTCACAGGAAGTTATCAACCGACCGGACTTGAAACAGCACTTGAGATATTTTGAGGTATTAAAGATGCTTTTTTATTTCATGTTTGTGATTTTTATCGTCTTTGAGCATAAATTACAGTTTTTTTTTGTTTGTTTTTTTACAAATTACTACATCATCAAGTCAAGTGCTATTCCTATCCAGATCTGGCTGTTGATAAATTATGGGGAAGCACCTCATTATTATTATTATTATTATGATGATGACGATGTTGATGAGACAGAACCACAGAGCACACCCGCGTGGGCGTTTTCACCCTCGGCGCGTACCTTCAGGTGCGAGAGGCAGTTCTGGAGGAAGATGTGCCAGTTGTTGAGGAAGAACTGCTTCTGGCTGACGCACAGCAGGCAGGTCACCAGAGGGTACAGCGCCTGCAGGGGGCGACGTCAGCAGCGTTTAGTCAGCGGGGAGAAAGTTGTTTTTAAGAGAAGAAGAACGGTCTAGTTGTAACAGGGTTCACACACATTCTGACCAATGGATTTCCATGACTTTTAACCCAATTTCCATGACTTTAAACCAAATGTCCATGAGCAAACATTTAGTGAAATCTGGGTGTAAACATGAAAAAGTGAGTAAATGTAGTATTTAAACTAACAATGAGAACACAAAGCATACAGTAAACCTTAAATGACTCAAATGAATGAGACAATAGTTTGATTAAAAGAATAAACATTTATATAGATGCCTGTATGTATGCCTGCTTATATTTTGAGTCTTTCTTTTAAAAGCATATTAATTATTTCAAACTCAGCGGAAATGAACGACATGAACACATGAATATAACACATTTACATGACTTTTACTAAACTTTTGGGGATTTTTTTTTTTCAAGGACTTTTCCAGGCCTGGAAATAACCATTAAAAAAATTCCATGACTTTTCCAGGTTTTCCATGACCGTATGAACCCTGCATGAATGTAAAGTAACAAAAACTTTATATCGGATATCAGAGTCATTATATTAGACAGAAAAATTATATATAAAAAAAATAGTGAAAAACATTAAAAAGTGAGGTTGTATTCTCAGATATTTCTTTCCAGTGGAAACAAAATGCAGGAAGAGAGAAACACAAAAAAAGAAGGAAGCAGCAAACAGAGAAAAGGGGAAGGAGGGAGAAATAAAAGAAGATGATGTCATTATTACCAAAGAGTGCTTCTTTCTGGAGCTGAGTTCAAAGGTCGTCTGGTACAGCATCTCCACAAAGTTCTTCAGACACGGCACGTTGACTTCGTTCTTCACCGCCTGAGGAGAGACGCGCTCGTCACACAGCGACACCAGGAAGTGAAACCACCACGAGGTTCAGAGCGTTTACTCACGGCCGCCACGGGGATGAGGATCTCCACGAAGAGGCCAGCCAGAGCGTGCTTTATGTCCTTGTCCTTGACCTCCAGGAAATACTGGGCACACTCCTGGGAAAGGGCATCAAAGACACACACACACACACACACACACGTGTGTGA
The DNA here is from genome assembly GCA_038501785.1 of Myoxocephalus aenaeus. Taxonomy (NCBI): domain Eukaryota; kingdom Metazoa; phylum Chordata; class Actinopteri; order Perciformes; family Cottidae; genus Myoxocephalus; species Myoxocephalus aenaeus. The sequence continues at coordinate 824,231 of JBAMJR010000368.1, forward strand.
AGAATACACTGAATACACACAAGACCAGCTGTGCGAAGACAACAGGTTCATCTTATGAACTCCAGTTTATTTTTGGGGGAAGAAAAGTGTAAATGTCAACTTTAATATGTGGATTTACAGTCGATTTTTTTAGATATTTCGAAAAACTCACTCAAATAAATGTGATCTTAATGCTACAAAGAAAATTCAAAGGGGACATCAGTTCAGGGCCTTTTTAATAAATACAAATAAAATGGATAGAATTTCTAAAACTCACTGGAGCTAAACAATTATATTTATATATAATAAAAAAATATATATTTTCTTTTTGTTTTATATATACACATATAAAAAAAAATATATTTCTTTTTTTAAATATATATATATATATAAAAATATATATATTTTTATATAGATATATATATTTATATAGATATATTAAAAAATATATATATATTTGTTTTTTATATATATATTAAAAAAATATATATAATTTTATATTTATATATAAAAAAAAGTATATATATATAATAAAAAAAAATATATATATACACAATATATATATATTTAAAAAAAAAGAAAAAAATATATTTTTTGTTTTGTTTTGTATATATAAAAAATATATATATTTCTTTTTTTAAATATATATATATATATATATATATATATATATATATATATATATATATATATATATATACACACACATACATACATACATACACACACATATACACAAAAACAATACAGTATATATTAATAAAACTCACACAAAAACCATCCAGATGTGTAGATAGAGCTACTAGGAGAAAGTATGTATTTCTGGGTGAACTGTCCCTTTAAGAAGACAGCGAGTGTGTCACGTTAATGAAGAAGATACAGCCCCCCTTCAAAAACCTCTTTGCAAACCTGGAAACACACTCAAACCTCCACTTTGATCGGTACTCATCTCTCAAAATAAATTTTCAATAAAACTACGATTTACCTGCATGAACTGGAACGAAGCCTCAAAATCCTCCACCGGATACATTTTGACCCGGAAGAACTTCATGCCCATGATGAGGGTGATGACGCTCTGGACCACGTAGGGACTCTGCTCCTTCAGCCGGAGCTCCTTCAGCTCTGTGATGAACTTCTTCCTCACTGCCTGAAACCTGAGCGCACACACACACACACACACACAAATAAATATATTATATATGTACACAACTAAGGAGAGAGCGGACTGAAAGCCATTCAGCTCACTTTGACTGCGTCAGGATGCCGATGACCTCGGCGTACAGGTCCGCGATGATGTGCACGTTGCCAGTGTTTGGGCCGCAGTACCTGTCAATCAAAGCATTCGTCATCAAGTCTGAAACAAATCAACATCTTTATCGTGAAGACAAAGTTACGGAAACACCGAGAGGCAAGTGGGGGAACTCTGCTGACTCGTTATTTAAGTCTATGAATTGTTTTTTTATCCTGTGTTTATGATTCAGGAACAGGTGGGAGAAGAAAGATTTTGCCAGAATAACCCTTTTTTCCAATTTGTGAAACGTGGGATTTTTTATGCAATGATCTTTTTTTAAGTTACTTTTATAAAATCTGTTGGGATAGAGCGTTTTATTTTTAGTGATCAAATTGTATCGACTTTCAAGAGTTTCAAGCATTAGTAAACTGAGAAAAACTAAATAATAATAATAATAAATACAATTAATAGAGACATAACTACACCTACAAACATACACACCCCATACTTTGTAACCTGACTTTACTTCTAGTCCCGGATAAGAAAGGTTTCAGTGTTTGTTGTTGTAATACTCGTGTTGGCCACAAGAGGCTGAAGTGCACCACCACCCCGTTGTGTTAGCAGGTTGAGTAAATTAAAAACTCACCTGGAAGAATACAGAAATGCTTTTAGTCCTATTTAGACCACAGAGTAGTGGTGCACCTCTGCCTCCTGTGGCCAACATGAGTATTACAACAACAAACACGTGATCATATGATCTTTGCCAAACTTTTGTTTCTGACTGTTTCCCAACTGTCACAGCTGGTGAAACATTATTTAAGTCAGACGTAAATTAAGTTTTCTTTCCTGTTTTATGACCAAATGTGAAAAGTTATTTCATTAAAAAATAAAGTAATTTCGAAAGATTATTCGAAATGTTTTCCCGATGACACAACGAAACCACAGAAGAAGAAGCTGCTCCTGAAAAGCCCGATAACCTTCATTAAGTGGCTCTAATGACACAATGACCACGTCTATTGAAACGTGAACACAAACGAGTGCGAGGCCGAACCCACGAGCCTCATTAATCCGCCCGGACGCGTACTCACCCCTCTTTGTGTTTAAAGTGCTTGAATGCCAGGTTCAGGACTTCGTGTACTAGAACATCTGGCACCGGGTGAAGAGGAATCTGTGACGCAGAACATGCAACCATTGGTCTGATTAGCAGCAGTGACGGTTTCTCTCTCTCCACTCCCGTTCGTTAGCAAGCGCACAACTAGCGGCTGTTAGCTCAGGATGCTACGCACAACTAGCGGCTGTTTGCTCAGGATGCTACGCACAACTAGCGGCTGTTTGCTCAGGATGCTACGCACAACTAGCGGCTGTTTGCTCAGGATGCTACGCACAACTAGCGGCTGTTTGCTCAGGATGCTACGCACAACTAGCGGCTGTTTGCTCAGGATGCTACGCACAACTAGCGGCTGTTTGCTCAGGATGCTACGCACAACTAGCGGCTGTTTGCTCAGGATGCTACGCACAACTAGCGGCTGTTTGCTCAGGATGCTACGCACAACTAGCGGCTGTTTGCTCAGGATGCTACGCACAACTAGCGGCTGTTTGCTCAGGATGCTACGCACAACTAGCGGCTGTTTGCTCAGGATGCTACGCACAACTAGCGGCTGTTAGCTCAGGATGCTACGCACAACTAGCTGCTGTTAGCTCAGGATGGAATGCACAACTAGCGGCTGTTTGCTCAGGATGCTACGCACAACTAGCTGCTGTTTGCTCAGGATGTTAGACACAACTAGCGGCTGTTTGCTCAGGATGCTACGCACAACTAGCGGCTGTTTGCTCAGGATGCTACGCACAACTAGCGGCTGTTAACTCAGGATGCTACGCACAACTAGCGGCTGTTTGCTCAGGATGCTACGCACAACTAGCGGCTGTTTGCTCAGGATGCTACGCACAACTAGCGGCTGTTTGCTCAGGATGCTACGCACAACTAGCGGCTGTTTGCTCAGGATGCTACGCACAACTAGCGGCTGTTTGCTCAGGATGCTACGCACAACTAGCGGCTGTTTGCTCAGGATGCTACGCACAACTAGCGGCTGTTTGCTCAGGATGCTACGCACAACTAGCGGCTGTTTGCTCAGGATGCTACGCACAACTAGCGGCTGTTTGCTTAGGATGCTACGCACAACTAGCGGCTGTTAGCTCAGGATGCTGCACAGAGTCCACTTCAGGAACTCGGGTGGTCCGATGCCTTTGTGTTTATTTACTGACAAACACTGCAGTTAATTTCTGCACCACCAGAAGATAAGTCAATAAAATAAAACTATGAAATAATGCTCTTATCTTTTTATGTGTGAAATAATAAAAAGAACAATGTTCTTATCGGTGGTGAACGCTGCAGTGGCAGTTGAGGATATCTGGTCATTTGAATAATTGGTTGTGAGACTCCAACTACGTGACCAGATCCTAAAAACCTTAAATCCTGTCCCGTTGGTCCCGAAAAGGAGACTAAAGCGCTAGTTTTGACGAGTTAAAGCCGAATAAAACGTTAAATACGGATCGCTGTGAAACATGGAGTTTTTAAGCGCTTTGCTGTGACGTTACTGAGTCTAAACGTCTACGGACCGAATAAAACCAACAGCTGTTGATGTAAACATGGCGTCAGACGGCTCACCTGTTTGAGAACTTCCACTGAAACTAAACAAAAAATGAAATCTATGGATAAGTCCCTCCGCTCCAGAAGGTAGTCTTTGTCCCGGTGCTGTTCGTCTCTGCAGAGCGGGAGATAGAAGACGGTTAAAACGAGGAAGAAGAAGAAGAAGAAGAAGAAGAAGAAGAGACGAAGACGAGCGCCTCACCCTTTGGACTTGGTGCTGGAGCGAGGCCGGTACTCGTAGGACTCGTCCTCCGTGCCGCTCTGCCTCCGGTACCAGTCGAACAGCGTGCGCAGCAGGGAGGGCAAACAGTGTTCTGCTATGGAGCTCATAGAGCTTATTAACTGGAAAACAACAACAAACATCACGTTAGCTCAGTATTACCAACGATGACTCGTTAATAAACACGTTAAATAAAGATGACATCATGGAGGGAAGGCCGTCCCACGAGGATGGATGTCTTTATGCTAAGCTAACAGAAGATTTAGTAATTATCTCCACAGACGATTTTTCAAAAGTGAAGTTTTAGGTATCCAAACATTTTTATTATTACTTTTATTTCTCAATGAATTACTCAGACTTGTAGAAGTCTATATAAATGACTCTACTTCTCTGGTTGTATAGAAGTCTATATAAATGACTCTACTCCTCTGGTTGTATAGAAGTCTATATAAATGACTCTACTCCTCTGGTTGTATAGAAGTCTATATAAATGACTCTACTCCTCTGGTTGTATAGAAGTCTATATAAATGACTCTACTCCTCTGGTTGTATAGAAGTCTATATAAATGACTCTACTTCTCTGGTTGTATAGAAGTCTATATAAATGACTCTACTCCTCTGGTTGTATAGAAGTCTATATAAATGACTCTACTCCTCTGGTTGTATAGAAGTCTATATAAATGACTATACTCCTCTGGTTGTATAGAAGTCTATATAAATGACTCTACTCCTCTGGTTGTATAGAAGTCTATATAAATGGCTCTACTCCTCTGGTTGTATAGAAGTCTATATAAATGGCTCTACTCCTCTGGTTGTATAGAAGTCTATATAAATGACTATACTCCTCTGGTTGTATAGAAGTCTATATAAATGACTCGACTTCTCTGGTTGTATAGAAGTCTATATAAATGACTCTACTCCTCTGGTTGTATAGAAGTCTATATAAATGACTCTACTCCTCTGGTTGTATAGAAGTCTATATAAATGACTCTACTTCTCTGGTTGTATAGAAGTCTATATAAATGACTCTACTCTGGTTGTATAGAAGTCTATATAAATGACTCTACTCCTCTGGTTGTATAGAAGTCTATATAAATGACTCTACTTCTCTGGTTGTATAGAAGTCTATATAAATGACTCTACTTCTCTGGTTGTATAGAAGTCTATATAAATGACTCTACTCCTCTGGTTGTATAGAAGTCTATATAAATGACTCTACTCCTCTGGTTGTATAGAAGTCTATATAAATGACTCTACTTCTCTTGATGTATTCCCTCAGTAAACATTGTAAACATGAGTTTATGTCTCAATCTCTAGTTTCAAGTCTTCTTCAATACAGCATGATGTTCATTTAGTAAATTATGGTCATTTAGAGTCAAACAGACCATAAAGCAGGGGACGCTTTAGGGGCGGGGCTACAAGGTGATTGACAGGTCCCTACATCACTCCTCCTCAGTCCATATATGGTCACTTCCTGTTCAGTGGTTGCACAAAAGCCAAGATGGCGACGGCCACTTCTTATATACAGTTCACGGTCTGACCAGCGATGACGTCACATCCTGCCCCTTTAAACCCGGCGCTGCGTTGACATTTATTAACATATTAATATATTAATAAATATATGGGGCCGTTCACATGCTGTCTGCTTCTGTGCGCCCTCCACGTCGTCGTGGTCAAAGTAAATGCCGGGAGATAAAAATAGTTACACTTTTGTAACGCTGCGATGAGGAACAACCTTTTCTTTCTCCCATAAATAACGTAATATACTGAGCAGGAGTTCACCGTTTTAGTTAAGTACGATCTTTACGACCCGTCCCACGGTTGGAATGACGTCACGCCGTTTGGGTTCAAAGGTCAGAGACAAATCAAGCGGCTGTGACGGATTTAAAGTCACTGGAAATGTGACCTGTGTCTTTATTTAAAGGGCCGGTGCAGCGTGATGAGGGAGGAGGAGGAGGATGAGGATGATGATGATGGATGTCGGGTCAGGAGAGTTACGCAACGCCTCCCTCTGCCCTCACGGAGCCGATCCGGCACCCGATGCCGATTTACTGCCGAGGATGACGCAGCGGTTCTGCTGCAGTCCTGGACCGGGTCTCGCTCTCAAGAGGAGGGACAGATGGATCTATAGCGCTGAATACAGCGTTCTGCAGCAGGCGGGTTTATTGTAGGGAGTTCTGCAGCAGCTACTGATGAGACACACACACACACACACACACACACACAGGCTGTGGGTCACCAGGACGGGGGAGGCGGGTACTGACCTGGTCAAATTGTGCATCTTCTCCTCTCTGGAGGGATCGGGACAGGGGTTTCTCCTGGAGAGAGAGAGAGAGAGAATTTAATTCATAAATTCTCCAATTTATAAATGTGGAGACAAATTGGATTCAAATAACTAGCGTGGCATCTGCATTACCCTGGGGAAGTTATTTTGCAGTATTATAAATGACAGAATCTTAGATTATCTTTAATAAACCTCAAATTAGCTTTCTTCCAAAACGCCGTACCGCCGACCACGCTTGTTTTTTTGGATCATTCGTGCCAATAAAGCCCTTTGAGTTGAGACAGATTCAGAATGAGGGCGTTACCGGTTCAGAGTGTTGCGCAACAGCAGGTGCTGTCAGTGGAGCAGGATGCCTGGTGATGAGTCAGCGAGTGGAAACGACTCGGGCTGCACCCAATGTTGTCGTTTCATACATTCAAAGCTTCTATAGACGTTTATTAATTCATTTATTAACGAAGCTTCAGATGTAAAAAAAGTACTTCAAAAGTAAAACAACAAAAAAGTCCAACTACTGAAAACATAAGCAGCCATTCAGTTTGAAAGTGTTTGAAATGATATTGTTTTAGTAAAAGTGACGACACTTTGTGTGCTGCAGGAGTTGTGTGACAGTTTGGATTGTTCTTCATATTTTACAGTTGTGTTTTATCACTAGTAGGATCCTATTTTATATCTACAATTTTGTGGGATTTTATTGTTTTATTGTAAAACCTTTTTTATTACTTTGCATTTGTCACACTTGTTTTCATGGTTTCTACATCTCAAATATAGTTTTCACCGCCATGAACTTGTTTTATTAATAGTAGAATCCTATATTGTACCAACATTTTGGGGGATTTTAATAATTTATTGTAAAAAGAAAATGCATTATTCCTCATACTTGTTTTTATGGTTTCTATACAACCTAATTTGTATCTCTAATTCTGATCGATTTTATTTTTATATATGTTATTATATCTTGTATAGATCTTGTTCAGCACTTTGAGCTGCATTTCATGAAAGGTGCTTTATAAATACATCTTATTATAATAATAATGATGCATTTAATTTGTAACGCACTTTTCTTTCAAAAGAATCTCAGAGTGGCACAGAGCCAATAAAACAAATAAAAACAAACTTAAAAAAGAAAGAAATAGCTGACAATGACTTAACACAGTCACGAGGGAGGCGGTTAATCCCGTTGCCGTGTTATTTCACTTCCTGCGCCCGGACTCACCAGCGGCTCGGCCATCACCATCTCGATCTTCTTCTCGGCCAGAACGGCGAACTCGGCGAACAGACTCTTGATGACGAACTCCCCGGGCCGGAGCTCGGGGTCGATGGTGATGCTCGACATGGCGGCGACGACGCAGTGCTTCTCCCACGAGACGGGGGTCACCGAGGGCGGCGCGCGGCGCCTACTCACGCTGCTGACCGGCGGGGAGGCTGTGGGGGAGGGGGGGGGGGGGAGAGAGAGGTCAAGGGTGAGGGTTTAATGCAGTCGGGAGTGGAAGGAACAACAACTCTCACCGACGTTTCCTAAAAGAGGAAAACTGACTGAAACGTTCCTCTGATTTTAGCCTCTCATTATAAACTCTCATAGCACATAATAGGCTCAAAATATATGTATATACACGGATAATCATAACTCCTATTAGAGCGATGTCATCAAATAAGCTAAATATATATTGTTTTATATAAATATATATATTTGTGTCTAAATCAGCGATCTCTGTACAGCTTTTCTTGTAAAATAATAATGAGCAAGCAGACGCACACATGGAAGATAATAAATAGTTAATAAATAGTTTAAGGAGTAGTTTGACATTTTGAGACGTATCTTTATTTGCTTTCTTGGCGAAAGTTAAAAAGGTAATATTTAAATACGATTAATCAGGTTCATTACAAGAAGTTGTTTCTTTTTCTCTATCAACACACCAAAAAAAAAAAATCTCTAAAAATCTGTAAATATCTCTTCATTATACAACAAATTATCATTTTTCCTGATGCTAAAAATGTCCGATTCAGCTGCGACTTCATTTATTAAACAAATTAAAATAATCCAGAAAGATAAATATATTTGTTGATATCCGTTTGATTGACTGAGTGTTGCATGCTTGTTTTGATGAAATCTTATTTACTTGCTTTTGCTCCTTCTTTGTCAGATGCATGGTTAATTACTTTTATACTTTTTTTTATTTCTCGTTAGCTGTAAAATAAATACCTAAATAAAATATGAAGGATCAAAAGAAAGAATCCAGAAAGGCCTTTATGGTTAGAGTAGCAGGACGCTAGCTTGCCGTTAGCTTCTGTCCTCAAACTCCGGGTGAACCCAGCCGCCCTGCGTGAGAATGAGGAAGCTGAGATCAACCGTGTGTTTCTCTCTGTTCTACTTCTGCTTTCAGAGGTTGACCTACTTTTTCCTCTTTAAAGTCTTCAGGCAAATCTGCAAATTTTTCCTTTTGGCATTTCTATTTTATTCCAACTCGCAGGACACGAGGGGCAGCAGCCGTCTAGATGTGACGTAAACATCTCTAATCCTCTACAGCCGATGTTTAATAGCGTGTGTTTACGACGTCTCATCTTTTGTTCCTTGTTGTTTGGTGCAAACAGGACTGAGTCACCTCGTGAATCTGAGGACATTTATGTCGACCGTGTAACAAATTGTGCGACCGCTGCTGGGATTTATCACACTACAGAAACCACTCATTTAATTACATTCCCCACACGCTTAAGTGCAGTAAAGAAAAGAAGAAGAAAAAGGTTGGTTAATCAATTTTACGGCATCTTAAAAAAAAGAAAAAAAGAAAGTAGTACTAGATAAATGACAGTGCAGCACAAAAGGGAAGGCCGAGAGTTTAAATGTCCAGAGCTTCATGAAGCGTTCACCCGGGTCGCCGCACGCTTTGCATGTGACGCACATCCTATTCAAATAGCATAAGCAAATCTTTGGGGTTCTTTTTGTTTAAGGGGCGTTGACGGAGACGCTCGAGGCGACGTTGTGGAAATAGATGTTTAAAAAGTCTCACACGGGTGTGATGTTCAGTCGTGTCGGGTAAACACCAACCGTCACAGAGTAAATAAAGTTTATCCTCCAGTATCCAGTAGATCATGTGATCATGACATCATGGATGTTCCTCTCTGATCATGTGACTTTGTAAACAACCAATCAGTGTTGAGACCAACAGGAGGAGAGCTAGTAACGTTAGCAGCACCGCTAACAGAGAACCAACAGGAGGAGAGCTAGTAACGTTAGCAGCACCGCTAACAGAGAACCAACAGGAGGAGAGCTAGTAACGTTAGCAGCACCGCTAACAGAGAACCAACAGGAGGAGAGCTAGTAACGTTAGCAGCACCGCTAACAGAGAGCCAACAGGAGGAGAGCTAGTAACGTTAGCAGCACCGCTAACAGAGAACCAACAGGAGGAGAGCTAGTAACGTTAGCAGCACCGCTAACAGAGAGCCAACAGGAGGAGAGCTAGTAACGTTAGCAGCACCGCTAACAGAGAGCCAACAGGAGGAGAGCTAGTAACGTTAGCAGCACCGCTAAGAGAAAACTAACAGGAGGAGAGCTAGTAACGTTAGCAACACCGCTAACGAGCACCAACAGGAGGAGAGCTAGTAACGTTAGCAGCACCGCTAACAGAGAACCAACAGGAGGAGAGCTAGTAACGTTAGCAGCACCGCTAACAGAGAACCAACAGGAGGAGAGCTAGTAACGTTAGCAGCACCGCTAACAGAGAGCCAACAGGAGGTTCCCTTCATGTCATGATGCGTTCAGGCTCCGCTCAGTGAAAATGAGTACTGGCTGAAGGTACATGATAATCTGTAATCTAGTAAAATGTAGTGTTGGTGATGAACTAGAATGAATCCAGATGTTTTCACATGAATATAAAATAGATATTAGAGATGAATTATGAGCGGTTTTCACCAATACGTCATTAAAACTACTAATGACAAGAATTGTTTTAAATAAGAAATAGATCTAAATGCACACACACACACACACACACTAAACAACCTTATAAAAACACTTAAGCACTAACTCCAATAAAAACAGCTGGCCCGGTTGCGTCATAACGTTCAGCTCTTCAGATTTAAGCCACGCCCCTTCCGGCCCAGTTCACAGCCAGTAGCGCGCTGACCCTTCACCTCGTTCCCTCCCCGGAAAAGAGGCCTTGTTCTGTTTCTTCCTGGTTGTCACAGAAACGCTCACATTCTTTAACAGGCTGAACACCTTCCAGCAGCCGGAGGAGGGAAAACATTCAGACGGCGCATGGGAAGCTTTTGTTTTGTTTTGCACGACAAAAAAAAAATGTGCTGAAGTTAGCTCCAGAAGCTCCGCCTCTAAAGCCTGACCACCAGCTCCGTTAGAGTGTCGGAGCGGAGATTAGGTTTCAGTCGTCAGTGTCAATGTTATACATCAGATAAAGTTTCTCTAAAGTTGGGATTCATGTCGTGTTCATTATTCAGGAGGGTTTTTACCCAGAAGTCTCCTGAGCTGCTGCATGAATTTGTTTTAATAAATGTATATCAACTCTTAATAATCAATTCAATTATTATGATTTGTATATGTTGATCAATGATCAAGTTATAAAACAAACTGCCGTTAAAGTGTTTTTAGAGTTGTTAAAGATAAAATCTAAACCAATTCAAACAACATACGCCGTTTAAAAACCTCAGACTTTAGATGTTAAAGTCCTTCTCAGCCCCACGACCGCCCTGAAGAAAATAATAAAAATAGAATAATATTCTAAAACGTGCTGGAATGTAAGCGCTTAAATAAATGAGAAATGAACAGTCGTGGCGTTTAAAGAAATAAAAGATGAGCGTCGGCCGCGTTGTCCGGCAGCACAGAGGCTCTTTCAGGCCGTTCCCTCTTTGTTTACTGTGCTGCACCAACACCCCCGATGATGTCACAGCCAGCTCCTCTCTGCCAATCACTGCCCTCCATCCCTCCATCTCCACCCTCCTTCTTTTCTCTCTCCACCGTTTAAAACACGGATCTGAAACGACTCACGTGAGACTCAGAGGTCAAGTTCCTTTTCCCTCTCAAAGCTAAATGCAAAAGATCACGCAGGCTTGATGATGATGATGATGATGATGAAGATCCAAACAGTCCACACTCTTTAAATATGTGGCCTATGGAGAGTGAGTTTATGTCTCAATCTCTAGTTTCAAGTCTTCTTCAATACAGCATGATGTTCATTTAGTAAATTATGGTCATTTAGAGTCAAACAGACCATAAAGCAGGGGACGCTTTAGGGGCGGGGCTACAAGGTGATTGACAGGTCGACACCAGAGACGTATACGGCGTCTCTACCTCACTCCTCCTCAGTCCACATACGGTCACTTCCTGTTCACTGGTTGCAAAAAAAAAACAAGATGGCGACGGCCAGAACGCAGAACTCGAGGCTTTATAACTTTATAACTAAAATTCTTCGTTTTCGGTGCTCAAAAAGTAGTGTGGACGCTAAAATGATGTGTTTTACAACGGAAACACGGCATGAAAGATTCACAACAACCTGAAAGAAGGACAGGACAACAACTACAGTTCCGATGGATGGAAAGAAAGAAAGAAAGAAAGAAAGACAGAAAGAAAGAAACAGCCGGCAGGATTACACAACCACAGAGCATTGACTCCACCTTGTCAAACGCCTGCTCACTTCCCCTGTCAGGACAACCAGAAACAATAACACACACACACACACACACACACAGCAGGAATGCAGCCCGCGAGTGTGTCCGTTTGTTTTCTATAAAGAGAGAGAGAGACAAAGGAATCACTGCCAGTGTGTGTGCGCCCGCTCTGCCATTGTGTCTCAACATGTTAAACTCTGACGAGTCGCTGCTCGTTCACGCTTCAGCGGCACGACTTCCACAGAGTCTGGAAGACGCCGGCGTCTGGTCGGCGTCTTCCAGACTCTGTGGAAGTCGTGCCGCTGAAGCCACAAACGGATGGACTGAGAACCCAACGCGCACTTCATGAAACAAATAAAAAAAAAGGGCTGAACCGTGACCTCCACGCAGCAACGTCCAACATGTCTTTACACCTTTGGACCGGCCCACAAGGTCAAACGAGGTCACGCGCTCAGCGACATTGAGGGTTGCCCGGGGTGAGTAAACAGCGTCGTCAGGCTCGTGAATCTCACGTCGACTCACCGAGCGGTTCAAAAGAATTTAGCGAGCGCAAAGCGCCAGAGGCCCTGCAAACGAAACGCACCGCGGATAAGAGAGAAGACGACGAGCGTCAACGGCACAAACGCCATAAACCAACCGCCGCGATGCCGGGAAAGGACTGTAATCAACTGATAGCTCATATTTATGGACTGCTGTATTGCCTTTTTACGAGAGCCCTGTAAAGAAAAGTCAAGTCGAGGGTTAACGGTGTTATAAAGAAACCAAAAGGTTGATTACGCTGTTAACTGTTTGATTCGGCTGCAAAACAAAAGACCTCTGTAAGACCTAAAGAGAGGTGCACGCTAAGAGATGCACGCTAGCAGGTGCACAGGGTAAGAAGTGCGCGCTAGGAGGTGCGCGCTAGGATTAAGCGGTGCAGGCTAGGAGGTGCAGGCTAAGGAGTGCGCGCTAAGAGGTGCACAGGGTAAGAGGTTAGCATGCACACTAGCATGTGCATGCTAACCTCTTACCCTGTGCACCTCTTAGCATGCACACTAGCATGTGCATGCTAAGAGGTGCACAGGGTAAGAAGTGCTCACTAGCATGTGCATGCTAAGAGGTGCACGCTAGGAGGTGCACGCTAGCAGGTGCACGCTAAGTCTAAGAGGTGCACGCTAGCAGGTGCACGCTAAGTCTAAGAGGTGCACGCTAGCAGGTGCACGCTAAGTCTAAGAGGTGCACGCTAGCAGGTGCAGGCTAGAAGATGCACGCTAAGCTTAAGAGGTGCACAGGGTAAGAAGTGTGCGCTAGCAGGTGCAGGCTAAGAGGAGGAGGTGAGGGGGGTAATTAGAAAGAGCGACGGATGGAAGAAAGACGTTTACTGAACAGGTGGATGTTTTTATGCTAAGCTAACAGAAGATTTTGTAATTATCTCCGCAGACGATTTTTCAAAAGTTAGGGACCTGAAGTTTTAGGTATCCAAATTTTTTTTATTATTACTTTTATTTCTCAATGAATTACTCAGACTTGTAGAAGTCTATATAAGTGACTCTACTTCTCTTGATGTATTCCCTCAGTAAACATTGTAAACATGAGTTTATGTCTCAATCTCTAGTTTCAAGTCTTCTTCAATACAGCATGATGTTCATTTAGTAAATTATGCTCATTTAGAGTCAAACAGACCATAAAGCAGGGGACGCTTTAGGGCGGGGCTACAAGGTGATTGACAGGTCGACACCAGAGGCGCATACGGCGTCTCTACGTACCTCAGTCCATATATGGTCACAAAAACCAAGATGTCGACGGCCCAAATGACAAATTCAAGAATTTAAAACCCTTCTTAAACCCAGTCTACGGTCATCCCCGTCTCTCTTATCTACTTCCTGTCTTCCTCTTTACCGTCAATCTGCTCGCTGAGAAGAAATGACTACACTTCTATGAACCATATCATCTTGACGCTCTCCATTAGGTTTAAAACCCTGATAATTAACAGCGCACCAACATCTGCACGTGATAACTGATCTATCGTCTCGTATTAATGCCACTGTGCTGCCCAGCCCTGCTAGCAGGAGATTAGAGCAGCGACCATTCATTTGGCTGTATTGACCACATCACACCAGTTCTTTAACAACTGATTAACCGATTTAAAATATATAAAAAATACCACATGCATGTAAATAATTTAATGGTTTGGGACCAAACCCTAAAGTGGATTTTAATCTGGGAACAATCACCAATCTAGAACAAACTTTACGACACGTTCCCGAGCGTTATCAGAATAAGTGTGTGAGAGAGTGTGTGTGTGTGTGTCTTTCATCAAAATCTAAAAGAAGTCTTAACCCTTTGATCCGTCAGATTTGAACTTGACAACCTTTCCCTTCTCTTTAATGTCGTTGGATATTCCAGAGTATTAGTAGCATCAATGTGAGGAACTATCTTGATGTATGGGGCGTTCAAATGTGCAAATAAAAGCAGTTTATTTTCCAGAAAACGTCCCGTATTGTGATCATTATTGCAGCACTAAAGTATAAACACTGACGTATGTTCCATTAGTCCCGTCGTCACAATGACAGGACCCAACCCCCAATATAAATAATTTAATTTAAACCCGGCAGGACTACTCAGCTGACCCCAAACTAAACGTTCCTTTTTCCACACAAGAGGAACGTTTGGTCAGAGTGTGTGTGGCAACACGTTTTAATACAAGAAACGGGGTTATTATGTCTCAGCGTAAGTATTTAATACGTTCACTACACGTCGAGAGAGAGGCAGCGATGTACGGGAAGCTAATAATAGGAGGAACCAGACGACGGATCAATAGTAGGGAAGCATTAGCCGGCCCAGAGGGAACCACAGAGAGAGAGAGAGGGTTGTAAAAGTGGGAGGAGGATAAAAAAAAAAGGAGGGATGAAGATTGTGTGGAGAGCCGCTAATGGATGTTAAGATAAAAAAAAAAAATGTAAAAAAGTTGGGAGCAGAGACAGTAGTCTGAGAGCGTTCTGCATCCTCAATAGAAACGTCATCTACGGCGAGGAAGAGGTTAACACCCCGAACGCCATCCGTCATCCTGACGACTCCATTAATAACCGGAGGAGACGGGACGTCTCACAGAGCGGGCGCATGCATGCATGCATGCATGCGGGCGTGTGCGATGCCGGCAGATAAGTCCACATGTGCGGCATGTCAACAACATGTGTCGGTACTCACAGCTGCTGCTCCACGACTTCAGCAGAGACTTGATGCTGATCTCAAAGAAGACCGAATCCTGCAGGCTCAGCATGGCGGCTCTCTCTCTCTTTTCCTTTTTCTTTCTCGCTCTCTCAAAAAAAATACAAAAAGTTAAGCCCTTCCCTTCCTAGAAAAAAAAAGGCACAAAGTCTACACGTCTGCGGTCACGTTTCCCCGGGATAAGCACCTGCCTCCCCCCTGAAGGATGGAGCTGAACGCTAGCCTCCACGGCTCCTGAGAGGCAGCATCCTGGACGGCTCCTGGGGGAAAGAGTTTAGTTTCCTCTGAACGCCGAGAGCAGAGAGAGTATCGCCCCGGCTAGTTAGAGAAGTAGTCCGCCTCGGCGCCCGCTCGCCAATCCACGGAGTCCCTCGTCCTCATGCCGGCGGCACAGATCCAGAGAGGCGAGGGAGGGAAGAAACCGCGAGAGAACTTTTTCTTTTTGGTTCAGATCGGGAAGAAACGGCAGCAGCACAGTACGCGGTGCGAGTCCTAACAATGCACGGCAATATTCCCTCTCCTCCTCTCTTCCTGTGTGTGTGTGTGTGTGTGTGTGTGTGTGTGTGTCAGTACTAGCCCACTAAAGCGCCGTCAGCCCCCCTCAAAAAGCTCTCTGCCTCCCCATTCGCTCACGAGCGGCCCCTCCTCTTGTTCTCTCTGGAGTGAGAGCGAGCTTGTTACAACAGCAAACAGGGGAGGCAGGGTGGGGGGGGGGGGGGGGGGGGGGGGGGGGGTGATGATGTCATCAAAATGCTGCGAGTGTTCCCTGGCTGTGGATCAGCAATGCATACGCATGTCTGCCGTGCCGCTCTGCCTCCCGGCCGGCCCATCGAACGCGACACTTCCTGTAAAGCTGCACGGAGAAAGTGATGCGTCATCCTCGACTGCAGCAGGAGAGGAGGAGAGAGGGAGGAAGAGAGGGAGGAAGAGAGGGAGGAAGAGAGGGAGGAGGGGAAGGAGGGGAAGGAGGGAGGAGGAGAGGGAGGAGGAGAGGGAGGAGGAGAGGGAGGAGGAGAGGAAGAGAGGGAGGAAGAGAGGAGGAGAGAGGGAGGAAGAGAGGGAGGAGGAGAGGGAGGAAGAGAGGGAGAGAGGGAGGAAGAGAGGGAGGAAGAGAGGAAGAGAGGGAGGAGAGGGAGGAGGGGAAGGAGGGGAAGGAGGGAGGACGCTGCCCAGAGCTCTGCCTTATGTCCCATTTAGCTCCATCTTCAAAACTAAGTCAACTGTAACCCGGCTGCACTCTCTGCTTTTTATTTGATCTAATTTGATCATCCAAAAGCTACCAGACATAGGAGCACACACACACACACTGATGCACACACACACACACACACACTGATGCACACACACACACACACTACACACTGATGCACACACACACACACACACACACACTACACACTGATGCACACACACACACACACTACACACTGATGCACACACACACACTACACACTGATGCACACACACACACACTACACACTGATGCACACACACACTACACACACACTACACACTGATGCACACACACACACACACACACTACACACTGATGCACACACACACACACACACTACACACTGATACACACACACACACACACACACTACACACTGATGCACACACACACACACACACTACACACTGATGCACACACACACACACACACTACACACACACACACACTGATGCACACACACACACACACTGATGCACACACACACTACACACTGATGCACACACACACTACACACTGATGCACACACACATTTGTTCCGGCTCATGTAAACATCATATTTCATTTGGATATTCTGAGTTATTCTGAGTGGCTCATGTTCAGATGAAGATGTGTGTCTGTCCAGGTTTTTGGGATATGAACAAATATCTCAACGACGACCCTTTTTAGAGAAGCTTGTTTGTAAAAAAATGAAAGCTGGAGTCCAACAAGTCGTCCAACACGCTGACAAATAACACATTGATGCATAAATAGGGGCGACCGTGGCTAAGTGGTTAGCATGCCCGTCTCTCAAGCAGAGGGTCCATGACATTGTGTCCTTGAGCAAGACCCTCAGACCCCACGTTGCTGCGTCTGCGGTGTATCGAGCAAACATGTCAGTCGCTTTGGATAAAAGAGTCAGCTAAAGGAAATGTAAAAAATAAAACGGCTAAAGCGGCTCCTGATGGACGGCTCGGTCGGGCATCGACCCGTCGACCCCGGCGATGAGGACGAAGCGGAGCGCGAACAGGAATATTCACTTAAAAACAGACGGTTGGGAATATTGTGGCGTTTGAAATCAGGGGTTAAAACAGAATATATCCGGTGAGATAACCAGACAACACACACCTGATTCATCCGATACTTTAACCCGAGTGGATCGGCTTATGAAACGGATCCACATGACATGGAGCAGTTTGTGGCCCGCAGACACAGGATGGAGTTTGTTTACTAAACATTCAGAGGGGGAAAAGCAGCGGGAGACAAACGCTCTTTGTCCTCTTTGGGTTCAGTCTGTGTGTGTGTGTGTGTGTGTCTGTGTGTGTGTGTGTGTGTGTCCCTCTCCTCCCGTCACATGTCCTCCCTGACGTAAGTTATGCAAAATGAAGCAGAGCTCGCTGCAAACAGACTGAACAAGCCGCTGCTTTGTGGGAAACAACACTCAGATTCTCTGGAGTCAACTCATCCTTTCATCCGACGTTTGGATTCAGTGATTCAGACGTAAAGTCAACAAACGTGTCTTTCTTTTAAAGTTAAACAGATAATGGTTATTTATTTATATATATATATATGCTTAAAACGTGAGGATCGGTCTTCACCTTCATGTCTGTGCAAAAAGAAGTAAAGAAGTGTATTTCCCAGAAGTCAAAGCAACCATTTGGTTTTACTCTGTGGCCTCGTGTTTTACTACAATATATAATATAATAAGTCTTGCACCTCTATGGAAACAGCACAATGTGACTTGTGTGCAGTACAACACAGTTACAATGCTATAAATCATTTAAAAAAAATAAAAACGCAAGTTTCATTAATTTCATTATTTATTTATTTAGAAATGGTGAAACAATCTGTATAAATCCAATGGTTACCAATATTACCAATTTAGTTTTGGTTGCTTTTCCCCAGGATATAGTTCATAACACACGGTGTGTTCAAGGACCATCTGAAAGATGAATACATGACCATTATGTCTGTGATAAGCGGTGGACTTTTGCCGATTGTTTAGAGAAAATATGCTTTTTCAATCCTGTGGGCGGTTTTGGGGATCAACGTGAAAACTATTTAAATCTAAATGACCATTCATCAAAGCCAGAAGCTGTAAAAACAGACATGATTCTCAGATTTTCAACTTTCGGAAGGTTCTTGAACACATCGTGCGTGAGGAACGCTTAAATCTACACGTCTCATTTTAAATTTCCTCCCAAATATACTTACATAATTTGCATTTTGCACTGTTTATTTTATTTACACCTCACACACTTAATATACACATACTTTGCATTTTTGCACTACTGTTTAATTTAATTCCAAAATTAATACAGTTTTTTTGCTTTCACCCCAGCTATTCATTTATTATTTATATATAAATATAAATATAATATTCCCAATATTCATATATTCATCCCTGTTGTTTTTAGATCTTATTTTTGTCTCTAAATTGCTGCTACGTCGACACCAAATTTCCCCTCGGGGATTAATAAAGTATATATTAATTCATTCATTCAAATAAACCTTTTGCTTTAAAAAATAATAACTTGAATTCTGAGCTCCTCGAGGACGCCATGACTGATTCGGTCATGTGACAACAACTCGGTGAAACTTTAACTGAACACAGCGACACCAACATTGGCAGCACTTGTGGACACAAATTGTTGGATATATAGATTTGATTGTTTTCCAATTTGAGTAAAAAAAAAAGACCTATCAAGGAAATTCTACTTCCTTTTTTTGCCAGTATTAAAGACGTACGGCATTATAACTAAACATGTTAACGGTTGTGCCGTTTCCAAAGAGGTGCAGGACCTTCGAGTTGCCTCGTCCTGGCCTGGAGTCACATGGAGGACCTGACACGAGTCAAAGGAGCAATCTGTGTGTACACATCATGTTTAAAAACAGAATTAGAGTTCATCTCGTCGCCCTCATCAGGAAACCGGTCCGCGGATAAACACGCAGAGACCTCCGCACTGTTTTCTGTAAACCGGCTTTTATGGTTTCAGGAATGCAAGGAGAAAAACCGACTACATCTCTCTGGGAACATCACGGCTAAGAGCTGACGTAAGCCCAGGACTTCCAATAAACAACATTATGCCCGACTCCCTGGAAAGAAGAGCTCGCTTGATTGAATAAATCGCGACTGAATGCTCGACCGAGGCGAGTTACGGCGGCTCCATTCACAAAGTGGGAGCGCCGGTTGACTGCAGTGGGCGTCGGGCAGCCGGTCCTCCCGGGAGCCCGCGGGCTGCAGGATGCGTTTCCTGTCCCGGGCCGCTCTGAAGGGCAGCGGTGGGAACAATAATCGATAGGAGCTGTAATTCAATCCCTGACCTCCCCGGTGGAGCCGGGGCTGCAGAGGACACGCCGCTCAGCGCCATCGCAGCAGCCTGGCTCTGCAGCACGGTCCTGAAGCTGCACAGGTCCCTGATCCTGCACAGGTCCCTGATCCTGCACAGGTTCCTGATCCTGCACAGGTTCCTGATCCTGCACAGGTTCCTGATCCTGCACAGGTTCCTGAAGCTGCACAGGTTCCTGAAGCTGCACAGGTTCCTGAAGCTGCACAGGTTCCTGATCCTGCACAGGTCCCTGATCCTGCACAGGTCCCTGATCCTGCACAGGTTCCTGATCCTGCACAGGTCCCTGATCCTGCACAGGTTCCTGATCCTGCACAGGTTCCTGATCCTGCACAGGTTCCTGATCCTGCACAGGTCCCTGATCCTGCACAGGTCCCTGATCCTGCACAGGTTCCTGATCCTGCACAGGTTCCTGATCCTGCACAGGTTCCTGATCCTGCACAGGTTCCTGATCCTGCACAGGTTCCTGATCCTGCACAGGTTCCTGATCCTGCACAGGTTCCTGATCCCGCACAGGTTCCTGATCCTGCACAGGTTCCTGATCCTGCACAGGTTCCTGATCCTGCACAGGTTCCTGATCCTGCACAGGTTCCTGAAGCTGCACAGGTTCCTGATCCTGCACAGGTTCCTGATCCCGCACAGGTTCCTGATCCTGCACAGGTTCCTGATCCTGCACAGGTCCCTGATCCTGCACAGGTCCCTGATCCTGCACAGGTCCCTGATCCTGCACAGGTCCCTGATCCTGCACAGGTCCCTGATCCTGCACAGGTCCCTGATCCTGCACAGGTCCCTGATCCTGCACAGGTCCTCCTCACTTCCACGCTCCCCAGAGGACCGGCTACCTCTAAACATACTCGTCATCATCTATAAGAGGCAAACTCCTCACAGTTAGACGAAGGTTTCAATCATTTTTATCGATATTTCAGCGATACACGAACGCCAAGTATGATGATGATGAATCAATAATTATTTTTTTTTGACTTAAATATCGTGATAATATTGTATGGTGACTTAAGTATCGTGATAATATCGTATGGTGACTTAAATATCGTGATAATATCGTATGGTGACTTAAGTATCGTGATAATATTGCAAGGTGACTTAAATATCGTGATAATATCGTATGGTGACTTAAGTATCGTGATAATATCGCAAGGTGACTTAAGTATCGTGATATAGTATCGTGGATCTACTTGTTTACACACATTGATTGGCCGGATCTTTTCATAGCCAGCTTCAAAGTAAAATGCTCATCAGCTGCATGACTGACTAATCAAAAACATCTTTATAAATAGCTCCTTCTCAGAAACCACAGACACATTTCTCCTCAACTCAGGCTGAGGAGGAACAAACTCATCTCTCAGATTTGCTGAGCAAAAAGAGTCATTCTTGGGTCTCTGTGGACCGATGTGAATTAAACATCACCCTAAAGCCGGGACAGAAAGGTCAGCTCATTACTCACAGCGCCTCCTCAAAACCAGCCGTCTAAGGAGGAAGCGTTTATTTAAAAAAGGAGTAGCAACAATGATTCAAGGAATTTGTCTGTGTTTTGATTCACTGCCGTTGGCCAAAGACTATTTAAGAAACCCTGATGAATAAGTCCGTCTGGATGCACACGCCCTGCGGCCTGCTCGCTCTCTCGTGTCCAGTCACATGCACCGAACACTCCCAAATCACAAACAGGAAAACCCTGCTGCGCCCACTAACCAAATACCCTCCCAATCAGAACCCTACCCAAGAACCCGGCGGTACTCGGGTGATGTCACTGCGTGCAAAGAGAGCGCGGCACCACCTTAAAAGCCAACTCAGGCTCTGCCAGTTCTGCAACAAGGGAGCGGCGCTCTGATTTAAAAACACCCCGAGGTATGAGCGCACACCAGAAGGCCGAAAAATCACTTCTTTTGTTACGCAACTCACCATCGTGAACCCTGCCACCAGCTGCATGACGGAAAAAGGAGAATGTTCTAATATGACGGATGTTTCCTAGTTGGGAAGAAAGAAAAAGGAAATTCCTCAAATACCAGTGGGGAAGAAATGTTAATATGAGAACGTACACAACCAGAGTCCGGCTGCATGACACTGTATTTACTTTATCATTGTTAGCGTAGCCAGCGGCCTGCACCTCTGAGGACAGGTGAGCGGCGCAGGAGCTCAGTTATTCTTTAGCTGTGAACAAACAGGCGTGCTCTGACAGGTAGCGCCGCAGAAGAAGAAGAAAAGAAGCCACGCAGGTCGTCGCCCGGCTGCAAACCGGCCCGGCCTGAACACACACACACACACACACACACACACACATAATTCACAGGTGAACCCGCAGCTAAACCTTTAACTACCGAGTCCTCAGACACAAAGGGAGACCTTCTTCAGAGGATCGACGCTGTCAGCGCGACTCAAGACTCCACAGCAAGCAGGTTTCAATACCAGTTCTCCAATACAGATCTGAGGATCATTTTAAATGATATTTAGTTGTTTTTTTTCCTAATTAGAACAGCTGTACTAATGTTTTACATCACGGAGACGTCACTACCCGATAGCGCAGCGCAGAGATGCACGCAGTAGTCGTGTACTAAAACAACAACCACAACAATCCGGCAAAATAACACAAAACGAATCAAAGAGATGTTCAATAAATGAATGAATCACAGAACTCTTTCTATAATGTCATTAAAAGCTGATTTATGTCGGCCACCAGAATCACAAATAAAGTTATGTAAATGCTGCCGGCAACCGGGTCAAGGAGAGCGGATCGTACCGTAGAAATAAGTAAAAACGGAGGGTCTAAAAGAGGCTGAAAAGCCCCGTGGAGCTCCAGGGCCTCACAACAACAATGTGTTCACACTTAAATATACACATTAGTGTGCGTTAGTGTTCATTGTGTCGTTACCATCATCAGACCAGACGATGGTCACCCATCATATTCCACTTTGAGAAGATGGAACTGGACCTTATTAATAAATTAGATCGAGCATCATTTGACTAGAACTGCTTTATAGTTTGTGTCAATTGCTCTGCAGGTTATCTGTTCGCCCTTTTCAAAAGGAATAATATACAGGCGCTTGCATAATACAGTATATTATGTTCGGGCTGCACGATTAATCAAATATTAATCACGAGTTTGGCTTCCCGCAACTAAATGAACACGATCGACTAAAATATAAAACATCCGCTGCGTGAATCTGATGATTCATTTTAGGTCAAACAAAAACAAAAAAAGGTCTTATTTTGATGCAGAGATGTTTATGCGTGTCCCTAAAATGGTGATTATGATTTGTGGCATAATCCTGGTACGATGTGTGCGTGTGCATGTTAGCGTAAAGCGAGCCGACCGTTGCTTCCATGTTAACAAAGCTCAACAAACGATGAACTAAAAACCTCCTGAATTAACAGAAGAAGACACATTCTCAACGGGGCTCTCGAGCCCCCGACCCCCGTCGTACCTTTGAGGCCGGTTCGGGTCCAGCGGCCCGCCGGCTTGGAGGAGGAGTCGACCCCCGGATCGACCTCCGGGACCTCCTCGATGGTGTGGCCCATGGCCAGCAGGCCCAGGCGCCTGATGCCCAGGAGCCGCGGCCCCGTGTCCCGGGGCAAGCCCCCCCCCCAGTGCTCCACGGGGCCCTCGCCCGAGATGGCGTGAGGAACCAGGCTCCTCAGGAACTCCATGATCTGCGGCGGGGGCCTTTTTTTTTTTTTTTTTTAACGTCTTTCAAATCCGACCGCCTGCGTCACGGCATTCTCCAGAAAACGATCTACTACCTGTCCCGCCTGTCGTTCACCTCGTTTACAGACGAGCGCGGTCCCGCCTCCGGCTGTCAGGGCCTGCATGGGGGGGGGGGGGGGCTCGAAAAGTAAAGCGCTTCCTTCCTCTTAGTTCGTTCAGGACGGAGAGAGAGAGAAACTTCTGACGCTGCAACTTCTACCTGTCTGCTCACCGCTGGAAGCAACAGAAAACAACCAGACATGCCACTTTTGTTTTTTTTTCTCAACGGGGCGGTGATGTCATCACGAGTGCAGAGTACTAATCTTGGGGTGGGACTAGAAACATGTTCCACAGGAGATAACGCAGGCCCGGGACGCCGGCCAATCACAACAGAGACGACGCCAGGGCCCCGCCCTGCTGCTCGGCAGGGAAGAGACACGAGGAGGAGGAGGAGGAGGAAGATTGACAGGCGGTAAAGGAGGAAGTGGGGAAAGCTCCACGGAGCGGGCTGCGTTCACTGATTGCCCTTATCGCCCTCACTGTTGTTACCAGTTTAGCATTCGCACACAAGCGCACACACACTAACACACACACACACTAACACACACACACACACACACACACACACACACTAACGCACACAGACACACACACACACACACACACACACTAACGCACACAGACACACACAGACGCTGCTTTGCCGTCTTGCTAACTCACTCGAGGTGACGACAGACTGCTGCGCTCGGCTGCACAGCTTTTACCTGCAAACTCTGCAAAGTATCCAGAGAGAGAGAGAGAGAGAGAGAGAGGGGGGGGAGAATATGAGAGAGAGAGAATGAGAGGGGGGGGGAGAATATGAGAGAGAGAAGGAGAGAGAGAGAATGAGAGAGGAGGGGGGGGAAGAGGAGAATATGAGAGAGAGGGGGGAGAGAGAGAGAGAGAGAGAGAGAGAGAGAGAGAGAGAGAGAGAGAAGGAGAGAGAATGAGAGAGAAGGAGAGAGAATGATAGATAGAGAGAGAATGAGGGAGAGAGAGAGAATGAGGGAGAGAATGAGGGAGAGAGAGAGAAGGAGAGAGAATGAGGGAGAGAGAGACAGAGAAAATGAGAATGAGGGAGAATGAGGGAGAGAGAGAGAAAATGAGACAGGAGAGAGAGAGAGAGAAGGAGAGAGTGTGAGAGAATGATAGATAGAGAGAGAATGAGGGAGAGAGAGAGAGAAGGGGAGAGAATGAGGGAGAGAGAGAGAGAGAGAAAATGAGAATGAGGGAGAGAGAGAGAAAATGAGACAGAAAGAAAGAAAGAAAGAAAGAGAGAGAGAGAGAGAGAGAGAGAGAGAGAGAGAGAGAGAGAGAGAGAGCGAGAGAGAGAGAGAGAGAGAGCGAGAGAGAGAGAGAGAGAGATGGAGAGAGAGAGAGAGAGAGGGAGAGAGAATGAAAGGAGGACTGTGCTGCTGACTCGTAAAAAGAAGAAGAAATCTTCATCTCTGTTCTCCGGGCAGAAAGATGAAGAGCGGCAACACCTTTAAGATTCTGCTGAGTCATCGTCACTCTGCAGCACAACAACACAACAGAGGAACAAACACACAACGCTCCTATCAGCCGTGTGTGTGTTCATACGTGATCACGTGTTCTGTGACGCTGCAGAAGGAAGTGAAGGAGCGCTCTGAGCCTCCAGCCTCCTCGTTCATCTCTCTCTCTTCCTGCAGGACGCGCTGTTTGTCTCAGAGAAAGTAAACAACGGGCCGCTGGACAAACTGTCAACGTTAGACAAGAGGTGGCGTTTTAAAATCAGAGGGAAATGCAAAATGAATGGCTGGTCTCAATGTTTCAGACGCTCAAAAACCTCACAAAAGGTTTACATTTTGGTTTTTAACGACGCACGAAAAGACGACGAAAATCAAAAGCTAGTCCAGTCGGTGCATAACTATCCTTTATTAAATTGTGCATTAAAGTCGTCATTCATTTATGATGCACGTCGACCTTAAAGTACTGTTATCTGTTTTGTCTGTGCACTTTATCTTAATTTCATATTCTATTGTAGCTGTAAAGATCCCATTTCTGGCGCTCTGTTTATTGTTAAGCACCTCCTGCCATGTGAAAACATACATGGCAATAAATGGTAAAGTAAAGTAGTGATTTCTAAAAAAAAATATATATATATATATATATATATATATATATATATATATATATATATATATATATATATATATATATATATATATATATACACACACTACGCAGTTATCTCTTCATTTCAACTGTTTTATTGCTTTGCCCGCAGAGGAAGCACACACACACACACACACACACACACACACACACACACACTCACACACTCTGCCCTCTAGAGGCCGGCTGGCAGAACACACACCAGGCCGCACTAATGGTTGAAAACTACTGACAAGTCCAAAATCTCAACAAAGAAAGAAAAAGAAAATGCTGAGCAGACTTGATGGCAAACAACCAGAAAGCTTAAAAGAGATTAATATTCTGTTAATCTCAGTTTAAACCGTCTCAATCAACACAGAAGGCAGCAGCTAATAAACAGGAACCTACATGAAGGGCCTCGCTATAAAAACACACCTCAAACAGATGGTTGTTTAAATCTGTTTGTGTCGTCGGGTTTAGACAACAACAACAACAACAACTATTGAGTTGTAGTTCAGGGTTGCATTTAGCCTTTTGAATAGCTGGTCATATCAACACCGTTTGTTTTATTCAGGATGTTAAATAGGGAGCAAAAATAACAAAACAACCTAATCCGGCACTAAAGAAATTGTTCAGCTTTAAGCTCCAAAAAGTGCAAGACTGAAGCTGCAGAGGCTGAGGTCCAATCACTAGATGAGAGAGAGGGAGGGATGACCGGTGGCCCGAGCGCCACCGCGGCCCGCGAGTGGAGCAGCTGTGGTTTTGTTGGGTCTGCTGGAACAATGCTGCACAGGAGGCCCCAGATCCCAATCACACAGGAATGTGGAAGAGGAAGCGGCGGGACAATGTGCAGCGCTCCTCTGGCCCGCCGCCTCAAGCGGCGCAAAACAGGAAAACTGGTGGGCTGGCGGCCCAGAAGGCAGTGCGGCGAGCAGCCAGCTGATCCCGGGTGGGGGTGCGTAGGTCAGGAAACAGAAACAGGTTTACTTCAGGTAAGCTGAGGCTCTGAACAACGCCGCACCGCCCCCTGGTGGTGGGAACCCACCGCATCAAGTGGAACCCGAAATTATGAAGCCATGAAACTACACTTTTGCTTGTGTGTCTCTCTGTGCGTGTGCGTGTGTGTGTGTGTGTGTGTGTGTGCGTGTGCGCGCGTCTTGGTGCAACCACTTCCCATGCAACACGTCTTTAGATAAATCTAAAGGTCTTCAGGCACAACATGAACATTTGAGTATAACATATATTTATATGTATTTGAGGTAATTTGCTCCGTGTCACTTAGTTTCTTCTCTCTGGAGAAAAGCCTCGATGAAGTGAAGTAAACAAATGTCTTCTCTACAACATGAAGCTCTTACACACAAACAGTTTCCCAGAGTTATAAACAGTCCGTTTGTTAAGCAACGCATGTTTGTCAAGTAGTGAACAAACGACTGGATGAAAGAGACGAGGACGACACGGGTTTCATAAAGACTTTACTCTGTTTTTTACTTATTCTTATTCACGAGAGATAGAGAGATAGAGAGATAGATAGATAGATAGATAGATAGATAGATAGATAGATAGATAGATAGATAGAAGGATAGATAGAAGGATGGATGGATAGATAGATAGATAGATAGATAGATAGATAGATAGATAGATAGATAGATAGATAGATAGATAGATAGATAGATAGATAGATAGATAGATAGATAGATAGATAGATAGATAGAAGGATAGAAGGAAGGATAGATAGAAGGATAGATAGAAGGATAGATAGATAGAAGGAAGGATAGATAGAAGGAAGGATAGATAGAAGGATAGATAGATAGAAGGAAGGATAGATAGAAGGATAGATAGATAGAAGGAAGGATAGAAGGAAGGATAGATAGAAGGAAGGATAGATAGAAGGAAGGATAGATAGATAGAAGGAAGGATAGATAGAAGGAAGGATAGATAGAAGGAAGGATAGATAGAAGGATAGATAGATAGAAGGAAGGATAGATAGAAGGATAGATAGATGGATAGAAGGATGATAGATAGAAGGATAGAAGGATAGATAGATGGATAGAAAGATAGAAGGATAGAAGGATAGATAGAAGGATGGATAGAAGGATGGATGGATGAGTAGAAACTACAACACCTATATATTAATTATATTATGAAAACCCCAATAAACATTTGAAACTATAGCCATCTGTCCAGTGAAGCTCAGTCCTCTCAGTGGCAGAAGGATAACGTTGCTTCCATACTTCTTGTATTTCCCTCATGGTTCTGCTCCGCCTCAGAAGACTAAACGTCTTTCCTCTGCAGACGGAACAACGACGTTCAGACCCCGGAGCCGAAAAGAAGAGGTTCTGGCCTGAAGAACGTGAGAACGTGACCCGACCAGAGCGCCGTCCTCCTGCTGTCCGTGTCGTGACCGCTCAGAACGCGCTGAGAGGAAGTAACACCTGCAACACTTCAGCCCCTGCAGGGCGTTGCTCAAGCAGCCGGACTGAACCGCAGGTCACATGGTCACATGGTCACATGGTCACATGGTCACAGACAAAACTACAGGGTTTACACCAGAATTGGTTATTTACTGACTCGCGGCTACAACTGATGCCACAGTACAAATACTTGATACGAGTCTGTCTACTTTATAAAGCCGCGTCCACTAATCCATTAGAAAACTATCGCGAATTATTTGGATAATCTGTTCATCGTTTAAATCATTTTTCATGCAAATATGGAAGAAAATGTCATCACAGCCTCACAAATATGGAAATTTCCCATTTTAGTGTTCATATCACTATGAAGTGAATATCTTTGATACTTTAAGTCACTTTGGACTTTGAGAAACTGGGTTTGACATTATTTACTATTTTATAGTTCAAACATTTAGTCTAGAAAGCAATCTGCACCTGGAGGACTCCTCTGGTTGTATAGAAGTCTATGCTTCATGTGTTAAAGCTGCATTCTCTCTCCTGACCACCAGGGGGCGACTCCTCTGGTTGTATAGAAGTATATGCTTCATGTGTTAAAGCTGCATTCTCTCTCCTGACCACCAGGGGGCGACTCCTCTGGTTGTATAGAAGTATATGCTTCATGTGTTAAAGCTGCATTCTCTCTCCTGACCACCAGGGGGCGACTCCTCTGGTTGTATAGAAGTCAATGCTTCATGTGTTAAAGCTGCATTCTCTCTCCTGACCACCAGGGGGTGACTCCTCTGGTTGTATAGAAGTCAATGCTTCATGTGTTAAAGCTGCATTCTCTCTCCTGACCACCAGGGGGAGACTCCTCTGGTTGTATAGAAGTCTATGCTTCATGTGTTAAAGCTGCATTCTCTCTCCTGACCACCAGGGGGCGACTCCTCTGGTTGTATAGAAGTATATGCTTCATGTGTTAAAGCTGCATTCTCTCTCCTGACCACCAGGGGGCGACTCCTCTGGTTGTATAGAAGTATATGCTTCATGTGTTAAAGCTGCATTCTCTCTCCTGACCACCAGGGGGCGACTCCTCTGGTTGTATAGAAGTCTATGCTTCATGTGTTAAAGCTGCATTCTCTCTCCTGACCACCAGGGGGCGACTCCTCTGGTTGTATAGAAGTATATGCTTCATGTGTTAAAGCTGCATTCTCTCTCCTGACCACCAGGGGTGACTCCTCTGGTTGTATAGAAGTCTATGCTTCATGTGTTGAAGCTGCATTCTCTCTCCTGACCACCAGGGGGTGACTCCTCTGGTTGTATAGAAGTATATGCTTCATGTGTTAAAGCTGCATTCTCTCTCCTGACCACCAGGGGGTGACTCCTCTGGTTGTATAGAAGTCTCAGTAAACATTGTAAACATGAGTTTATGTCTCAATCTCTAGTTTCAAGTCTTCTTCAATACAGCATGATGTTCATTTAGTAAATTATGGTCATTTAGAGTCAAACAGACCATAAAGCAGGGGACGCTTTAGGGGCGGGGCTACAAGGTGATTGACAGGTCTTCTTATATACAGTCTGTGATTGGGCGCCTCAACCAGACTAACGTTGTTCCATCCTGTTCAGACCGCTGTGATATATTAGAATATGTAAATAATGTAAAATACACTGAGCTCTACTCTTAAAGCTCGGCTGATTGATCCGATAGACACACGTTCTCTCTGCGATACCTGCAGAGCGCTGCTGCATCACATCTTAACGTCATCGTCTGAATTCTGCTCTCGTTCGTCAGCTTTTTCTTTAAATAGAAATCCACATGACGTGCGAACACTTGCGTCCAAAAGGCAGCTGTTACTTTGCTGTGACGACTAAAAGAGCCGAGCGTGTACCTGTAATAAGAATGACTTTAAACCTCCACGCCGGTTAGGGCTGGACCGACACGGTTTGAAGCATCGACTCCATCGTTTCCACGTCTATTTACTCGGTTTCTGCACAGTTGAAGATAAAGACGAGGGTTTCCCCCGTATTCATTCAATCATTAACCAGAGCAGAGCAGGTGAAGCGAGGACAACGAGTCACAAGTCAACACTCGGCAAATAAAGATGGATGCTACCCTTTACAGAACTCTACGGCTGTAGAATCAACCAAAGAAATTCTTCGTCGACTAATTGATTAGTTGATTTAAATGCGATGACGTCAGACATATATATATATATATATATATATATATATATATATATACATACATATATATATATATATATATATATATGTGTATACACCCGAATGCCAGCGGGGGAAAAGACTGCATATATTTTTCTATTTTCGGCACAAGAAAAACAAAGAGATTAATCCAACACCCTGTTCTTTCCCACACTACTTAGCGGTCTCAGCAGTGAAACACTAGCCGTTAACCCCGTGTGACGTACCTTAAGGCCATGGAGCGGCGCTGCAGCTGGGAAGGGAAACCAGGGTCCACAAGTTCGCTGCACGAGGATCTGGAAAAGCAGAGAAATGCTCTTTTAACTCAAAGTTTTCCCTTCGACAGGTTACATCTCTCAACGCGAGGCGGTCCAGACTCCGGCGGGCCTCGGCCTCCGTGCGGCGACAGGATTAAAAAGCACATCCTGAGCGGAGTAATAATCTGAAGATTACCCGCAGTTACGCAAGCGATCATCAGAGCCTCCGAAACTGAACTTTCCCTCCGAGTTAATCATCACGGCGGCTGCAGAGAGGCTCCTCTTATAGTCGGGTAATCTCACATCCAGCCGCGCAGAATGGAGATAATTCAACACTTCTTTTTGTTCAAATACCAGTAAAACAAATGCTTGAATGCTTCTGGTACAGCCGGGGGGGGAAATGCTGGATCAGGCTTCAGCAAGCATGGAAGTGTATGCAGTGATCAGATATCAGGTGATATCATTTGTCAGCACATGGAACACAGCAACACGATGCGTCACTACCTGATCCGTACTGCACGTGTGCAAACTAGCACACACCTGGGATTAAAAACACTCTTTCCCCGCTGATGATGCTTCATTGTGAACAACAAATCTGTGCAGAGATCGGCAGAGGGAGATAAATAAGTGAGCTAACGGCTAACGCTAACGGAGGTTGCATTGAGTTGTGCGTTCAAGCTCCATTCAGCGAGAAAATGAGTAGAAATGATCGTGATGCGTGTAAATGATTTGAATAAATACAGGAGAAGTTATGACCTGATGAACTCATTGTGTTGTTATCCGATCGGTCGCGTGGGCAACAGGAAGGAGAAAATGGTTTCTGAACATCTCTCCGTAGGTCACGGAACATAAAAGTAATCCAGTGACAGGATTAGTTGCCATAAATAAAATAAAAACATGTTTTTTTAAACTACAGTCAAACACAGGAAGGAAGAACAAACCACTGAGTCACACAGCAGCCAGACGGAGAAGTCGAGGCGTGAGAACGTCGACTCACACCGAGGACGGATGGTGAGAAAAGGTCAAAACTAAAACTAAACAAAAAGCTCCGCGGCTCTAAAGTCGAGTCCCGGCGACGCGGCGTCCCACGTACCTTTTCTGCAGCCGCCGCAAACACGGCGAGAAAACTAATTCTCAAGACGCGATCGCTCACTTCTCACGCTGACAGACGTGTGAATAATACATCTGGCTTCCTGTTCCAACTCAGTGACTCCACACACACACACACACACAAAAAAAGCTGTGACCACAGAAAAAAAAAAAAAAGAGTGAGCCAAACCATGTGCACATCCTGAACGCTGCAGCACAAATACAGCCACATAATGAGCTGGCGCTCTATATTTAGGCTCTGAAACACGTCTCACGTCTCCGGATTTCTTCCAACAAATCAAAGCATTTTCTAGATCTGCTTACGGTGGAGGAGGCTAAAAAAATGTTTTGGTGCAACTACAATGCGAGAGAAGGGCCAAAGGTCACGGGAGCAGAAGTGATCTCATCAATGGTTAACTTGACTTCGTCTAATATCGCTTTCTGAGGCGAGGATGCTGCAGAGAGGAGGCGCACCAGGAAGTCAGAGCCCGGACAAAGCCGGCGATCGTCCCCGTCGCCTCGTTCCCCTTCGGCCTTTTCTGCCGCCGTTCTGGCTCGGCGTCCTCCGAGTTCACCTTGTGCTTCGCCGCCGTCGAGATTTTAGAGAAACAGACCGAGAGGACGGAGAATGTGATGCGTTTTCCTGGAGGAATGTGGAGCGGCTTAAAGTCAGAAGCAGGCAGTAAACTGGACAAAAGAGGGAACAGCCTATATCTGGCTCCCTCCAACCCAAAATGACAGGCCTGGCCATGTTCTAATCACTACCTCTTGAGCGGAAACATCACTGGCTTCTTCCCACCGGGAATGGGAAGTGCGTAAACAAACACCTTTTTTTTTTTTTTTTTGCACGTACCAACCGATATTCCTCTTATCTTCAACCTCTACGGTCCAGCCAGAGCGTACGGAGCGGCATCGCCCCGTCGGCTGATCCGAACGAGGCCGAACCGCCGGACGCCGAGCCGAGGCCGCCTGGAGGGCAGAGCCGGGGCGGTTCCTCTGGCGAAGGCAGACCCAAACATCAATTATGCTCCGAAACTTCTCTCCCAAAGCCACGGATAATCTTCCTCAGCAGGGCTCAATTATAGGTTATTCCTGGCGAGCCTCGGTCCGTTTATTGTGCGCTGCGTTACGCCGGAGATGAAAAGAATGTGAATCAGAGTGCGTTATGTTGAGCTTTCATTTAGAGTTAGCTTCTGGTTTCTACAACGCTACACAACCATCCTTCTAGCCGACACACACAAAAAAACGCATTTTAATGTTTGGAAAAGTTTTTGGGAACGACATCGTTCAATCATTTACCAACTCTTGAATATTCTTATCTTAAACCGTTTCACAGGGAATTTCCCTACAAACGGGAATGAAAGGGCGCCGCGACGCCGGTCCGTCTTTGTTCTCCGGAGTTTGTGTTCAAGGTTCAGACGACGTGGGACGAGGAACCGGGTCTTTCATTGACTGGCAGAGAATTTTTTTTCAGCCAAATTCAGGTTCAATTCCCCCAAAGAGTTATTTGTCCAGATGTTCCAGTTAATAATTCAGCAGCGTGCGAATGCAAACACTCGCCTGGACCCGGCCGCTCGGTCCAGATAAGAGGGGACCCTGGGGCGGCTTTGGGGACCAGGAGTTCCTAGAGGAGCTTTTCCATGTGGAACCAGGTCGAGTGCCGCGGGGTCAAGGGGCGTCGCAGCAGGTGCGAATATTTCGGAAAGTTTCAAGCCCTCTTAGAGAAGGACGCGGTGTTTGCTTTCTCAAAATGACCGTTTAGAAAGTCAGTAAAAACCCAATATAGCGGTTAGGAATAGGAAAGACGTACATTTTACGTAAATTGATAACTTCAAACATATTAAAAGACCTAAAAACAAATCAGTTAAGGTGATGGGTGAAAGGAGTTGTTTTTGCATTACATAATATTGTTGTAGTCGCCACTGAAATGCTGAGTTAACAGTTAATCCTTGCAGTGGTGCCGAGAGAGAGAGAGGAGCTTAGTGAGGGGCCACTGTGGGGACGTTTACACAGCGTGGTTTCTCATCCCCCCCATGCTCTACGATGCTATTAATGTCCTACCAGATTAAACCAAACACACTAATTCACTGGAATTATGCGCCAGATAATCTCCAATACATAGCTATCCGCTATCTAGGGGGGGGATTCCCTCTGGTTTGTCAGAGAATACACTCCACGCATCTGGACTGCCATCAGAGGCTTATCCCGGCAGGCCGAGGACCGGAGGGGTCACCACATCAGAGCGTGTAACATGACTACGCCACGCGTGTGCCACTGCAGCAGATCCACGTTACCGTGCTCCACCTCCACCCCTGCAATGGGTGACACACAGGGGGAAATAATGGACTTGTGTCACTGTGGCTTTGGCCGTCTCCACCTCCAG
Source organism: Myoxocephalus aenaeus (assembly GCA_038501785.1). NCBI lineage: Eukaryota > Metazoa > Chordata > Actinopteri > Perciformes > Cottidae > Myoxocephalus > Myoxocephalus aenaeus. Next base: position 858,144 of record JBAMJR010000368.1, read on the forward strand.
AGAGCAGAGAGTCTGCAGAGAGTCTGCAGACAGAACAAACGCCTCATTGTGTGTCAGATGCAACTCCAAACAAGGAGAATGGAGAGTCCTTTAGGAGGAATGTTGTGAGCTGGATGCGAGGCTTGACAGCTCTCACTGTTGTTGCAATGCATTACACACACACACACACACACACACACACACACACACACACACACACACACAGAGAGAGAGACACACACACACAGCATGCTTTAGGGGGAAAAAAACACACACCATATTTAAAAAAAAAAGTTAAGCTGCAAGCAGAATGACTAAAAAGAGCATAAAAGGCTCGCTGAGTAACGTCTGGTGACATAACGGAACAGTATTTTATTTGCCCGACATTTATTCTCCCAGGAAACATACAAAAAGAGTCAAAAAAGAGGCGAACACATGAAGCCCCACCGCGGTAGCTTTAAGCTAGCAGCTAGCTTGGTGTTGACACTGCGGGGCTAGCTAGGCGCTAAGCTTAAGCTAGCTAGCAGCAACTCGATCGAGCAACTTCATCGAGCAACCGAGCCAGTTGTCAACTAACGTTGTAGTTCGACACACTCGTGGGGATAATCAGCCCCCAAAAAAGCAAAGCTCGAGCTACCTGGCGGCGTCACGAGTGGATATTCGCAAAGCGGACGTTTTACTCACAACTTCTTTTTGTTTCCTCTCTTCCTCCCCCTGTTGTTGTTGGTTGTTTGTGTTGTTGTTGTCGTGGAGCTCGGTAGCTTAGCTCGCGGACGGTCTGTTCATTTTTGCCGAACCAGCCTGGACGTCCTGCATCGGAAGGATTTTCTTGTTGCGTTTAGTGGTGAGAATCTCTTTTTTTTTTCTCCGGTGTTGGAAGAGCTCCACTGTCAGCCCGGTTTGGTCCCGCCTCTTTTCGCCGTGATTGGCTGTGATTGGGTGACGCCCACACGGAACGCAGCTTTCTTATTGAACCAAAGACGTGGCAATCTGTTGATTGGATGACGTGCCGGTGACTTTTTGTAAAGGGTTCGCTCTGTTTTTGTGACCGGCGTACACCGAAACGTGCACTAGGCAGGCGGGTACGGTAAAGTAAACTTTATTTAAACGTTATAATAAATACATTAATAAAAACATAAATTAACACATAAACAAATAAAATAACAACGAACGAAAGGTAGACATAAAAGCCCATAATTATTAAATAATTGTAATTTAAAAATGAATTAATATGCACAGAAATAGAATAAAACATGTAATGTATTTGTTTATTTGAATAAATAAGGATATGGATAAATAGGTAAAATCAGTAAACAGAAATGTATGCAAATTCAATCTGAAAATTAATTAATAAAAAAAAGATTTACTATTTGTCAAAATAAATAGTACATTTGATTAACTTTTTTCCATTTCTGTGCATATGTTGTATGTTTTTAAATTAACCTGCATATTCATTTTATAATTATAAATTAGACCTAATATATATCATTTATCTATTATACTGGCAGGTTTAGTACTCCACAATAAAACATGTTATAAGTGGTGAAAAACAAAAGTCTTGAGAATAAATTCTACGGTCCATTTGAACTACTGAACAAGTACATTGAACATATGAACATGTGAGCCATAATTTAATATAACAAATAAAAAATGCTTTCACCAAATAACAAAGATTAGAAGTCAGGGCTTTTTTGTGAATTCTGTAGACTAAAAATGTGTTAGAAATATTGTAGTAAACATTGTATTACAATGTTTGATTTATTATTATCATCATGATGAAGGGATGTGACCCTGCAGGACAAACACTCATCATATGTAACGCATAGAAATGTGATAAAAAAAAGAGATTTGTGACAAATATGCTGTCGGTTTCTTCTTTAGTCAAATAAGCAAATGTGAGAAACCATACAATGATTGTAAGTATATTAAAAAACTAAAATGTTTATGTTGGTTGGCGGGTAAAGAAAACAATTCGGGCTGTTTCATATTTAAGGCAACATTTATTATGGCTGGTCGTTGTTGCAGAAGATATGGCAGCTGATTATGAACCCAACATTGCGCTTGATTCCATTGTTGCACGTCTTACAACATACTTTGTATTCCTGCAGACAGAACGTTACACATGAAGCTGTAAATACAGCACAAAGGATCTCTGACTGACAGGAGAATAGCTCCCCCTAGTGGACATGTTGTGCAATGTCACACTTGGATGTGTAATATATAAAAATATACTTTGGATGAATTATCTGCATTATTTACGGCGTTAAAAGACAAAAGCTGCTGCTGACGGGTCCAGGCAATGCTTCAGTGTTTCCTGCAAAATAAAATGGAATAAATAAAGAGCACGTTCACATACTTCAATGGCACTATGATGATGACATATATAACTATATGTGTTTCTAGCAGCTGCGTCATCACATGACCTCTCACCTTTAGCTCGCCACCGGCTCTGTAGGTGCAGCCGGAGCTTTGTTCTTACATTCTTCACACACGTGGCGGCAGGACCTGTTGGCAGTGAATATTATTTATTATAAATGATTTGTTGCAGCACAAACACGACGGACGAAACTATCAAAATATTGGCTTGAAAGTAATTTATCTTCAATTTTTTTTAAGCAAGGAAAGATAAGATTTATAAGTGTATGGCAACCTTTTGGAATATAACACACACACACACACACACACACACACACACACACACACACACACACACACACACACACACACACACACACACACACACACACACACACACACACACACACACACACACACACACACACACACACATTATTGTTTTCTTTTGGGCTTTTCTTTTTGTGTGTATCGTCTTTTTTATGTGGAAATCTTATTTTACTTAATTTTGTATGTCGGTTTGGTGCCTTGAGGATTTCTTTTTTTAATATGCAAAAACTAGTAAACAAAAGGGGGAAAAAGTAATGTATTTGGCCAAGTTATGTTACTTCAAAGTCATATCTTCAAAATTAAATAAACAAAATAAAAAGTATGCAGCAGGATTTCTGCACAAAACTACCTTTAAAAAAAAAAAACTGCACAGACCTTTAATTTTAATTTAGATCTATTGATATATGTTGCAGTATGTTTTGGCATTTTAACTGTAATTAAAGACAGTGAAACCTTCCAATGCGGTGTGTTCCCTACCTGGGTCTAGAACCAAAACCAGACCAAGGTCCAAATCCTGGTCCACCCTCAATGCCGATGTCCTGAAACTTGCTCCGACAAGTTCTAACATAAGAAGCTTTCCCCACGGCGTAGCCGAGGACGCCGGCGACTAGGAAGCAAAGGTTGAGGAACGAACTCATGAAACTTCATCAGTTCATTACTCACATTAAGACAATTAGTTTTTGTATGACAAGACTTCTGAAAATGTTATTTTTAAATATACAAATCAGACTAAAATCATATTCAATATGGGCTAATTTCCAGAACATAAATGTGAACGTTGGATAAAGCCAGGTTCAAAATTATTGTTTCATTTTGTTGACATATTAGAGTCAAAGGTGTTTACATTCATATCTCTTTATGTCACTTCATAAATCATAAAATACTGTCAAAAGGAATGATATACAGGTGTATAAAAGAGGTTATGAATGCTGTGTGAACAAACCCCTCAGAATATATGTAGGAATGAAAGAGTGAAGTTATATTAATGAGGTTATGAATGTGTGAACAAACCTCTTTAAAGAGAAGTTTAGTTACATTACATCATGATGAAGACTCTACAGGTGAAGAGGTGAACACATGAACTCATAGATATCACCATGAAACTTCACTACTTCATCACTCACATTAAGAGGATTTATTGTATTACAAGTTTTATGACATGTTGTGTTTAAATATGCAAATGAGGCATTATGTAATGGTGACTTTTGGTGAATTTAGGAGAAATCTACAGACACAAACAGACAAAGAAATAAAATAAATGTTTTCTTTCCTCTAGAATGAAAGAAGACGTTTTATGGAAGATAAATAGAACAAAATATCTAAATTGACCAGCGCATGAAAAACAATGTTTTAGGTATTTTAAGCATTTAAAGTGAAAAATACACACCTGCTAGTTTGGGAAAGGGACCAAACCGCTTGGATGAATTCCAAATGCCTGCATGGAAATACAATGAAACATAAACCAAACGGGATATGACGACATGATGACATGATGATAAGACGACATGATGACATAACGGGAGAACAGGGTTTAATGTCAGCACCTTTGTAGACGAGCCCGCCGGTGACGGCCATGCTGCCCAGAGAGAAGGGAAGAGCTGAGGAGAGAGAACCAAGTCAGTGAATACGGGAGCAGATCAAAGTCCTTCATGATGACTTCAAATACAATCCCCAGACTGAGTGATTGTTATATAAAACTGTAAATCATAGCTTGTTTTATAAAGAAAAAAAAGCCCCAAACTGCTGTATTTGGACGTATTGAACACCATAAGTAATATACAAGTGAAATATATGGTTTGATACATGAAAAAATTCAAATGTGCCCCAATGCAAATTTTTGAGTCCTCGCCTGAATGTTCTCTGTTCTAAACCCTCTCTAACTTTGTTCTGCTTCACTTTATCAAAGTCAACCTTTGCAGAGAGAATGTTCACATATTGTGTTATGATTTGGGTTAGAGAATGTTCACATATTGTGTTATGATTTGGGTTAGAGAATGTTCACATATTGAGCTATGATTTGGGTTAGAGAATGTTCACATATTGTGCTATGATTTGGGTTAAAGAATGTTCACATATTGAATGTTCACATATTGAGCTATGATTTGGGTTAGAGAATGTTCACATATTGTGTTATGATTTGGGTTAGAGAATGTTCACATATTGAGCTATGATTTGGGTTAGAGAATGTTCACATATTGAGCTATGATTTGGGTTAGAGAATGTTCACATATTGTGTTATGATTTGGGTTAGAGAATGTTCACATAGTGTTATGATTTGGGTTAGTGAATGTTCACATATTGAATGTTCACATATTGAGCTATGATTTGGGTTAGAGAATGTTCACATATTGAGCTATGATTTGGGTTAGAGAATGTTCACATATTGTGCTATGATTTGGGTTAGAGAATGTTCACATATTGAGCTATGATTTGGGTTGGAGTTGGACCTTACAGCTGCATCATTTCAAAGAAATAATCATCCTGAAAGTAATGTTTTATAGGCGGACCTGAAACCTTTTCATTGTTTTCTGTGTGTCATCTTCATTTACTCTTAACCAGTAACATATAGACTGATATTTACACATCTGAACAAAATCTCACATGTGTACCTTTTATTATAACACCAACATTATTCAAATAGCCCTAGTGGTTGCAGAGATACACCCTTTTTAGTTTGGGGATGACATTTAGAGGAAAGGGCCTAAATGTAGGTGGTTTTTAAACGGTTAAATTCAACTGAACCTTTGACAAATAGAAAGATTTGCTCCGCCTAATTTGAAAAAAAAAAAAAAAAAAAAAAAAAAAAAAAAAGGGACGGCTCTGACTTCCTACTAAGGAATTGTTGGCGTTTCATGTTTACATAACTGAACGGTGAGAGAGCTCAGCCAGCAGCTGTGGAGGGCCGGGGGTTCGATGCCGGAGACAATAAAGTGTTGACAACATGAATCATTAGCTCACAACACAACGAGGCGTTAGATCTAATATGTAATCTCCTGTTCGTCTGGTTTTACAGGTCACTGATTATTTTAGATTTTGTTCTATTTTTTCTGTCGGACGAGAGGAAAGAAAACATTTATTTCACTAATTTCAAATAATTCGCTTTCAACTAACTTAATAAAATCATGGAAAGGATTTCCACACGATTAAAATGCTTTCTTTAAGCAATTATGTTGATCCAACTTGAATTACTTGAGTAGGATCAACTTAATTTACTAGGGTTGTGTCCAACTGAACTTAATAAGGTTGGCTCAACTAGTTAGTAAAAAAAAAAAAACATTAGGCAATTAAGTTGAACCAACTCAAATTAATGAATTTAATCCGGCACAAGTAAATTAGGTTTGATTAACCCTAATAAACTAAATTGATCCGGCCCAAGTAAATTATATTGGACCAACATTATTGCTTAAAGAAAGCATTTTAATTGTGTAGAAATCCTTTCCATGATTTTATTAAGTAAGTTGAAAGCGTCAGTTTTTTTATGTCAGTTTTTACTGTGAACCAGAACTAAAACTTAAGTTTTAACAAAAGATACAGCCTGGTTGGCTGGAAACATAACAAGACAAATGAGAGTTACAATACAATTGTCTTTCTCAAAGTAGGCAGTGAGTGTTTTACACGAGCAGTTGCTTGCAAACATAAGAGTCACAATTAGAAGTTTGAAACGTGTAGATTTCTCTTAAATTCACCAAAAGCTACCATTACACAATGCCTCATTTCCATATTTAAACATAACACTTCATAAAACTTGTAATACAATAAATAATCATCTTAATGTCAGTAATGAAGTGGTGAAGTTTCATATTCATATCTACGAGTTAATTATTTTACCCTATTCACCCGAAGAGGTTTGGGTGTATTGTAACTTTGCATTAACAAATCACGTGCCGCCATTACAACGTGACTTTGAGAGGTTTGGGCCCCGCAGAGTAATCTCCACTGAGTGAACTGTAAACACGCGTGTGAACAAGGTGCTGACGGATAACTCCGGCTGCTCGACGCCCGTGAAACACACACGGAGGAATAAAACTCAGAGGCTGTGAGAGAAGTTCACTGGCGGTTGTTGAAGCTTTTGAGTTGGACATTTCGGCGGGCGCCATTTTGTTTTTTTGCAACCAGAGGTGACACAAGAAGGTGGAGCAGAGAACCACCAAAAATATTAAAATCAACTTTCATGTGGTGAAAACACACACTGTGGAAGGGGTGGGGGGGAAGACGAAAACACGGAAGCGACCTGTCAATCACCTTGTAGCCCCGCCCCTTTATGGTCTGTTTGACTCTAAATGACCATAATTTACTAAATGAACATCATGCTGTATTGAAGAAGACTTGAAACTAGAGATTGAGACATAAACTCATGTTTACAATGTTTACTGAGGGAATACATCAAGAGGAGTAGAGTCATTTATATAGACTTCTATACAACCAGAGGAGTCACCCCCTGGTGGTCAGGAGAGATAATGCAGCTTCAACACATGAAGCATATACTTCTATACAACCAGAGGAGTCGCCCCCTGTTGATCTCTAGATAGAATGCAGCTTTAACACATGAAGCATATACTTATATACAGCCAGAGGAGTCGCCCCCTGATGGTCACTAGAGAGAAAGCTGCTTTAACACATGAAGCATAGACCTCTATACAACCAGAGGAGTCGCCCCCTGGTGGTCAGGAGAGAGAATGCAGCTTTAACACATGAAGCATAGACCTCTATACAACCAGAGGAGTCGCCCCCTGATGGTCACTAGAGAGAAAGCTGCTTTAACACATGAAGCATAGACTTCTATACAACCAGAGGAGTCGCCCCCTGGTGGACAGGAGAGAGAATGCTTGTGGACTCCACTTCTTATTCACACCTCAACTAATTTCACACAGGTGAGGTTTTAATGAGAAGTAAATGTGAATATATGAAATAGATTACCTCTGTACCAGAAGCTTTCCTCTTGGCAGTCTTTCCAAACCTTCCTCACGTCTTCTCTGTGCACGTGACGGTCCCCAATGGAACACTGTGGACGGACACACACACACACACACACACACACACACACACACACACACACACACACACACACACACACACACACACACACACACACACACACACACACACACACACACACACAGGTTTAGGCATCCCGTATCACGGTGGTCCGTGGTGGTCCACAGCGGAGACCCTCACCTTCCAGCCCGCTTTCTCTGCACCGGCCGCCGGCGCCGCCTCGCCCGTCTTCACGGTGATAGTTTGTCCGGTGGGTTCAGAACTCATGGTGTCGACTTTCTCCAGCTCGTATACTTCCTCTCTCTCTCTCTCTCAGTTCTTATATACAGGTTGTGATGGCTCCTCCCTGTGTTTATAATCCCGCCCCATGAAAAAAAAAAAAAAGAAAAAAAAAAAAAACTTTTAGGATATATTGAATTTTGAAGGAAAAAAATGCCCAATGTTTATAATTTAAAAAGAAAAAGTCAAAAGCGGTGATACAGATGTTTTCCTGCCCGCGACATGAGGTAGAAGACGCGCTCTGAACCCAATGTCCCGGGTCAGGTTCACCTTCGTACACCTTTCCACACCTCCACGAGAGACACACCTGTATTTGCAGGACAGGCTCGCTGATTCTTTTGTGCTGTTGTTTCATTAAGTGTGTGCAATAGTCAGTCTTTGTGGTAGAAATGTTTTCATAATACATTTTTACCATATTTGCAAAAATAAATATTGCATCTAATTGTATTGAATAACATTCGAATTAAATAGGAAGGTGTGTAATAGAGGTGTAATCTTTATAGCCCAGAAAAGAGCGCTGAATATGTTATTTATTAGAGGTTTACTCCCACGAGACAAAGGTCAAGTTAGATCAAATAATGGTTTATTACCACTGACAAAAACATTCAGTTTACATCATCACCGTCCTGCTCACAGACATTTCCACAGGAATATTGGATATTAATACAAGCTTTCCAATGTTCTTATCAAATTATTTGTAAAAACAAACAAACTGTACAAACCTTTGACGGTACAGTTACTAATTTTGACTTAATATAAATTATTAACTGTACAGTCAAAGGTCAGCCTATTCCAAGAAGTACTACTAATACTACTACTACTAGATAAGATGGAAATATAATGATGTGCTTGCTTAAAAAAAATAGATAAGAAAATTGATTTTTCCATAATCACTATATATAATATACTAATATATACATTTATTTTGACAACTAACACTTGCAAAAGGGAACAAAACAATATATGTAAACCATATTTTGCCGTTACATTTTTACATTAAACTCACAATAAGGAATAACGAGACTCTTCTAGCACACACCTACAAAACTACAACTAAAGATAACACAAATATTGTGCTTTTTACTTAAAAATGTAAAAAGTACTATATTTCCCTGATGTAATAGAGTAGAAGTACAACAAGTATAAACTAGGTTTAAATAAAAATAGTACATTCCACCACTTTAAATCCACTGCTGCCAGTATTATTATTATTATTATTATTATTATTATTATTATTATTATTATTATTATTATAAGAAGAAACAGTTATTGCAGATATTTACAGCAAACGGTTTGTCCGGATCCAACATGAAAGCAACACTTATGAAAACTGTTGCATTCAGGGTCTTTTTTCAAAGGCTGGTCAACTTACTATCTTAGTCAGAGATTCATCATTCAAGCTCACTAGTGAAGTTAAACAGTCACATAATTCATCTCAATGTTACTGATATTAAAATAAATAAATTAGGGGCCACCAACAACGGAAAGAGTCAGTTCGATTTGGCTCATATTCCGGATTTCCAGTCACGTGACAGGCAAGCGTTTTAAAGGCTCCGCCCGGCTGAGTTGACACTGAACGAACCCAAAACAGCGGGTTCAGGGGGCGGGGAAACTCATGACTGAAGCGACCAATCAGATGCCATCGTGGGCTGGGCTTCAGGCGTGCACGAGGAAACTCTAATGAGTGACGTGCCCACGAGAAACCTCTCCACCAATCAGGAACGGAGCTAGCGCAGCCCCTGTTTGGGGAGCCCTGACCAATCCGGTGCCTGCGTGGGAGGGGCTTATCCCACCCGTCTTCCGCCTTCTCGTGACACGACGGCTCGAGCGGCCAATCGGCGGCGACCGAAGGCGGAGCCCGCGCGCGCTCGCGTTCAACCATCCTCCGTGGGCGTGGCTTACGCGGACTAGACCCGCCTATTGGCCGGTCTCCGGACTTCCCACAGACAGTTGTATGTTTCATAAAAATGCACTCTGATGCGGCAAGTAAGTAGTAACCTCACCGAGGCTTTTTCTGCACCGAATAGCGAACCCTCCGCGCACGCGACGGAGTTCGCCGAAGGCACGCAAGCAGCCGCGTGCGGTTCCCGCAGCTACTTTTAGCGCCGTGCGTCTGCAGCATTAGCGGGGAAAGGATGGATTCCGTGCTATCTGGTCGGCACCCCCCTTTGTATTTGCCTGCGCTTTCTTGGGCGACAACAAAGGGAGGACAGCGGCTGTAAATCCAGTTGTTTTGCACGTGGAGGAGGTTTTTGTCTGACAGCGGGTATTTAGTGCGCGCGTGCGGAGCGTCGCTCAGTTCAACGGGTTTAGAACCCAGCAGCGTGTGTGTGTGTGTGTGTGTGTGTGTGTGTGTGTGTGTGTGTGTGTGTGTGTGTGTGTGTGTGTGTGTGTGTGTGTGTGTGTGTGTTTTTCCTCTCGGTGGTAATCGTGCGCGTTGTGCTGCTCGTATTCCTTCATCGCAGAGGAAGCGCCGCGCGGCTCCTCTCCGCAACGTGGGCCCTTTGCAAGCCGGGGCAATTCTGTGGGCAACTGCGGACTGTTGCAGAGAAAGAGGATTGTGACGCAGTTGAGTGAAACAGCTCTCGCTGCTGCTGCTGCTGCTGCTGCAGTGCTGTCGGGCTTTGCGGCATCTCCACCAGCTGCTGCCGCGCGGCGCACAGCCGTCTGCGCAGCGCGCTGTGCGCCAACACGCAGGACGCGATGGTAGATGGTTATTAATGTCAAATGCATTCCGTCAGTTTGGGGTGAAACGTGTGTTTTCTGTGAGGAGCAGGAGAGCGCAATAGTTTTGTCAAACGCTTGGGATTTGTAGTTCATCTTCCAACCGGAGCTGAGGCTTCTGTGGCCTCTTCTTCCCGGAAGTGGACTACAAATCCCACACGCCCGACTCTCCAGATACTTTGTAAACTCTGTGCAAGTTGTGCGTCTGCACTGCTATTTTAGGTATGCAGCTAGTGCTACGTGCGTGCGTGCGTGCGTGTGTGTGCGTGTTGTTTTTCCAGGAATAAAGCATCGGGATTCGATGACAGCCCTCGAGGGGAAGGAATGCATAGATGATATGTGGCGACAACATATGGTCGAGATTGTGTGTATTCTCTAAAGTCACTCCGTGTGTGTGTGTGATAAATAAATATACATATTTGTCCTGTCCGTTTCTTCTTCTTCTTCCCTTTTCGAAGTAGAAGTCACAGTAAAGTAAGTGGAAGAGTCGATGGACTGATTTCTGGTAACAACAAAGTCAAATCGCAGTGTTCTGGTTGGTGCTCGATGACGTCACCTTCTTGTACCTTTTCGTGTGCCAACACCATGAGTCCTGATGGGGAGCAGCAGGCTGCGAGTTATGCTGTAGTTTGATTTTGCTTTTTGTGTGTGTGTGTGTGTGTGTGTGTGGGTGGAAATAGATTTACAGCTGAATTCCCATTTGACTACACTGGCCAGCATCCATAAGATCCATCACACCTTGCACAAGCTGGTAAATACACACTGGCAGCTTGTGTGTGTGTGTTTTTTAAAATATATATGTGTGTGTAGATATATATATGTGTGTGTGTGTGTGTGTCCCGCTCACCAGCGTGTGGTTTCTGGTTTCTGACAGAACCTGACGGAAGACGTTGGACAGGCTAGCCGGCCCTCAGGTACCGAGGGGCAACGTGAACATGCATGTTTACAAGATAAATAAATATTTATATTTATGCTCATAACCGTTCCTCTTCCGCCCCCAGCGTGTTGCTCCAGAGTCATGCCTCCCAGGAAAAAGAGGAGACCCTCTGCTGGAGATGACATGTCGGCCAAGAAAAGTCGCCAAGACAGGTGTGTGTGTGTGTGTGTGTGTGTGGGCGGGCGTGCACGGGGAGCGTTGTGGCTGAATGAGAGTGAATATATTTATTTATTGTTTTCATAACGTTCCTCTTCCTCTGCAGCGTCTACAGGAAACATGAAGCTCCACAGATCCGCGAGGAGGAAACGTTCTCCAGTAAACGATGTCTGGAGTGGTTCTACGAGTACGCAGGTATGAGCGGTTCCTTTAAACGTTCTGGTTTATTAGCTTGAGTTGTTCTGGTCCTCACGCCTGGTCGTCTGCAGCAGGCTGTGACGACGTGGTCGGCCCGGAGGGGATGGAGAAGTTCTGCGAGGACATCGGAGTGGAGCCGGAGAACGTGAGCAGAACCTCTGTCTGTCTACGTGTGTCGGTGTGTGTGTGTGTTGTGTGTGTTGTGTGTGTTGTGTGTCCACCGGGGCTCGTTCCAATTCCAGGGTTTGTGTTTCTATCTTTACCGTCAGAGAACTTTTACAAACCGTGAAAGTTTCTCACTGCAGCGTGAAGTTTGTCCACTCTGGGCTCCTGTAGAAACCAGGGGACGGTATCGTTAGGATGTTTTTTTAAAAGCTAAATAAAACGCTACGACCGTTAGTTCCAGGTGACTGTATGCTGAATTAAAACCTGTGTGTGTGTGTGTGTGTGTGTGTGTGTGTGTGTGTGTCCCAGGTGGTGATGCTGGTTCTGGCCTGGAAGCTGGACGCCCAGAGCATGGGCTACTTCACCCTGCAGGAGTGGCTGAGAGGGATGGGCTCGCTGCAGTACGTCAGTCGTGTGTGTGTGTGTGTGTGTGTGCGTGCGTGTGTGTGTGTGTGTGGCGTCTGTCTGAAGCTCTTTTCTGCTGCCGCCAGGTGCGACTCCACCGAGAGGCTGAGGACCTCGCTGGACTACCTGAGGTCCGTCCTCAACGACAGCACCAGCTTCAAGCTCATCTACAGATACGCCTTCGACTTCGCTCGGGTGAGTCCAGCGCCGCTATTTGTCACAGACACACACCGGCTATCAGAAATGTAGCTTAAATTTGGGATTGCAGGGACGGGTTTATTTCAGTCCAAGTAGTCCAGTAGTCCAGTAGTGTGTAGCATGCCGTGAACTTACATTTACGTTGAGATCGGTCGACCAATGACAGTTCTCTCTACAGTCAGAGCTTGCGCAAGAAGGTGGAACGTGAGGGAGATACCATTTCCAAAACTTGTAAGGGGGTAATAACTATTTTCCCGAACGTGGCAAAATCCCGGACGTTTTTGGAATCCCTGCCGGACGCTTTTTTTAGGTCTCGAAAAGAGGACATGTCCGGGAAAAAGAGTACATCTGGTCACCCTAATTATATAATATATACATTTTTTATATATATATATATATATATATATTTATTATTACCCTTTTTCTAAGTATCTATCTACTAATAGAGGGACCCAGTAAAAGGGTCATAATAAATAAATAAATATAAATATATATATATATATTTTTTTTAAGAAAGGGTTGGAAATCTTCTTGAAATTATAAAATGTGTAAAAGTCGGGTTATAAGCCGCTGCAGCGCTTATAAGTTATAAGCGCTGCAGCTAGCTCACTGCTAGCTGCCCGCTGTAGCCAGCTAGCGCTACTACTAGCTCCCTGCCAGCTCCCCAACAACCACCGAAGGGAGCGGGACCAGCCCCTGCTCGACCAGCGGGGAGCTAGCTGGCTACGGCGGGGAGCTAGCTGGCTACGGCGGGAAGCTAGCTGGCTACGGCTGGGAGCTAGCTGGCTACGGCTGGGAGCTAGCTGGCTACGGCTGGGAGCTAGCTGGCTACGGCTGGGAGCTAGCTGGCTACGGCTGGGAGCTAGCTGGCTACGGCTGGGAGCTAGCTGGCTACGGCTGGGAGCTAGCTGGCTACGGCTGGGAGCTAGCTGGCTACGGCGGGAAGCTAGCTGGCTACGGCGGGAAGCTAGCTGGCTACGGCGGGAAGCTAGCTGGCTACGGCGGGGAGCTAGCGGGGACAACCACCGACGGTAGTAGCGGCTTATAACCCGACTTTTACGGTCTCTATCTCAGCTCGGTACTCGGCATCGAGGATTCTTCAGGCTCTGGCACCAGAATCTGCACCAGACCATCTCCAGTTTGAATATTAAAACGTTTTAGGAAGCCGTTGTTTGCTCAGCTCTCATTCAAGTCGATGTTCAGACCGATCGTGATGTTTTGAGGTCAAGATAATGTCCCAGTTTGACTTATGGAGTGTCCACAGCCCGACCCCTCTCTCATGGTTTAAGGGCAGCGGCTCGCTCTGTGGTGGCGAATGCAAACCTCCAGTGTGTTTTAGGAACAGCAGCGGTGTGTTTTTAGCGGTTTAACGTAGACGATGATGTCACCAGACGGGGCCCCTCTGTTCTTTTTAAAAGTGTGGTTGACGTGATTTTTCATGACGCTGTGGGCGCTTTGATCGGACAGGAAAAGGATCAGAGGAGTTTGGACTTGAACACCGCCAAGTGCATGCTGGGTCTTCTTCTGGGGAAGACGTGGCCTCTGTTTCCTGTGTTTAATCAGTTTCTAGAGGTAAGCGTCAACTGTCCTTCCACAACCTTTGTCCCGTAATGTGGTTGGGTATGATGGGCTTTATGTTCCGGCCCACGGAATATTTGACTTGCGATGAACGTCGGGTTGAAAGTTCAGCGAGTTGAAGACAAATACAGTAAAGCTGGAAATCCATTTATCTTTTTAGTTTAGTCACAAAGCACCTTGGGTAAATTAACGAAAACGTGACCCCCTTCACTAAGTCGCTGTGACGTCACTCGCTGGTTTGTGGACTGAAGTTATGAAGCCTCGAGTTCGTCGCCATGTTGTTTTTCAGGGAACAGGAAGTGACGATATTAGGACTGAGGGCGTCTGGTGTAGACCTGTCAATCACCTTGTAGCCCCGCCCCTAAAGCGTCCGCTGCTTTTATGGTCTGTTTGACTCTAAATGACCATAATTTACTAAATGAACATCATGCTGTATTGAAGAAGACTTGAAACTAGAGATTGAGACATAAACTCATGTTTACAATGTTTACTGAGGGAATACATCAAGAGAGAAGTAGAGTCATTTATATAGACTTCTATACAACCAGAGGAGTCGCCCCCTGGTGGTCAGGAGAGAGAATGCAGCTTTAACACATGAAGGATATACTTCTATACAACCAGAGGAGTCACCCCCTGGTGGTCAGGAGAGAGAATGCAGCTTTAACACATGAAGCATAGACTTCTATACAACCAGAGGAGTCGCCCCCTGGTGGTCAGGAGAGAGAATGCAGCTTTAACACATGAAGCATAGACTTCTATACAACCAGAGGAGTCGCCCCCTGGTGGTCAGAAGAGAGAATGCAACTTTAACACATGAAGGATATACTTCTATACAACCAGAGGAGTCGCCCCCTAGTGGACAGTGGAGATAATGCAGCGTTTAAAACACTTCAGCATCGTCTTCACTTCATTAAAACTGGACTAAATCTATGAAGGATAAAAATGTGACTAATACACATTTTAGTCTTCAGACTAAGACTAAATCTAAAATAGCTGTCAAAATGAATACCGCTATGGAGCAGAACCGAATAGTTCTCTGATGCTACGCTATGATTGGCCAGTCGGCGTTTGAGGGGCGGGACTCGACGCAAAGGGATCAATTCCTATTTGTAACTCTGAATGGGTTTGTTAAAAACAAAAAATGTCGTTAATGTAACGCATCTGTTTACTTTTCCTCAGCAATCCAAGTACAAAGTCATCAACAAGGACCAATGGTGTAATGTTTTAGAGTTCAGCAGGACAATCAACCTGGACCTCAGCAACTACGACGAGGACGGTGCCTGTGAGTGTGCACACACACACACACACAGACACACGGACACACACACGTGAGCGTCGCACAAATGAGTGTTTTCTAATCTCGTCTCGTTCCTTCGTCAGGGCCGGTTTTGTTGGACGAGTTTGTGGAATGGTACAAGGAGAGACAGATGTCATAGACGGGAAAAACTAAAATAAACGGAGGGGAAAAAAATACAACTGTGACAACAAACGACTATGAGAATCAACAACCAACAAGTAAACGATACGACGATGGTGAAGCGGTGACTGTGGGTGCTTCCTGGTTAAGAAGGGGTGGGGGTCTGTGTGTCTGTATGTGTGTGTGTGTGTGTGTGTGTGGGCGCGGAGGGCAGCCATTGTGGAGTTATGTCCCCGACTGAAGTTGCATTGTGGGGGAAGCTTGCGGCAAAGCCCCCCCTACCGCCCCTCACCACCCGGTGGCATTGCGCTCTCTCACTGTGATGTCATACTGCTGAGTGTGTGTGTGTGTGTGAGAGTGTGTGTGTGTGTGTGGATAACATGAAATCACACAAGGACGATGGAAGCGAGACGGTTTTGTGTGTTCGCCCCGTTTGGAAACCAAACTGTTCATGCATTTGTGTCGGCGTCATAAACAGGGTCAGATTTTTAGGCCCGGGCACATTTTAAATGATATGAATGATGGACATGGAAATTCTTTTTCTGGACAGACAGCACGAATATTGTGAATTACAATATTTTGTGCCGTTTTATATGATATGAAGGACGGACATGGAACTTTTTGGTCGTATTTTTTCTTCAAGAAGAAGCACACTGTGTCAAAAGCGGTTGGTCGCAGGTTTCCGGTGCCTGTGCTGTTTACTCTTCATTTGTGCCAGCGACTCATTTAATTTGTTTTGGGTTCTTTACCGCTGCTCCAGCTAATGCTAACAGTTTGCTAACCCCCCGCTGCAAAGCTTCAGACCTCATAACACCAAACCAATCAGCATTGCTGCTCATCACTCGACCGATTCCTGCGTCTACGTTGTGTAGGTAAGAGTGTTATTGTGCCTCGAAACATGGAAGTCACTTTGTGTGTCCCACACACATACCAACAAACCCCAATGTGTGTGTGTGTGTGTGTGTGTGTGTGTGTGTGTATATGTATATGCGCACACACGGACACACTGAAGTGGTCAGGGATTATTTCAGGATGAATTCAGACGTCTGGGCCGTGTAATGAGTTGATTTAGAGCTTGTTTGGCGTCCATTTTGTCTCGATGCGTGGCATCTGTTTTGTCCTCTAGTCCACTGATTAGTTTCTTACAAGTAGCATCTCTCCCGACCCCCGACAGGGTCATTGATATAACTACAGTGGAGGACCGGTGGCCCTTCTCAGGACGAGGTCCTTAAAGGCTCGAGTAGACAGGTAGGTTTGCTGAAAGCGCCGCTTTCGTTGGGATCGAATCCAAAAAAAACGCCGACGGTTTGGAACTGCGTGACAATGCTATGCCGTTCTTTTCGCCTGGTATAATGTTCTCGTAACACATGTATACATTTTTGTCTTTGGCCGTGGTGTGATGCTGAATCGTCGAGATTTAATATTTGCATGCGTGCTCCGACAGAGCCTTTTGTGAATGGATGAGATTTTTTTTTTTTTTTAAGATGCGTTTTTTTTCTTCTTTCCGTTGGTTTTGTATAGGAATTTGTTCAAGTGTTTTGTGCTTAATTTTTTGATATTCACGATCATGTTACCTTAATTCTGTTGAACGACATGATTGTGTCTATCGAGACCTGGAACACACCTGTAACCTCGTGGTGGAGCGGGACTTCCCTCCTGCATTCGGCCCATCTCATCGC
This sequence comes from Myoxocephalus aenaeus, assembly GCA_038501785.1. Classification (NCBI taxonomy): domain Eukaryota; kingdom Metazoa; phylum Chordata; class Actinopteri; order Perciformes; family Cottidae; genus Myoxocephalus; species Myoxocephalus aenaeus. The sequence continues at coordinate 875,539 of JBAMJR010000368.1, forward strand.
ATCCTCGCACGGGCTGCAAGGCCTCAATGTGGCTGCAGCCAGGATCCAGTTTTTATTTATTTTTTTATTTACATGATACGCATTAAAGACATTGAAAATTTGCTGTGAAGACGAAAACAAATTGAAATCCACTGCAGCTGAAACTATATGAACGCCTCTGTTGTCGTGACGAAGTGCGAATCATCGGCGCCACATCTCGAGATCGAGGTAGTTGTTGGATTGCTTACCAAATACTGTGTAGAGATCAATGTTTCAGTATTTCTCCCACGACAATGCAGGAGGATGAACGCCCTTGTCCCAACTGTATATATGTATGTAAACTATGTAAGTGTCTATATGTCTGTTTTCACTATAACCTAATGTCTATATACATAAATAAAAGGGTTTATTAACTTACTGGCTTTTATTTGGCTTCTTAAGTTCATACAGGGATCTTACGCTCATGGAAAACCTGGAAAAGTCATGGAATTTTAAAATGGTTATTTCCAGGCCTGGAAAAGTCTGAAAAAAATCAAATCCCAAAAGTTTAGTAAAAGTCATGTAAATGTGTTATATTCATGTGTTCATGTCGTTCATTTACGCTGAGTTTGAAATAATTAATATGCTTTTAAAAGAAAGACTCAGAATATAAGCAGGCATACATACAGGCATCTATATAAATGTTTATTCTTTTAATCAAACTATTGTCTCATTCATTTGTGTCATTTAAGGTTTACTGTATGCTTTGTATTCTCATTGTTAGTTTAAATACTACATTTACTCACTTTTTACTGTTTACACCCAGATTTCACTAAATGTTTGCTCATGAAAATTTGGTTTAAAGTCATGGAAATGTGGTTAAAGGTCATGAAATCCATTGGTCAGAATGTGTATGAACCCTGTTCATAGTTTTTCCATAACCTAAAAAAAAAAAAAGTACCCATCCTTTCTTTTTTTTTTGGTGCACTTATTTCCACAATAGACGATTCTATCGTTCAGGTATATGGTTTTATTAATAAGTGTATTAATAATACATGACCATTAAGTTGACATTGCAAAATCGATTACAGGGAGACGTCTCGGTGATGAATGATTTCTACAAAGCGATTTACAGAAATATTGCACTCAACAGTTCCACACAATAAATAATTAGCATTTCCATTTCATTACAATCATAATACTTTATAATAGAATACAATTCACTATATATATATATATATATTTATTTATTTCAAGATCAAACGATGACACATCATTGGCTTGTTTTGTACGTGCTTTGGATGACAGTGACTTAAAAAAAAATCAAACTTCACTCATGTTCTCGTTTGCGAAATGAGAATAGAACGCCAGTGCAGATTCCTCCATGTTGCCGCTCTGTTTGTTGCCGCTCTGTGGAGACCGCCATGTGAGGCCCTCGTACGACGGTGGCGGTGGTGTGGCGGGAATAGGAGGTGGAGTCCCCTGCGGTGGTTCAGTACCTCCAATGTCGTGCCTCCGGTAGCGGGGAATATCATACAACAAATCTGTAACTCTTGAAGTTGATGCCTTGAACTCCTCCCCAGACTTGCGATGGTCAAACCCGGTGTCACCTTGTAGACCGTAGTCACGAGGAGATGCACTCGTAGCTAAATTTTCATCTATCGTGTCCCACTTGCGTCTCTCCAATGACATGAATTTTAGAGCACCGAGGCCTTTCCTTTCATTCCTGGCCTCCGATGCAGCCTTCAAAGTGTTCAGAGCTCTGCTGGCTGATGGAGAAACACTCCGGGCGCCTAGAGATAAGTGGTTCGGCATCAGTGGCACTTCTGCCCTCCCTTTGTCTTGATTTGTGTTGTTACTTTCACTAGTGGAGGGGTTGGAGGAGCCAGGTGGGGGGAGTTCTGACTCTGCAGGTGGAGACGATAAGCCTACATCCAGATGTCTCCTCAGCCTCGGGATGGAAAGGTCAGACAGCTGACGGCCGACGCCCGTCCACCTTATCTCCGGTGGCACGTCCGCGTCAGTGATGGGTCTGGTCTGCTCGGTCCTTTTCTTCAGAAGGAAGGATGGACCTTCTTGTGCAACACTTTCCGTCCCGATATATCTCTGCCTGTAGTCTGTAGTTTGACCCTCGCCACTAGGGGAAAAAACATTACTTGGTAGCGATGACGTTTTGATAATTACACGCTTATAAGTGATTAGAGAGTCATCCTCTGTCATTCCTGACATGTTTGATGCAGGTCTGCTTCGGTTCAAAGTGGATCCCGTCACGTCATTTTCGCTCTCGCTCCAAGAAGATGGGGTATTACTTGGTAGCGGTGCCTTGACGTTCAGCCGCCGCTTAACGCGCGGGACACCAAGACTCAGATCAGGAACACTGAGGCCTTTCGTCTCGGCCTCACTACTGCTAGTGGGAGATGATTCACTTTGTGCTCTGATATCCAAAGCCCTCCTGATACGAGGGATATTGGTGAGACTCAAATGAGGCTGCACTGAGTCAGTTTGGGTTTTGAGCTCTAGCCCGGCCTTCCTCTGCACCAACTGGTTCTGTGGCTGATCCGGTTTGATATTGACAGTTTGGGCCACATGCAAAGAGGAACGGTTCTGGGATGCTTCTTTTCTCCATCCTTCCCCGGTAGATTTGATTAAGGCATCTTTGTTTTCACTGCTGGAGGAGAAGGAATCAGGCAGTTGCTGTAATGGCGGTGTAGGAGTAGCCTTTTCATTCACCTTGAAATCCAGGTACCTCCTAAAATGTGGGACAGTCAATGTAGTATCTGGATTTCCCTCAATTGTGGGTTGGCTATAATATTTTCTTACTCTCTCTGTAACCTCTACTGACTGCCCAGAGATGTCTCCTTGACCCCCCAAACTCAGAGAAACGTTCACTGGTTTGTTTTCAGGGGTTAGCAATGATTCTGTCTTTAATTTTCCTTGCATTCCAACTGCCCTTTTCTTTTCTTTTGTTCTGCTGCTTTTACTCCCAGTCCCACTCCCGCTGCTGGTGGAGGTGGGGGAGTCAGGGGGAGATGATGAGGGCAGATTTGGTGGTTCACGGGTCTGCGATGTGATTTCAAGGCGCTTTCGGAAGCGGGAGACACCCAGGTTCATCGTGGCCCAACGTGACTGAAGTTCTGGGTTTATCTCTAGTGTTGTGCTGATGTTGCCACCCGTTTTGTCCTCCACTTCATCTGTAATAACTGTATACTTTTCTAATTTTATATTGTGGTTCGTCTTTGAACTGGTAGACGTATTTATCACTGGGATCTTCGGCAATCTAATAAACTCGTTTTCAGTGGTCTTTGATACGGCAGATACTCCCAATCCTCCCTCATCCTCACTGTCACTACTAGAAGATGAGTCAGGTGATGGTCCTTTAATATCTAGACGCCTCTTGATGCGTGTAGTATGCTCAAGATCAAGGTGAGGCCACTGTGTTTGTGGGTCATAATTTACAGTTTGAGATACTTTACTTGGAAGCCTTGCTATGGACACCTCCTCTTGCTTCTGTTTCTTTATTCTGTTTGTTGTTTCATCCTCACTGTCACTAGTAGAGGATGAATCAGGAGGTGGTGATGGTCCTTTGATATCTAGACGCCTCTTGATGCGCATGGCTTGCTTAAGATCAAGGGCAGGCCACCTTGTGTCTGGATCATGACTTCCTGTTTGAGATACTTGAACTGGAGGTCCTGCAATGTCCACCTTCACTGGCTTTTCTGTTTGGTGTGTTGTTTCATCCTCACTGTCACTACTAGAAGATGAGTCAGGTGATGGTCCCTTGATATCTAGACGCCTCTTGATGCGCGTAGTACGCTCAAGATCAAGGAGAGGCCACTGTGTTTGTGGGTCAGAACTTACAGTTGGAGATACTTTACTTGGCAGTCTTGCCATGGACACCTCCTCTTGCTTCTGTTTCTTTATTTGGTCTGTTGTTTCATCCTCACTATCACTAGTTGAGGATGAATCAGGAGGTGGTGATGGTCCTTTGATATCTAGACGTCTCTTGATGCGCATGACTTGCTTAAGATCAAGGGCAGGCCACCTTGTGTCTGGATCATGACTTCCTGTTTGAGATTCTTGAAATTTAGATGCTGCAATGTCCACCTTCATAGGCCTCTCTGTGTGGCGAGTTGTTTCATCCTCACTGTCACTACTAGAAGATGAGTCAGGTGATGGTCCTTTGATATCTAGACGCCTCTTGATGCGCATGGCTTGCTTAAGATCAAGGGTAGGCCACTTTGTGTCTGGATCATGACTTCCTGTTTGAGATACTTGAACTGGAGGTCTTGCAATGTCCACCTTCACTGGCTTTTCTGTGTAACGAGTTGTTTCATCCTCACTGTCATTAGTAGATGATGAGTCAGGAGGTGGTGATGGTCCTTTGATATCTAGACGCCTCTTGATGCGCATGGCTTGCTTAAGATCAAGGGCAGGCCACCTTGTGTCTGGATCATGACTTCCTGTTTGAGATTCTTGAAATTTAGATGCTGCAATGTCCACATTCATAGGCCTCTCTGTATGGCGAGTTGTTTCATCCTCACTGTCACTACTAGAAGATGAGTCAGGTAATGGTCCCTTGATATCTAGACGCCTCTTGATGCGCGTAGTACGCTCAAGATCAAGGCGAGGCCACTGTGTTTGTGGGTCAGAACTTACAGTTGGAGATACTTTACTTGGCAGTCTTGCCATGGACACCTCCTCTTGCTTCTGTTTCTTTATTTGGTCTGTTGTTTCATCCTCACTATCACTAGTTGAAGATGAATCAGGAGGTGGTGATGGTCCTTTGATATCTAGACGCCTCTTGATGCGCATGACTTGCTTAAGATCAAGGGCAGGCCACCTTGTGTCTGGATCATGACTTCCTGTTTGAGATTCTTTAAATTTAGATGCTGCAATGTCCACCTTCATAGGCCTCTCTGTGTGGCGAGTTGTTTCATCCTCACTGTCACTACTAGAAGATGAGTCAGGTGATGGTCCTTTGATATCTAGACGCCTCTTGATGCGCATGGCTTGCTTAAGATCAAGGGTAGGCCACTTTGTGTCTGGATCATGACTTCCTGTTTGAGATTCTTGAAATTTAGATGCTGCAATGTCCACCTTCATAGGTCTCTCTGTGTGGCGAGTTGTTTCATCCTCACTGTCACTACTAGAAGATGAGTCAGGTGATGGTCCTTTGATATCTAGACGCCTCTTGATGCGCATGGCTTGCTTAAGATCAAGGGCAGGCCACCTTGTGTCTGGATCATGACTTCCTGTTTGAGATACTTGAACTGGAGGTCTTGCAATGTCCACCTTCACTGGCTTTTCTGTGTAACGAGTTGTTTCATCCTCACTGTCATTAGTAGATGATGAGTCAGGAGGTGGTGATGGTCCTTTGATATCTAGACGCCTCTTGATGCGCATGGCTTGCTTAAGATCAAGGGCAGGCCACCTTGTGTCTGGATCATGACTTCCTGTTTGAGATTCTTGAAATTTAGATGCTGCAATGTCCACCTTCATAGGCCTCTCTGTGTGGCGAGTTGTTTCATCCTCACTGTCACGACTAGAAGATGAGTCAGGTGATGGTCCTTTGATATCTAGACGCCTCTTGATGCGCATGGCTTGCTTAAGATCAAGGGTAGGCCACCTTGTGTCTGGATCATGACTTCCTGTTTGAGATTCTTGAAATTTAGATGCTGCAATGTCCACATTCATAGGCCTCTCTGTGTGGCGAGTTGTTTCATCCTCACTGTCACTACTAGAAGATGAGTCAGGTAATGGTCCCTTGATATCTAGACGCCTCTTGATGCGAGTAGTACGCTCAAGATCAAGGCGAGGCCACTGTGTTTGTGGGTCAGAACTTACAGTTGGAGATACTTTACTTGGCAGCCTTGCCATGGACACCTCCCCTTGCTTCTGTTTCTTTATTTGGTCTGTTGTTTCATCCTCACTGCCACTAGTAGAGGATGAATCAGGAGGTGGCGATGGTCCTTTGATATCTAGACGCCTCTTGATGCGCATGGCTTGCTGAAGATCAAGGGCAGGCCACCTTGTGTCTGGATCATCACTTCCTGTTTGAGATACTTGAACTGGAGGTCTTGCAATGTCCACCTTCACTGGCTTTTCTGTGTAACGAGTTGTTTCATCCTCACTGTCACTACTAGAAGATGAGTCAGGGGATGGTCCCTTGATATCTAGACGCCTCTTGATGCGCATGGCCTGCTTAAGATCAAGGGCAGGCCACCTTGTGTCTGGATCATGACCTCCTGTTGGAGATACTCCAATTGGAAGCCTCGTCATGTGCGTCTCTCCTTGCTTCTGCATGTGGTTTGTTGTTTTAGCTGCACGTTCAACACTAGAATTAGAATCAGTAGGTGGTAATGGGGCAGGCCTCTTAATGGGCTTTGCATGGACAATATCTAGAGATTCTTGAAATGTAGATGCTGCAATGTCCACATTCCTAGGCCTCTCTGTGTGGCGAGTTGTTTCATCCTCACTGTCACTACCAGAAGATGAATCAGGAGGTGGTGATGGTCCTTTGATATCTAGACGCCTCTTGATGCGCATGGCTTGCTTAAGATCAAGGGCAGGCCACCTTGTGTCTGGATCATGACTTCCTGTTTGAGATACTTGAACTGGAGGTCCTGCAATGTCCACCTTCACTGGCTTTTCTGTGTGCTGTGTTGTTTCATCCTCACTGTCACTACTCGAAGATGAGTCAGGTGATGGTCCTTTGATATCAAGACGCTTTTTGATACGCATGGCTTGCTGAAGATCAAGGGCAGGCCACCTTGTGTCTGGATCATGACCTCCTGTTGGAGATACTCCAATTGGAAGCCTCGTCAAGTGTGTCTCTCCTTGCTTCTGCATGTGGTTTGTTGTTTTAGCTGCACGTTCAACACTAGAATTAGAATCAGTAGGTCGTAATGGGGCAGGCCTCTTAATGGGCTTTGCATGGACAATATCTAGTGCAGAGAATTGTGGCTTCATGGTATCATTGCTTACGGTTTTAATTGGAAGCCCTACCATGTCCACCTCCCCTTGCCCCTGCTTCTTTCTGGGTTTTGTTGTTTTATCCATACTGTCATCACTTGTGGATGAATCAGAAGCTGGTAATGGGGTTATAATCTCCACAGGTCTCTTAGTTTGGTAGATGTATTGATGATCAAGGTTAGTTGACAGAGTCTCTGGCTCATTCATTTTGATGCCCTCATTCAATCTGTATGAATTGTGTTCTGCTTCACTCTCACTGCTTGAAGACGATGAATAAACTGCATGTGATGAAGGTGCTCCGGTATTCAGACTCTTACCATGACTAGTAACGGCCAAAACACTCCCTTCTTTGACTGTGTCCCCCCCGCCATCACTGTCACTGGAAAGAGAGGAAGAGGAGTCCTGTGCTCTCACTGCTGGCCTTTGTGTCTCATATCTATAATCACCCTGATTAAATTGCACTGAAGGCCTGATCGCATCTTCATCATGGACCTGCTGCTCAAAGTTAGCATCCTGTTTGAGGTTTCTTTCTAAGACCTCCTCCACCTGGTCTGAGTTCACAGTGTATCGTGTCTGCTCACCCTCACTGACATATGAGCTGGAGCTGGACGAATCATCTGTCTTCTGTTTATGAAACGGGGTTAACACAATCCGTTTGGAATCATTAAAAGAACTGCCCACACCGCTGGACCTCGCAGAGGTACTTCGAACAGAATCGCTAAATTCAAATTGTTCTTCATTCTCCTGCCACAGATCAGGATCTGTTTGGTTGGTGTTATTTGTATATGGCGACCAATCGGCAACAGGCTCTCTAGAAAAGCCAGAAAGTTCACTTTTGCCCTCAATTGAAAGTTGTGGCACCTCTACTTTTGTAGGTGTTGAGCAATCAGCTCTCTGTTGAACAGAGTCCTCAGCCAGCTGACGAGACTCGAGTGTTGAGTGGTCTCCCCGTGTCACTTTGTTTTCATTCAATTCTTTGTCAGATAGTGAAGAACCTGAGCATGAAGACGATCTTCTCCTCTGCTCAACAGGATCTGGGATGTGTTCAAAATCTATTTCTTGTGTGCGGCCTTCATCCGTGAAGCCTGAGGGGTCTCTCTGGCTGTCCACTGGACCACTCTGTCTTAAACTGTTTTCCCTTCCTGAATCTCCAGCTCTATTTGTATCCCTCTCAGCTGCTTCACATTCAATCACTGCATCATTATTGATGCCTTCCAGATTTTCAACGACTACGGTATCATAATATGTTACATTGTTGTCTTCTCTAAAGTCTACAGTGCTGAATGTAACCCTCCTCTCCCTGAGAGGTCCTGTGTATTCTGGTTCCTCACCGTTGGAGAAGGCCTCATTGTCGTATTGTCTTTGTTCTGCAGATGAGACAGAGTCGGTTGCAGAGGGGCTTTTCTTCTTGGTGACCCTTCTCCAAAGAACATCAATATAAGGTCTTGCAAGGACTCCCAGGATAAAGGCTATCAGAAACGTGATGAAAACAGACAAGCACACAGCCAGAGCCAAGTTACACTGTGCAGCTCTCTGATTCCTTTCTTGGCCTGTCCTGTTTGGGGTTCCTTGTGGGATTATTTGTCGGCCGGTTCCGGGTAAACTTCTAGTTTTTCTTCTCGCACCTCCTACTTTACTGATTTGAAGGTTAAAAACAGACACAACTTCGTGTTTTTCAGACACACACACATATAGTCCTGTGTCTGTTTCCTTGATGTCACTGATGACCAGACCTTCCGGAGGTTGACTCCCAGATGCTTCACCACTGGGCGTCCACCGCACCGAACCTACAACAGACACAACATTTACAGTTAGACTGACCTACATGGTTTTCAAACCAGTTGGCAGAACATTTATTGGCATTGCACATGTTTTGCAAACCACAGGATATGTTGAATGTCGTTTCTGAACCAAAAATATGTTTAAAAAATAATTTAATATCAGCCTCGTATCATGCTTGCAGAAACGCACAACGTCACATGGTTAATATTTTGAAATGACTTGTTAGGTTTAGGCATCAAAACCACTTTATTTAACATCATGGTTTGTGTTAAAATAATAATGTAAGTACATAACGTTACATTGTTTCATTAAGGAACTACTTAACAACCAAACAACGTAACCAAACAACCAAACAATGTAACCAAACAACGTAACCAAACAACGTAACCAAACAACGTAACCAAACAATAAAACAACGTAACCAAACAACGTAACATTACTTAATTAGTGTCAATAAATGACTTATTTTAACAAGCATAAAGTCAACATTGACAAACAATTGTCACCTGGATGAGAGTCCTGTGTTTGTTCAACCCATCCTCCCTTTTAAACTTTAAATAACGGTCGCTATAATAAACTACGTTATTTGCTTTGACCGATAGCAACAAATTTCCACATTCAACATATCCGTGGTTTGCAGAAACATACCAACATGTTTTTCCTGGTAACTTGGCTGTTGTTTTACATGTTTAAATTATTTTAAACTTTTTGGGACTGTTACCTTGTGGAGCACAAGACAGCAGTATCTCAGAGCCCCGATAGACCGTCACATCTCGGTGGAGCGCCGGCCCATTTTCAGTACTGAGACAAGCGAGCTCGTCCTCCTCCAACTGTAGCAGGTCTCTGCCCGAGAGGGCGGAGGGGGACGCACACACCAAACTCCAGGCCTGCAGGCCTCTGCTGCCGCCATCGGCCATCCTCCTCCTCAGACTGCGCATACTGCAATCACACCGCCACCTGTTGCCACCCAGCCGGACATCTGCCCCGATGTTACGCAGAGAAAGGTACGTCAAAGGATGGAGGCTGGTCAACACGTTGAAGCTCAGATCCAGGACCTTTTGAGCGGGACACAGTAGAGGTTAACACATTAATGCAAGTTAAAAATGTTCTAATTAAAAGCTGTGTCATCTTTTAATCGGAGGATACTTTTATGAAAATGGCAGATGAACAAATGGGTGACTTTGTGCATGTTTTCAATAAGTGAGAGTCAAAGTTCTGTGTTACCCGGAGCTGGGCTAAATCCTGGAACATCTGCGGATGCAGACTGGAGATGAGGTTGTGATGCAGGTGGAGCTCTTTCAGCTGTCGGAGGTGGCGAAGGTCTGCTGGTCGTAGAGCTGAGATCCTGTTGAAGGAGAGCTGCAGAACCTGCAGGGACTCGCTACCTTCCAGCCCTGGATGACAGAAAACAAGAAGATATATGGAATATTAGGAAAGAGACGTAGAAATAAAAAGCCTCAGTCATCGAAAAGATTTGCTGGTTAATTTGAAAATAAATAAATAATGTTAAGATAAACCTTTATTGATGTGGTTGTTGCAGAAATAAATAAATAATTAGGAAAGAGACGTTGAAATAAAAAGCCTCAATTATCAAATACATGTGCTGGTTAATTTGAAAATAAATATGCACAGAAATAGAAAAATAAATAATATTAAGATAAACCTTTATTGATGTGTTTGTTGCAGAAATAAATAAAGACAAGTATAGAAAACAAAACAAAAAATGGTTGTATAAAAAATAGAATAAAAATAGAAACTATACAAGAACATTTGAAGACGAATGCCCTGGAAAAGTGACAGCAGCAGTCAATATGTCTGTGTAAAGTGTAAACAGTGAAGCAGGCTAATATATGGTATAATTAGGTAAAATGTGTTTATTAATTTGAATAAATAGGGAAATATTTTTTTAAAGAAATTATACATTGAAAATAATTAAATATGAAAATAAATGAATACAAAAAAGTAATTTGTCAAATAAATAAATCATTTTGTGTATTCATTCTTATAATTATGTGCATATTTATTTATTTTCCAATTGACCTGCACATTTATTTGACAGTCGAGGCTTTTAATTTTACATTTCTTTCTTTCTTTTTATTTTATTTACTCATTAATTAATTCATGTATTTGTTTTAATGCCAGCTTTAGTCCTCCATACAGAAGGGAGCGATAAATAAACGGTATGTTATAGGTTCTCTCTCTCTCTCTCCCTCTCTCTCTCTCTTGGTTATGAGAGAGAGACTTCCAGATAGTTATTTGTGTAAAAGGTGTGAATAAATGAACTCTGAACACTCTTTACAGCGTCGTATCTTCTGCGGTGTTCATTCCTCTTCTTCACCGACCAGAGACCTCACAGGCTGAAGAACAGCATTGTGGGTCTGTGCTTCATTAGAGGGGCTCTGTGAGCTGAATACCAAGCAGGAGAGCAGTCCATGACCGTCAACTCTTGCTAAGTAAAGGGGTCCGTATACACACACACACAACGTAATAACGTGGAATCACAGAAAGTTGCGCTGCGTGTTCACGCCTTTATTTCAGCCTCTGGAATGTCAATAAAAGGTGTGACTGACGGCTGTACAGTGTCATTATCTCGGCAGGTCAAATCATTTCTGAGCGGAGCAAAGTACTAAAGATGAAGCATATCGACAACGCGGGGGTTTGTTTGTATGCTATGAGTCAAACGAGAGGACGGTAACGAAGTTCAAAGACTTATTATTCTACCATCAGTTGAAGCTGTGCATTGTGTCGACTGTGCAACTTCACTATCAGATGCGTAACCTTCTACACACACACACACACACACACACACACACACACACACACAAATAAAAAGGTTCTTTTACGTGTAGATTTACGAGATGGTAAATGTGACATCAGAAAACCGCCCTAAAAAGTTTTGTTCACAAAGTTAAAGTCATCTTCTTGCCCTAAATGTTTGATAGATTCTTTAATGATACAGACATAAAAGTTTAAACGTATCTACATCTGAGTAGATCGATAGATGATGCTTCATTTTAACGGCGCAGTGTGTGGGATTTATTGGCCTCTAGTGGTGGAGTTCCATATTGCAACCAACTGAATACCGCCTCTGAATATCACCAGTCGCTTTCCGAATGTGTCGGAGGGCCTTCAGATAACTAAAAACGTTAAAAGTCTCTCTCTAGAGTCGATGTTTGATTTGTCCGTTCTGGGCTACTGTAGAAACATGGCGGACTCCGCCTCCCGCTCCATATGTAGATACGAAGGGCTCACATAACGATGATGATACACCAAAGAAAACATAGTTGTGAATATTATATTCCAGTGGCCTGTCAGGGCTCTCATCCATTTTTACGGTAGTTAATATCGTTCCTTCTGATCGTGGCTCGTGCTCTTGAGTGTGGGGTGTTTTAGTGCCGCAGTTTTGTTGGATTGTTTTGTCATGTTTTGTTATAACTAAATGTGACTGGTTCTAGTGAATTTGTTCTTGTTGATGTGGACTACATGCATTGTCTGTTAATGACGCAGCATCCCGTCATGCGCGTATTTATGTATACGATATCAGACGGCACAGAAGGGCCAGGTCGAAAATGCACGGCCCGCCACTGTTATATTCCATATCTGCCAATAGATTCGGCTAAATCCTACGCGCTGGCCCTTTAAGGGGTTCCCCTTCATGAAGGTTGAACTTACTGAAGAGTGTTTATCTCCCGACTATACGCCTTAGTGATGCAACAGTATACGTTTATTGTGGGTCCACGCCCAGACAGCACACATTACATTAACCATTTGGCCTCGGAGCGTGTTGGGTGTGTTATATAGGTCATTATAAGATACTAAGCACTGTGAACACTGTTCAGGCTGGAAATGTTTAACAGCATGTGTGGACGTCCGGTTCCTTGGTCTCGAAGTCAACGTCAACGAGATTTTAACGTTTAGTTCTACGACATAAAACAGGTCAGTGAACGCCCCTCTGGTGAATGTAGAAGCTTTTACAATTTTGTCGATTTCATCGTCACCATTTTGGATTACGGCCGTTGGCATTTTTTATTTTTTTTGCAACCAGTGAACAGGAAGTGACCATATATGGACTGAGGAGGAAGAGGAGGAGTGACGTAGAGACGCTGTATACATCTCTGGTGTTGACCTGTCAATCACCTCGTAGCCCCGCCCTAAAGCGTCCCCTGCTTTATGGTCTGTTTGACTCTAAATGACCATAATTTACTAAATGAACATCATGCTGTATTGAAGAAGACTTGAAACTAGAGATTGAGACATAAACTCATGTTTACAATCTATACAACCAGAGGAGTCGCCCCCTGGTGGTCAGTAGAGAGAATGCAGCTTTAACACATGAAGCATATACTTCTATACCTTCAGAGGAGTCGCCCCCTGGTGGTCAGGAGAGAGATTGTAGCTTTATCATATGAAGCATATACTTCTATACAACCAGAGGAGTCGCCCCCTGGTGGTCAGTAGAGAGAATGCAGCTTTAACATATGAAGCATATACTTCTATACAATCAGAGGAGTCGCCCCCTGGTGGTCAGGAGAGATAATGCAGCTTCAACACATGAAGCATATACTTCTATACAACCAGAGGAGTCGCCCCCTGGTGGTCGGGAGAGAGAATGCAGCTTTAACACATGAAGCATATACTTCTATACAACCAGAGGAGTCGCCCCGTGGTGGTCAGGAGAGAGATTGTAGCTTTAACATATGAAGCATATACTTCTATACAACCAGAGGAGTCGCCCCGTGGTGGTCAGGAGAGAGATTGTAGCTTTAACATATGAAGCATATACTTCTATACATCCAGAGGAGTCGCCCCCTGGTGGTCGGGAGAGAGAATGCAGCTTTAACACATAAAGCATAGACTTCTATTTTAGGAGTTGCCCAAAAATCATAAAAAGGGTCTTCTTTTGAGAAAATTATCTTCTTCAATAGATTATTTTCTTCAATAATCAAAAATCCAATGGATGAATCCCGTTGGCTTTTTGTTGAGGGAACCAGTGTGACACCAACTTCCCGTTGGACTACAAAACCACTTCTTGGACTACAAATATACATCATGCCTGCAGAACTCTATTGAAGTATGCCGTATAAGTTCCTTCTCATATCTGCTGGTTATTCTATTGATGTTAGTGGACAACTTTTAATTAAATTCTATAACTTTGAGAATAAAAACAAACTTCTAATAAAGTACTGAACCGAGTTTTTGAGCAGTATTTCCATTTTTCATTATTTTCTGCTCGGTTACATTTCTGAGGGAAATGTCATATTTTTTTATTCCACTACATCTTTTTGAACAGCGATTTCAGATTAACATTTTACACACAATGTCGGATATCGCAAACGCACCAACACGCTGTTTTTAAAGAGCGTGTATTTAAATGTGTAGGGCGAATTTATAATTCAATTTAAGAAATTGTATTTAAAAAAAAAAAGTTTTTGAGAGGCACAGCAAAGAGGAAGATAGAATGTTTTTCGTTTCATCACGATGATTATTTATGTGTAAAAGTTCATTATTGAAGACCTTACACGTGTTTATTTCTGCCTTCTCCTTTCCAAAATAATATTTATCTAGTTCCTTTAGAATTTGGCTGTACACGTTTTATTGGTTTGTCTGGTTTTGTTTTTGTTTTTTGTTACATGTTTTAAAAACATGACACACTGTTATGGATCAAACTTCCCAGACACATTTCAAGTGTTTAAATTAACTCACTACAGCATTATAAGAGAAATATGATGAAAATTCCAATACGTTTCTGTACTTTTTAGTTTGTAGAGTGTTTTAAGCCTTTATAACATATAATAATAACAAATACTTGCCAGATTTTGAAAGTTACATTTCTCCTGAAAAAAGGAGCAAAATAATTTTGCCTAAAGGAAACGTTTTCACATATTTATTGATAAATAAGACAAAAAGGACCAGGCGGACTGTCATCATTACAGATCTAAAAGGGTTAAAGTGATCAATGATACAGATCTAATAACATAACAATAGATTCAATGTTTTATGTCTCATGACTCACCCAGTGGGAGCTGCTGGAGCTGATTCCTCTCAACAGACAGCAGCTGCAGGCCGGGGGCCCAGGATTCACACCCCGGTCCTCCCGTGGTCCTCGGGCCCCGCAGCCGGCTCCGGGGCCCGGGGTCCCGGTCCACGCAGAGGGACAGGCGCGCCAGGCCGTTGTCCCCCAGCCGCAGGGCCCTGAGGTTGGGACGCGGCCGGTCGAAGGCCACGCGCTCCAGCAGGTTGTGAGACAGGTCCAGCTCGGCGACGGAGGCCCGGACGAGGCGGGGCGCGGAGGAGAGGCCCCTGGAGGAGCAGTTCAACAGGGGGGCCCTCGGACAGGCGCAGGGGTCCGGACAGGAGGAGGAGGAGGAGACGAGTCCGGAGGAGACGAGCAGCAGCACGGCGGCCAGGAGCGTCCCCGCTGGCGTCCCCATCACGACGCTGACGGGACGCACGGGTCACTCAACGACCTCCATCTTTGTGATTTGACCCCAAACGGAAAAAACACCAAAGGACTCAGCTGTGTGTCCGCTCGGTGCCGAGTTGACAGAAGTAAAAACCTGTGACTCCGTCCGCGTCTGATCAAAGTCTGAGGAGGATTCCGCTGCGTCGAGCTTAACGAACGCGCCGTGATTCATTCAATCATTTACACGAAGTTAATGTCTCACTGCGATGAGTTTTTTCCTCTCCGTGTACGACAGCTGACTCGTTATGGCACCAACATTCTGAGAGATAAAAGCTTTATGGTTTTAAATGACCGTGTAAACACTCGAGGTATTTCATGAAACCACGATAAGAAGTTTCACGTAGCAACGCGTTGCTTTATTGATTCAAACAGCAATGAAGTGTTGGTCAACTAAGTTCTTCTGTTGCTGAAACATGAAGTACTTTCTTTAGCTTAAGTAAACCAAAGTACAGCTAGGTACTTGTGTTTCCTAAACATACACAATAAGTACTTGTGTTTCCTAAACATAACCATGTTGTACTTTTCTTTCCCCTTAGACATAACATAGTACTTTTCTTTCCCCTTAGACATAACATAGTACTTTTCTTTCCCTCTAATCATAACGTAGTACTTTTCTTTCCCTCTAATCATAACATAGTACTTTTCTTTCCCTCTAATCATAACATAGTACTTGTCTTTCCTCTAATCATAACATAGTACTTGTCTTTCCTCTAATCATAACATAGTACTTGTCTTTCCTCTAAACATAACGTAGTACTTTTCTTTCCCCCTAATCATAACATAGTACTTTTCTTTCCTCTAGACATAACGTAGTACTTTTCTTTCCCCCTAATCATAACATAGTACTTGTCTTTCCTCTAATCATAACATAGTACTTGTCTTTCCTCTAATCATAACATAGTACTTGTCTTTCCTCTAAACATAACGTAGTACTTTTCTTTCCCCCTAATCATAACATAGTACTTTTCTTTCCTCTAGACATAACGTAGTACTTTTCTTTCCCCCTAATCATAACATAGTACTTGTCTTTCCTCTAATCATAACATAGTACTTTTCTTTCCCTCTAGACATAACATAGTACTTTTCTTTCCTCTAATCATAACATAGTACTTTTCTTTCCTCTAAACATAACATAGTACTTTTCTTTCCCTCTAATCATAACGTAGTACTTTTCTTTATCTAAACTCAACCCAGAGTGCAGTCCTCTGCTTCGTGACATTTCTCAATCAGCTCAATTATAAAACAGACAAAACAAAACCAAAATTAAATTCTAATCCTTTTATTTTAATTTTGTTTTACTTTATTGCACGAAATTCAAAGCACTCAATAAAAGCTTCAAACCAAGCGACTGATTTAAACTTTCCTGACATTCATCAACATTACAGATAGTTATCCTGCAGCGTAACTTAGTGCACGTCCTCCGGTTCTTCAATACTGCGTCACTGTAAAAATGTGAATATTACATATATATTATATTCTTTATCGGCCCTTGTAAACCCATTGGCACGTGCATGATAGACAGTCTGAGGAGGAGTCTTAACATTACTGCATGGCTTACAATATATCTTTTTAGTTTTTACAATTTATCCTAAAATGTCATATAAAATAAACATTATAATCATGTAGTGTGTATTAATAAAGAAAAGGTCAAACAAAGCTGCCAGCAACAATGAACACACAAGCAAAAATAAACCCCCTCTTCAGGGTATTAGTAATACTGGACGGTACTTCTGAGTCCTATTCTGGGAGTGTCATGGCGATTACACATCTCTAGATAACGTTGGCACACCTGCAATAATAAAAATTAAATAATACTGCAGCACATCTTTGGCCGAGTGGCAACGATCTGCAACACAATTCCCGTTTGGCAAACACAAAATGAGGAATACAGAATTTGCCGGCTGCATGACTGCAGATGAAATGTGCGATGAGGTCACATGTGACCGGCTGCAGGAGGCGGGTCTCTCTCAGTGGGCTTTCCCACACGGGTTGTCCGACGTCTGGCAGCCCATGTTGGGGTACTTCACCTGCACGCGGAACAGAGTCCCGTCCGCACACATGCACAGCTTGTAGCGCTCCATGCCCTCATCGAAGTACACGTCGCCCGCAGAGTGGGGGATGCGCGTGGTGTTGAGCATGACGGAGCCGTTCAGGACGATGCTGTTCTCCTGCAAAGATCAATGATTATTAATAATAATAACGTCCGGTCGTGTTAAACGAGAGTAAAGAAGTCGGCGCTTACGGCCCGCAGCTCGATGCCGCCTCCCATCTTGAACTCCACGGTTCGGCCCATGATGTTGACGCCCTCGTTTCCACGGATGATGGCCTTGCTGTCGCTTCTGATGTTCAGGTCGGACGCGGCGCTGCTGGTGATCTAACGGACCGAGACAGAAGAAGTAGTGAGTGGAGCAGCATTACAGCACTGAGGGAGCAAGGCTGGTCTTTAACTGGATCAATACACAGGGAACTGTCTTAATAAGTCATATTTATAGTTCAATGGACGCACGTTTCATCAGTAAAAAAAAAAGAATAAAACATCTTTAGCCTTGTGATGAAAAAGATGAGAAAGAGGAAGTTTCTTAAAATAATTTTGAGAGAGTTTGTCATTATTTCAAGAAGCTTTCTCTTTGCTTTGAGACGTTTTTTGATGTTTCTCTTTGTTTTGAGAAAGTTTCTCTTTGTTTTGAGAAAGTTTCTCTTTGTTTTGAGAAAGTTTCGAATTTTATAGAAGGTTTGGAATTTTTTTGAGAAAGTCTCTTCATTTATTTTTATTTTGAGAAAGTTTCTCTTTGTTTTAATAACGTTTCAAATTTTATAGAAAGTTTCTAATTATTTTGGGATAGTTTCTAATTATTTTAAGAAAGTTTCTCATTATTTTGAAATAGTTTCGAATTATTTTGAGAAGGTTTTTCATTATTTCAAGATAGTAAGTAATTTTATTGAGAACGTTTCTAATTATTTTGAGAAATTTTCTAATTATTTTGGGAAATTTTCTAATTGATTTAAGAACGTTTCTAATTATGTTGAGAAAGTTTCTAATCTTATAGAAAGTTTCAAATTTGTTTGAGAAAGTTTCTTATTATTTGGAGAAAGTCTCAAGTTAGAGAAAACCGCTGTGAATCTTCTTTGTTTGTCTTCATCAGCGTCGCACACCTGCTTTATAATTCAGATTATCTCCGATTGTTGAACTGCAAACTTTTCAAAATTTCCTCTATTTCACACCGATGAAGTTCGGTGTGTTCTCTGAGACTATTTAATGCTTCAATTATTAATTAGCAAAATGTAAAAAAAAAGACACCGGTGGTACTTTACTCTGTGCGTCGGTTGTAAAACACTCATTTATTAGCGGCATACACACCCTCTCTGTGGACGCCTTCTTCACGCTGAGCACTTTGACCCCTTTGGGCAGATGGAACTCGTGGTTCTCAAAGTCGGTGCTGAAGAACGTGTTCTGCGTGCGCGGGTCCGTGAAGGAGATGCCGACATCGCTGACGACCGAGGTCTTGTCCTTCTCCACGCTCAGCTTCGTGGTGCCTTGCTGGAACACAACCTGGACACAAAGAGAAATAAAAAGAGGAAAGAGTTGTTTTTAACTTTCGTCTTGTGTCGGCACCGACCCGTTTTAAGTTTTAAATGCATAAAAGAACCACATACATGTGTTTATTGCATCAAGGCTTTTTGACTTTGTCAGGAACCTCTATTTCAACAAAATAAAACCAAAACATTTGACCTTTGTGTTGTGAGGGTCGGTTTTGACCCAGTTCTAAAAATAAGATTTGCTTGATTGGTTGTTGTTTTTTTGACTTTGCAAATCTACATTTTGTGTTATGACTTGTTCTGCTTTTCATTTTGTGTTTGTATTAAAGTTCTATAGCTTTTTCTTGAAGTAAATATATATGGGTCAAAATTGACCCGTAACACCATAGATAGAGAAATGGAGGTATCCTGACAAAGAAAAGGCCCAGAGGCCCACACCAAAAATATTAAAACATACAACAATATGTTCATGGATAAGGAAGCCTAACAAGGTCACCAAGAGATGAGAAACAAATTGGATGATAGATAATTGTTTTTAGTGTATTTTACAGCTGATTTAAGACATGGGTCAAAACCAACCCGCTAACACAAAAGATGCTAACAGAAAGCTAACACAAGAGATGCTAACAGAAAGCTAACACGAGAGATGGTAACAAAAAGCTAACACAAGGGATGGTAACAGAAAGCTAACACGAGAGATGCTAACAGAAAGCTAACACGAGAGATGGTAACAGAAAGCTAACACAAGAGATGGTAACAGAAAGCTAACACAAGAGATGGTAACAGAAAGCTAACACGAGAGATGCTAACAGAAAGCTAACACGAGAGATGGTAACAGAAAGCTAACACAAGAGATGATAACAGAAAGCTGACACAAGAGATGCTAACAGAAAGCTAACACAAGAGATGGTAACAAAAAGCTAACACAAGAGATGGTAACAGAAAGCTAACACGAGAGATGCTAACAGAAAGCTAACACAAGAGATGGTAACGGAAAGCTAACACAAGAGATGGTAACAGAAAGCTGACACAAGAGATGCTAACAGAAAGCTAACACAAGAGATGGTAACAAAAAGCTAACACAAGAGATGGTAACAGAAAGCTAACACGAGAGATGCTAACAGAAAGCTAACACAAGAGATGGTAACAGAAAGCTAACACGAGAGATGCTAACAGAAAGCTAACACGAGAGATGCTAACAGAAAGCTAACACAAGAGATGCTAACAGAAAGCTAACACAAGAGATGCTAACAGAAAGCTAACACAAGAGGAAGGTTAAAGTGGCCACACGGTGTGCCATCTTTCTCCAGCGCTCACCGGAGTCGTGTTTCCTCACCGGATTATTGTTGCCGACGAGCACCAGGTCCTGGTCCTTGCGGCCTCCCACCGTGCTCTTGTGCAGCGGGTGAACGATTCCCATGTCCGCCTTCTGCTTGAAGCGCAGCAGCCCCGACTCGTGGAACTCCATGCTGTCGCAGCCGTTCGGGCCGATGCGGATCACCGTCCATATCACCAGAGTGATCTGAGGGACGGCAGGTATTAAAGAAAGGGACAGTACTGATGTTTACTGTGTTCTCCTTTTGTCAAATACAGTCATTTTAGGTCACACGGCAGGAAAATATGAATCGATTTTCATATTTAATACTATCAGGACAATTAATACCGTAAAAGTCGGGTTACAAGACGCTCCTACCTCCGGCCAGTGTCCCGCTGTAGCAAGCTAGGAGCAGCGCTAGCTAGCGCTGCTGCTAGCAAGGCCGCTGCTGCTGCTACTGCCCACGTCCCCTCTGCCCACGTCCCCTCTGCCCAAGCTAGCGGAGCGCAGGCGGAAGTTAATGGAGAGCTAGCGGAGAGCTAGCGGAGAGCTAGCGGAAGTTAACGGAGAGCTAGCGGAGAGCTAGCGGAAGTTAACTGAGAGCTAGCAGAGAGCTAGCGGAGAGCTAGCGGAAGTTAGCGGGGAACTAGCATGAGCGCCAACTGGCTAAAGCAGGGAGTAAACAGGGACACTGACCGAAGGTAGTAGCGGCGTGTAATCCAACTTTTACTGTATGTCAAATTATATTGTTATACATGTAAATGTTATATTTTAATACACTGAACTAACCCTTTAATGTCAGAAAAGTTTGTGTTACTGTGTGACTTTGGTGTTTTAAAGGGTTAGTTCACCAAAGTCCCACAACAACTCAAACACACTACCAGGTGCAGCAGCAGAGCAGCAGCTCCTGAGCGCTGAGAGGTTAAATCTGTGGTTTTGTGAATGGAGTCTGGTGTGTGTTTCAGAGAGCAGAGATAACGGCTTCAGAACTCACAATGAGGTTGATTAAGGCGAGGAGGAAGAGCAGGACCACGATGCAAACAGCCATGTTGCCCTTGCGCCCTCTCAGGCCCGTCTTGTGGAGACGCTCCTCTTCGATGGGCACGTAGCCCGCTTTGAAGTTGCTGTTGTGTTCCTTGTTGACGCCACGGCGTTCTATGGCCTTCTCTCGCATGGACTTCTTCACGGGACCGTTGGAACTCTCCTGGAAGGCAAAACACGTTTTTTTTAACTTATATAATCGTGGAATCAAAATATTTAACAAAAGGGCAACGCAGTTTTCTGAGCAACGGAAGTCACGGATGCCTGCAGGCCTGTCAGCCCTAGAAATCATCCACACTGGCCCTTTAAATGAAGTGAAGTTATTAATGATAGAATTGGCCTACAAATACAAAAACTACCATTTCCTTACACATGCTTTGCTTTATAGGCGCATAACAACAGACTGGAGTCAAATTCATCCTCAAAACTTAGTTCCTCTCCTCAGTATCACAGTTTACTTCAACACATAGAGGTTTGTACAGGTTTGTTTTGTTTGCTTTGTTAGTTCATTTAATATTATTCTATTATATTTTTGTATATTGTGCATTTTTCTTATTATTCTATTATGTTTGTATATATTGTGCATCTTTCTTATTATTCTATTCTATTTTTGTATATATTGTGTATTTTTCTTATTATTCTATTATATCTTTGTATATATTGTGTATTGTTCTTATTCTATTCTATTTTTGTATATATTGTGTATTTTTCTTATTATTCTATTATATTTTTGTATATATTGTCCATTTTTATTATTGTTCAATTTTTTGCATAATGTGCATTTTCATTATTATTCTATTTTGTGTATGTATTGTGCATATTTCTTGTTCTATTTTTTATATATTGTGCATTTTTCTTATAATTCTATTCTATTGTTTTAATATATTGTGCATTTATTCATATTTTATTGCTCACCTGTACGTATACATGCTGCTGTAGGGATTAATAAAGTAACTATCTAGTTATCTATCTATCTAATATACAGTTGTAATGTTTTTCCCAGAGTTGTAAACGTGTCTTTCTCATTAAATAATAATTCATAATCCTGTGTGTGCTCCCCGTTGGAATGCGTTAATGACCCTCGACCGCCTGTCTGTGGCCGGAACTAAAAATAACTTGCACTCTTTTTTAGCAGCAGAATATAAAACCCAGCCTCAGCCTCATCATCACGCAGCTTTATTTATGTTTATATCTAATAAATCTCACCGCCGCAACAATAATAAGCGAGTTATGACTATAACGCCGTAATAACGAAGCGGAGGTCGGTATTTAATGCACGTAAGGCCGATAATAAAGCACAATGCAGTAGTATGTAATGCTCCAGGTTACTCGGGAGCATAAATCATAACACTACTATCAAATAGCTGGAAAAAGAACGAGGTAAAACGCTATAAAAACAATAAATATTGCAGATAACGGACCTGCTCAGACGCCATGTTGACCCTCCTGCTTCCAGAGCGACACGGGACGAACCACTTTTCACCGCCGGAGGGGGGGAAGAAAATATAAATATGGTTATGTTGCTAGATTATTGACGAGAAGATGCTTCATTGTAAATACAAAATATAAAATTGAGACTACGAATAAATGTCCTGTATTTTTATTTTGAACGAAGCGTGCCGATAAAACGGGACGTTTCCGGGATAACGGAAGATGGTACATTCCAAGTTCAACGAGCCAATGACAGAAGGATCCTAAAATAGAAAAAAAACGTGTCCATTCATATTTTCCATAAGTTAACTGCCAAGCGCGCGACTCACATTAACTCTCCGTAATAATTAACAACTACATCAATGATAAAGCAGACATACATATTAAATACATATTGGGTGTGGCTGCTGCGGATCAGATCTAAACAACAATGTTTAATAAAAATCAATAAAACAACGTTATTCATGTTGCTTTAATTTTCTAGTCAATTATTATAACTGTTTTCTCCTCTTTTTTATTTTGGAAAACATTCAGCAATTACATATTTCTAGCCATTGAGTAAGTTTGTTTAGTATTTAATATTACTATTGTTTAGTATTTAATAATACTATTATCAAAGTGCAGTAATGTAAATGTTAGTATTTAATATTACTATTATCATAGTGCAGTAATGTAAATGTTACATCCATATATGGTATTACATTTTTTTATAATATATATATATATATATATATATATATATATAACAAATAATATATATATATATATATTATAAATAATACATAATATATTATATAATATATGTTATATATATATATATATATATATATATATATATATATATATATATAATGTATATAAAATTAATAAATTAAAACAAAATGTTGACAATGACAAATGACAATAAAGCATCTTATCTTACCAATTTATCTATTTTAATATTTATGTCAATGCCAAAATGATGATCATATATATATATATATATATTTTAATTATATTTTATTTTAATAGATAGATAAACAAAAGTAACACATAGGGACACAAAAGACATTTATTTATAAATTAAATAAACATCAAGTGGGACGGGTCGAGCTGTACTTGTAACAACACATGCATGAACGTGTGAGTCAATTTGTCCTCATATTATAATCTGATTTAATCCTGGACGGGCGGAAAGCACATGAGCACATATCTGGTACAGAACCTAAAACATCTCTATTACAGAACCTGGTACAGAACCTGAAACCTCTCTATTACAGAACCTAAAACATCTCTATTACAGAACCTGGTACAGAACCTGAAACCTCTCTATTACAGAACCTGCAGACAGGAGGACACCAGGATCTCCTCAGTTGCCACAGGTGAGGCGCTGCTCACAGGAAGGAATCTGCCCTCCCTCTCGCGCTGTTGTTGCCTCTGTTACTATAGAGCAGAGTGGACATCATGGCCGACACGCTGAGGAGACTGACCAGCACGTCCTCCTTCAGCCTCCTGCAGGACAAGCTGGAGAGCTGGACCCGGGACTACCATGTAAGTTACCATGTGAGTTCATCCCAGATATCCACGAAATGTCAATTACAATGTCAATTCATAACATGTAAATTCATCAATAAGTAATGAGCTAAATCTGACCTCGATATCCGTTTTCACGGCGGTGAGAAACCTCGTGAATTAGTGGCTTTCCATTTCATTTGTGCACATTTTAAATGTAAATTGTAATTATGAATCGCTTTGTTTACTCCTGGAGAACGGTGATTATTTTTCACAATCTCCTGTACAATTATTATTTTTTTTCACCCGTTGTAATTTTAATAATAGACCATTCAATCAAAGCAACTTTTTTTTTTTAATGGTGCATTAATTAATTTTAAACGCTACAGCGAAGGAATGCATTTTGTTTACATTGATTGAGTTTGGTTTCTATGGACGCCGGTCGCCATGGTCACGGTGGGACTTTTCCAAAGATCTTTTGCTGTTGAGATGGTTCACGTCCTGTTACGACTTCCGGTAGACATACGACGGGGTTTGCTATTCGCTCAGAGGGACCGGAAGTGATGTGTCTGAACGTCAAAAAGAGTGTTTTTTGTGTGTTTTTTCAGGTCATTCTATAAATGCACAGCAAGAGTCAATGCAACAACAACAAATACACACTTATGTTGTCGTATTGTGTTGCAAAAACATGAACTCTGTTCTCTTTATACATGATAGATAGCGGGTGCTTTTAAAATATATTTGCAGCTGTCTGCACCGGCTCCATGCAGCTAAACTGCAGTTCATATGTGTATGGTGTCAATATTCATGTTAATATTATTGTGTACCTTATTCATGTTAATATTATTGTGTACCTTACACAAAGAGATGCACAATACAAAAAAACGACCAAATACATAACCTCCTGGTGAAGATAACACATGTTGACTTTACAAAGAGATCAAATAAAGAAAATGAAATGAAAACTCAGACATAAATAAGAGAATACAGTATAAGTAAATTAATTAAAGTATATTGAGAAAATCATGACACAAACAGTGTTGTACAAACCAGAGTGTGTTGAGGCATGTCTTCATTATAAATACTAAGGCAAAGAAAGCTGTTGTGTCTTCAGACGGGTTGTAAAAAGCTGTCAGGGGGAAGATCTAATTTAAAAATAAATTAAAAGATGTATCTTTCTGTTCGTCATATTTACCCTCCAGATTATTTCCTGCGAGCAGAATCTAAATCGATGTTGTGAGCTGATCGAGCTCACGGCAAAGATCCAGAGCCAACTGTTCACCATCCTCAACCTCGCGGCGGCTGAAGGTGAGCTTCACTTTTGGACTTTTTTTGTTCTCATTTACAAAGCAAGTCTATGTGTTAAAGCTGCATTTTCTCAACTGACCACCAGGGGGAGACTCCTCTGGTTGTATATAAGTCTATATAAATGACTCTACTTCCCTCAGTAAACATTGTAAACATGAGTTTATGTCTCAATCTCTAGTTTCAAGTCTTCTTCAATACAGCATGATGTTCATTTAGTAAATTATGCTCATTTAGAGTCAAACGACCATAAAGCAGGGGACGCTTTAGGGGCGGGGGTACAAGGTGATTGACAGGTCGACACCAGAGATGTATACGGTGTCTCTACGTCACTCCTCAGTCCCATTATGGTCACTTCCTGTTCAGTGGTTGCAAAAAAACCAAGATGGCGACGACCAAACGCTGAACTCAAGGCTTCAAAACCCTTTACTTCTTACATACAGCAACATGTACATATTTGTACATGTTACAAATTCTCTCGTGATTTATGTAACACACACACACACACACACACACACACACACACACACACACACACACACACACACACACACACACACGCGCGCTATACTTTCTGCTCCTGACAGGTGGACCATATGCCGGAGTGGACACTCTCAAAACGCGCCTGCTGCCGTGGCTCGGGACCTGCTTCTCGATGTCGAGGCCCTCGGTCACCGACGACACCAGCATGCAGCTCATGCAGGTGACGTCATCCGACTTTAAAGACACACACACACACAAACGCACGCACGCACACATGCGCACACGCACACACACAAACAAACACACACACACACGTCATCTGACTTTAAAGACACACACACACACACACACACACACACAAACACACACACATGCACACACAAACGCACACACGCACGCACGCACACACACACACAGAGACGCACACACACACGCACACACACACACACACACACAATTGAAGTAATTTTTCCTCTTTTCTGGCCTTCTGCTTCGTGGTTTTGTGGTTTTGTGACTTTGTGACTTTGTGGTTTTGTGGTTTCGTGACTTTGTGGCTTTGTGGTTTCGTGACTTTGTGGTTTTGTGACTTTGTGGTTTTGTGGTTTTGTAGCTTTGTGACTTTGTGGCTTT
This sequence comes from Myoxocephalus aenaeus, assembly GCA_038501785.1. Taxonomy (NCBI): domain Eukaryota; kingdom Metazoa; phylum Chordata; class Actinopteri; order Perciformes; family Cottidae; genus Myoxocephalus; species Myoxocephalus aenaeus. The sequence continues at coordinate 901,947 of JBAMJR010000368.1, forward strand.
GTGGTTTTGTAGCTTTGTGACTTTGTGGCTTTGTGGTTTTGTAGCTTTGTGACTTTGTGGCTTTGTGGTTTCGTGACTTTGTGGTTTTGTGACTTTGTGGTTTTGTGGTTTTGTAGCTTTGTGACTTTGTGGCTTTGTGGTTTTGTAGCTTTGTGGTTTTGTGACTTTGTGGCTTTGTGGTTTCGTGACTTTGTGGTTTTGTGGTTTTGTGACTTTGTGGTTTCGTGACTTTGTGGTTTTGTGACTTTGTGGTTTTGTGGTTTTGTAGCTTTGTGACTTTGTGGTTTTGTGACTTTGTGGCTTTGTGGTTTTGTAGCTTTGTGACTTTGTGGTTTTGTGACTTTGTGGTTTTGTGGTTTTGTAGCTTTGTGACTTTGTGGCTTTGTGGTTTTGTAGCTTTGTGGTTTTGTGACTTTGTGGCTTTGTGGTTTCGTGACTTTGTGGTTTTGTGGTTTTGTAGCTTTGTGACTTTGTGACTTTGTGGTTTTGTGACTTTGTGGTTTTGTAGCTTTGTGACTTTGTGGTTTCGTGGCTTTGTGGTTTTGTGACTTTGTGGCTTTGTGGTTTTGTGACTTTGTGGTTTTGTGACTTTGTGGCTTTGTGGTTTTGTGACTTTGTGGTTTCGTGGCTTTGTGGTTTCGTGGCTCGTTGGTCATCAGGACTCGGTGGAGAAGGACCGGAGGATCCGGGAGCTCTCCGTCCATCACGACAGCGACAAGCAGAAGCTCAGCTCCACTCGGCTGCAGCTGGACTCCACCCGGGCAGAGTGAGTCTGGAGGCCCCTGAGGGCCACACGGGGTCTGTGGGGATGAATCACACGTATAAAGACGTATCTCAGTATGGGTCATTTCACGTCTTAATAACAATGTATAGTGTAATATAGGATCTTTTTTGGTAACTCAATTAATAAATAGTCAATATGAATTAGATTCTTGATAAATTACATTTTATTTTTTATTTTTATGAGGAAATTTAAATGCAAAATGAACAGTTTCAAGTTAAATTCGAGTGAAAAATAATATTATATATTTCCAGCTATACACTGACTATGTTTTAAATGCATGCACACAAATAAAGAGCAATCAGATTAAGACAAACGTTAGATTTTAATATACTGGGCAAAAAGTCTCATCAATTCAGATTTTCAGATTAAATGGACAATAAATAGCTCATATTATCTCAATTTAGACGACATAATTGTGTATCACAATATCTCAACATATGATTCCAGTGAGAAGTAAAATAAAACCCGACCACAGAGGATTAGTGATAGCGTTATCAATAAGATCTTATTATTTATTATTATTATTATTATTGTGGAAGCATATGAGCTCACTGTATTTCCTTGACAGTATATATATATATATATATATATATATATATATATATATATATATATATATATATATGAATAATATAAACAGACCCTTAAGCCTCGCATCACACATAATAAACCATGTTAACTCTGTTCAGTCCAGTTAGACGATGACAACCAGAGCCTGAAGCTCAGCATCTCGTCACAATAATGTGCGTCTTTGGCGCCGCCCACAGGAAATACCACCACATTGCAACTTTTCTACAATAACGATGGTGCAAAAAGTCAATATTTTATTGGTTGGCTCAATTTCTTTTTATCCGCATATGAAATATCTCAGAAATCAAAACAGCAGCGGAAAAAAAATCCTGGACTGCAAAATATGAAAGTTTTGTATTTGGTGCATCGGCTCATAGAGATAGACGGGTTTTGAATGTTTTTTAACTGGAGTGCTATTAGAGCTGGGTCATAACTCTATATAATATAATGTAATCATATCACGCGTTACCCTCTCACCTTGTGTTCACAGGCTGGTCGACGCTCAGATGGAACTGGATGAGACGAAGAGCAAATCAGCGACCACTCTGCTGGCCACCGAAGATGAAATATTACAGCTGAGAGCAGAGTGGGTGAACCAGTCAAATACTAATGTTGATCTTTGTGTTGGCCGGAGGCGAAGCCAAGACTGAAGACAGGAATGCCCTCAGATTAGTGTGCAGAAGTTCACATCAAAAAAATGTTAAGGTTTAAAAGCTGTACTATCTGTGAAATGTTTCAGAGAGAAAAACTGTGAGTAACTCTTTGATTTAGCTTCCTGCTAACCACAGCCGTTAAATAGATAAACTATTAGAGATGAAGAGAAATGTTGCTAATAGTCTAAGAGAATGAAGAGAAATGTTGCGAAATGTTGCTCATAGACTAAACTATTAGAGATAAAAATGAATGTTGCTCATATACTAAACTATTAGAGATGAAGAGAAATGTTTCTAATAGACCAAACTATTATAGAGATAAAGATACATGTTTCTAGTAGTCTAAGAGAATGAAGAGAAATGTTGCTACATGTTGCTAATATACTAAACTATTATAGAGATAAAGATACATGTTGCTAATAGACTAAACCTTTAGAGATAAAGAGAAATATTTCTCATCGACTCAACTATTAGAGATTAAGAGAAATGTTGCTCATGAACTATTATAGAGATAAAGATACATGTCGCTAATAGACTAAACTATTATAGAGATAAAGATACATGTTGCTAATATACTAAACTATTATAGAGATAAAGATACATGTTTCTAGTAGTCTAATAGACTGAAGAGAAATGTTGCTAAATGTTGCTAATATACTAAACTATTATAGAGATAAAGATACATGTTGCTAATAGACTAAACCTTTAGAGATAAAGAGAAATATTTCTCATCGACTCAACTATTAGAGATTAAGAGAAATGTTGCTCATGAACTATTATAGAGATAAAGATACATGTCGCTAATAGACTAAACTATTATAGAGATAAATATACATGTTTGTTTCAGTCTATACTTATTAAAGCGGTGTGAAGCTCTGCTGATGTTGCTGGTCTGTTTCAGCTTGCGCTCTGCACACGAGCAGCTGGACGTCTACAGGAGGAAGCTGGAGAACGCTGACGACCACGAGAGACAGATCCACCTGCTGAGAGACGAGGTGTCCTACCTGAGCACCGGGAAGAAACTGCTGCAGGAGAGGTACACACACACACACACACACACACACACACACACACACACACACACACACACACACACACACACACACACACACACACACTGTCCTCAAATGTGCACAATATTTTACTTTTAATTTCCACATGTTGTTACTTTTAACAACGATGTCTTGGAGTTCAGGGAGAACGTGAGCAGTTCTCAGCTGCCCAATGTTAGCCGTTAGCCTAGCACGAGAAAAAGTAAAGTCAGCTAAGTTAGCACTAATTAACTGACGTAGCTAAGTTAGCACTAATTAACTGACGTAGCTAACACTAGTAGGTGACGTAGCTAACGCTAGTAGGCTGACGTAGTTAACGCTAGTAGGTGACGTAGTTAACGCTAGTAGGCTGACGTAGCTAATGCTAGTAGGTGACGTAGCTAACGCTAGTAGGCTGACGTAGCTAACACTAGTAGGTGACGTAGCTAACGCTAGTAGGTGACGTAGCTAACGCTAGTAGGTGACGTAGCTAACACTAGTAGGTGACGTAGCTAACGCTAGTAGGTGACGTAGTTAACGCTAGTAGGCTGACGTAGCTAACGCTAGTAGGTGACGTAGCTAACGTTAGTAGGTGACGTAGTTAACACTAGTAGGTGACGTAGCTAACGCTAGTAGGTGACGTAGCTAACGTTAGTAGGTGACGTAGTTAACGCTAGTAGGCTGACGTAGCTAACGCTAGTAGGTGACGTAGCTAACACTAGTAGGTGACGTAGCTAACACTAGTAGGTGACGTAGTTAACGCTAGTAGGCTGACGTAGCTAAAGCTAGTAGGTGACATAGCACACACACGCGCACACACACACACACACACACACACACTTCTCAGACGGTGCTTTCTCTCAGGTTGACGAGGAGTCGCTCCACCAGTCCCCCTCCGAGGCTGACCCGCTCCTCCAGCCCCTCGAAGAACGAGTCTCCCACCAGAGCTCAGCTCACCAGCTCGTCCCGCCACGCCCGCCTGGTGTCCCGCTACAGCGACCTGCACGCCGTGGAGCGCCTGGAGGCCCAGACGCTGCTGCGGCGCCACATCGAGGACCTGGAGATGGTCCAGAAAATCATCTTCATCGCTGTGGAGGTTCGTTATTTTTAGGAGCTCATGGCGCAGTTTAATAACCATCACATGTGTGACATGAAGTTGTTGGAAGGAAATGTTTATAATATAAGTGCAATATAATATTATCAATAGGGAAATTATTTGAGTTGTTCCAACTGTTGTTATGGTTTGTTCCTTCGCGTCTCAATTTGTAAACTTTATAACTATATGTCTTCTTCACTTGCCGACATGTGTGTGTGTGGCTCTGATATTATTTAGCAAATCATATATATTATATATATTAAATAATATATTAAATATATTATATACTGTACATACATATATTAAATAAATATATTATATATATATAAATATTGTATATATTATATATATGTATATGAAGCAATAGACTTTAATATTTTTTTCCCGTTATCACGTGTCAGCAATCCTTTAAGACGGCAAAGCTGGCTTACCGCCACTTCAAGCTGCGGGTGAAGAAGACGTTGTGCCCGTCCCGCTTTGGGCTGGAGGGCGTGGAGGATTCAGCCGTGGACTACATCGTCAGAAACATGGACCTCTACGACATCCAGACCAACGTCAACGTAGGATTCAAACACTCATCCCGTGTGTCTCCTTGAACAGACGCTGTGGTTTGTCTCCATACTGAGAAAAGTGGTTTTTTTCCGTCTCCACAGGATGTGATCAACGCCATGAACGTGAACCCTCGCATCTCTTTCCCGCCAGAGGTGGACTTTGTCCTCATCAGCACCCTGATCAGGGAGACGTGCCGGGTGGCGTTTGCCCTGCAGACGTTGGACCCGCCGCCCGACTTGGCCTTCGCGAGTGACGGGGAGCTCTACGACGACAGGAAGTCAGTCCTTTGTCCGTCGCCATGTGTGTCGCCCAAAAGTCTGGTCTTTTACAGGGAGACGCATCGTAACTGTAGGGGGTTTTAGTTAACGTGTCACGGTGCGGCTCCCAACAATCCAGGGGTTTCTCTGAATTTACTTTGTTGGAGGGCAGCTGACAGTAACTGAGGTCAGGACACTACACGAGCATCCGGGGAAATACCGGAAGCAAACAGGTCGGCACAACTGTGCACAATAACGCGCACGTTTGAATGCAAGCTGTCCTCAAATGTGCACAATATTTGACTTTTAATCTCCACATGTTGTTACTTTTAACAACGGTGTCTTGGAGTTCAGGGACAACGTGAGCAGTTCTCAACTGCCCAATGTTAGCCGTTAGCACTAATTAACTGTCGTAGCTAACGCTAGTAGTCTGTCGTAGCTAACGCAAGTGACGGGTAGCTCTACGACGACAGGAAGTCAGTCCTTTGTCCATCGCCGTGTGAATGGAGAATTACGAGCCCGCCAGCACCAAATTTTGTCTCGCCTCCAGCAAAACTCTTTGACTCTTGAGTGTCTTGATGGAAACCACTATTTTCCAACGAGCTTTTCTGTCATTTGTAAAGGGGGTAGATGTTTCGTAATCAGCACAACGCACCGGCCAAAGCCGCCAAAGAGGAAGAAAAGAGAGAAGACCGTTTTTGGCGGCCGCAAAGCGGGAGCTAACGGCGTAGACACAAAAGTCCATCACGGACCGACTGCATGATGAAATCACACCAAACCTTTTTTTTAATAAATGTTGAGCTCAGTGTTTCCACTAACAACGTCTTTGCCACCAATAAAAAAAAAACTAGCGCAAAAGAAAACAAAATATAGTTTCATATCACAAGCAGACGATTGTGAACATGTGTGCCAGTGTGCTTCTGTTCAATAAAGTAGTTTATTTATTACTATTAAGAGCATAGTTGATCAAATTGTTTCCCACTTAATGAATACAAAAGTTCAAATAGTCATCTGGAGAACATATTAGTTGCATTAAAGAAACCATTAAAATACCTCTGAGAACATGACGGCTACAAATGGGCGTATAATAGAAGCTAATTATTGTAAAATGTGAAGTAAAATAATCACACAAAAATCTAAATTAATTATAAAAAAGTGTCCTGTAAAGGTATGAGAGGGGATTACTTAAAATACAAATATGTTTTTAAAATTCATTTTGAAATGCGTCAAAACCAAGATTTATTTATTCATCTATTTATCTATTTATCATCAGGGATCGTGCACAAAAATAATCACATTATAGACACGACTGACTGTCCTGTAACGACTTGAGCCGGTGAGAAATCCTGCAATCATTGTGCAGAACTGCAGCCGATCCCCCTCACACACTCTTTTTTCTGTCTGTCTCCCTGTCTCCCTGTCTGTCTGTCTGTCTGTCTGTCTGTCTGTCCGTCTGTCTGTCTTCAGGTATCGTCGCAGCTACGACTCTGAGTCGGCGGCTCCTCTGGTGATGTACCACGTGTGGCCGGCCCTGGTGGAAGGAGACGCCGTGCTGGTGAAGGGCGAGGCTGTGACCAGACGGGGCGCCGTGGTACGACTCTAAAATACTACAGACACGTCATATTGTACTACGTTTACACGCACCAAATACTCCCTTTGTTTGCCCTTATTCTGAAAAAGACAATATTCCTAATAAGATGTTGGTGAATGAAAATTTAATTATTTAGATTAGATATTCCTTTATTAGTCCCGCAGTGGGGACATTTGCAGGATTACAGCAGCAAACGGGTTAAATGCACACAAGACATAGTAAATCATTAAAAAACAAGTAACATAAATAAACAGTAAAATAGTAATAAAAACAGTAAATAATGCACAATATTATATACAGACAGAATACATGTATTTATATTGCACAGTTGAGGTGATTAAAGTGACCAAAGTGATGCTAGAAGCTGAAGGACAAACGCATCTCACACAGGTTTTCATGCTCCATTCGTAATAATTCATTAGCAGAACAAATGCAGAATATTGCCACATTCAGAATAGCAGAGGAATATGAGCGTGCATGTAATCTTCATCTGGTAAAAGCATCCTCTGGAGGATAATGAACGGTGAGAGCATGAAAAGGTCAAATGTGTGGTTCTTGTTTTGGTTGCAGTGGAGCAGAAGCCGGAGCAGCCCGGTGCGCTCTCGCTCTCTCAGCCCGACTCGCACTCTTGTAAGTCTCTATGATGTTAATATTTGACACGCAGAAAGATCTTTTTGTCAGGTTTAATATTGCTCAGCTACTCAAACAAAAGTCTTTCCACACAACAACATGCATGCACACCCACGGCCTTCAGGGTACGTACGGCAAGATCCTAGCTTCGTCTCTTTTAATCCGACTCAACAGTTGTAAATGTCGTCAACAGTATTATCTTTTGCTTTCATCTTCTAGGTATTTAGCAGCAGAAGAAGTCTGTCTCCTGACCGCCTCACGGCGAGCCGCCTGTGAACTCCTCCGGCCTCCTCTTACACCTCATGTCAGTCAAATAATGTTTGATGTATTTTAAATTCTGATTTCACATGTTAAAATGTATGCTTTTCGAAAAATAAAGCAATTAAAACCTGAGACACTGCAGGAAAGGCTGCTCAGCAGGCACGTGCACAGACATTTTGGGGGGCAGGTGCTCAAACCAAAAAAAAGGGCACCCATCGCCAAAATTATTAATGAAATTAAAAATAATAATAATAAATAAATAAATAAAAAACAGTAGGATATTTTTAACTTATATATTTATTTTTGTTAACAAACTAACTCAAATTATCAAATTGAATAAATAAATGAATAACAGGCAACTTTCCGTGCCATGCCTACTACTCATTATATGAATAATTTCTGTCATATTCATTGAATGTGTTGTAACTCCGTTATGTTATTCATTCTGGTCACATGACATCTATTGCTTCTGTCCATCCGGGGAGAGGGATCCTCCTCTGTTGCTCTCCTGAAGGTTTCTTCCCCTTTCTATCCCTGTGAAAGGGTTTTTACTATCTTTATTGGGGGAGTTTTTCCTGATCCGATGTGAGGTCCCGGGACAGGATGTTATGTGTACAGATTGTAAAGCCCTCCGAGGCAAACTTGTATTTGTGATGTTGGGCTATATAAAATAAACTGAATTGAATTGAAGATAGTAGGCTGAAGCCTCGGGGGTGCAGATGAAAGTCACCAGCTCATACTAGATGTTACTAACAGTATTTTAGTGATCATCTGAAACTTAAAAAGAGCCTTTTATCCTCTGAACGCTAACTAAACATAATCAACCTTTACTCCTCTCTTTGCTTTTTACGTAGTCTGTAAAGCAGGAAATTTGTGGTGCGATGAAAACGTCAAAAAAAATATCAAAACGTTTTTTTAAGAAGATAACCAGTACCGGCTTTTAATTGTGGATTGTTCTTATTATTTTTACTAACCTTTTTTGTCTTAATTAAATATAAATGACATTAATAAAATGAAACCGAGTGTTATGAAAGACTGCGTAAGGCGTGTTGTTGAACATACAATATGGTGCTAATGATCAGTGCTTTCTTCAACTCCTCCAGGACTGGACTGTGTCAGTGTTGTTGTTGTTGTTTTAAATCTTTGTTTTGGTGCTGTTGTTTCATATTCTGGACATTTCTTTGAGACAAAGTAAGACATAATAAAGTTAAAGAACATTTAACATAACATGTTTATGGAATCAATAACTGGAGATGGTTTTGCTTTAAGTTTTAAATATATATATATATATATATATATATATATATGTAGTTTTTTCTAAAATCAGATTTTTCCATAGTGTTAGTTATTGTGTACAATAATATAACCAGTAGACAGTTACTTTGCAGAAATGCCTTTATGTATTTAAGATAAACATTGTTTGTATTCATTTTTTCCTTATTTACAACTTACTCTGTTCAATAGTTCTGTACATAATTTATCTTGAATGGCTGTCGGGTAAATTCACTATGATTTATGTGATGAATATATTCTCCAAATGTGCCTTTTATGATTGTTTTTTTAAAGAATAAATGACAAACATTTGGTTTACACTTGTTTTACTTTTTGACTATTGATGATGGAGGGATGATGTGAGGGTATGTGTGTGAGACGAGCAGCAGAGTCTCTTCAACCCTCGAGGTGGTCGACGTCTGGATTTGTGCCAAAATACTGCCAGTTGCTGTTATAGTTTTTTTGTTTGCGGCACATTCAAGTGCTTCGTCTCTCCGGAGGAGCTCGTCTAGCAGTGTTGTGTTTGTGCAGAAGCAGAATGGTGGTGTTAAAACACCCGTGTGTGTGTGTGTGTGTGTGTGTGTGTGTGTGTGTGTGTGTGTGTGTGTGTGTGGAAATGTTCTTTCATATAAACAGTTTCATATTAAGATGTGGAAATGGAAGGCTTTAGGTGAGAATAACAGTTAACTCTAATTTAAATTTAACATTTTATTTTGAAATATATTGACCGAGAAATTAACTAAAATACAGATTTCTTCATCGGTAATCGTATTAAAGAAAGGGTTGTTTTGGGAAATGCAGCTTAAAGGGACAGTTTAGATGTTTTGAAGTGTGTTTGTATGAGATGCTTCTCCATACTCAGTGTTTATTTACTAATACATACACTAATAAATCAATATGCTGCTGTGGACGTATTCTAGACGCCTAAAAGTAGTTTTTACTTCAGAAACCATCAAATCATGTTCATCAGAAATTCTCAGAGAAAAGTCATGAAGGTGATTAAGTATTTTATTAAATACTTCTGACAGAACATGATAAGGAGAGACATATCAAAATAGAAATACTTATTTGAATCTGACACTGAAAATACATTTAAAGGAATCTTTATTTATAGTCCTTTTTAAAGGGAGAAAACAGGATCACCCGGTTAAAACCCAAAGAACTATATCAATTCAATCAAAAAAAAAAAATTTGAGGGGGCATTCCGGTGATCCGGTTTCCTCCCTTAAAAACATATTTTTTCAATTTCATTTATATGTTTTAAAGGGGGTATTCCGGGTGATCCGGTTTACTCTCTTAAAAACATTTTTTTTTTTACGTTCATTTATATGTTTTAAAGAGTGGAAACCGGGCGATCCAGTTTACTCTCTTAAAAACATATTTTTTTACTTGAATTTATATGTTTTTAAGGGAGGAAACCGGGTCACCGGAATACCCCCATAAAAACATATTTTTTTTACTTTAATGTATATGGTTTAAAGAGAGGAAACCGGATCACCCGGAATACCCCCTTAAAAACATCTTTTTTTACTTGAATTTATATGTTTTTAAGGGAGGAAACCGGGTCACCGAAATACCCCCATAAAAACTTATTTTTTTAACTTTAATTTATGTTTTAAAGGGAGGAAACCGGATCACCCGGAATACCCCCTTTAAAACATTTAAATTAAAGTAAAAAAATATGTTTTTAAGAGCGGAAACCGGATCACCGGAATACCCCCTTAAAAACATATTTTTTTTACTTTAATTTATGTTGTAAAGGGAGGAAACCGGATCACCCGGAATACCCCCTTTAAAACATTTAAATTAAAGTAAAAAAATATGTTTTTAAGGGAGGAAACCGGATCACCCGGAATACCCCCTTAAAAACATATTTTTTTAACTTTAATTTATGTTTTAAAGGGAGGAAACCGGATCACCCGGAATACCCCCTTTAAAACATTTAAATTAAAGTAAAAAAATATGTTTTTAAGGGAGGAAACCGGATCACCCGAAATACCCCCTTTTAAAACATATACATTCAAGTAAAAAAATGTTTTTAAGAGAGTAAACCGGATCACCCGGAATACCCCCTTTAAAACATATAAATGAAAGTGAAAAAATATGTTTTTAAGGGAGGAAACCGGACCACCCGGAATACCCCCTTTTAAAACATATAAATTCAAGTAAAAGAATGTTTTTAAGAGAGTAAACCGGATCACCCGGAATACCCCCTTTAAAACATATAAATGAAAGTGAAAACATATGTTTTTAAGAGAGTTAACCGGATCACCCGGAATACCCCCTTAAAAAACATATAAATGAAAGTGAAAAAATATGTTTTTAAGGGAGGAAACCGGATCACCCGGAATACCCCCTTTTAAAACATTTAAATTAAAGTAAAAAAATATGTTTTTAACAGAGTAAACCGGATCACCCGGAATACCCCCTTTAAAACATATAAATGAAAGTGAAAAATATGTTTTTAAGGGAGGGAGGAAGCCGGATCACCCAGACTACACCCTTTAAAACATATAAATGAAAGTAAAAAAGAAAAGAAAAAGTAACTTAGGCAGGAAACCGGGTTACCCGGAGGAAAACCTTCCTATTAAAAAAATGTTTTTAAGGGAGTAAGCCGGATCACCCGAACTACACCCTTTAAAACATAAAAAATGTCATGGATTTAAGGCGTCGAAGGACTGTCGGAAGAAGCATCGTTCAGTGATTTGTTGAGCTCATCGACTTGCTGCTGAAGGGTGCCATTTTCCCGGTTCAAGGTCACAACGTCTGATTCTATCCCAGTACTTTTGTCGTCGTAGCTCTTTTCACGTGAGACCTTTTTCTCGAGGACCTTAATTTGCTTCATCAGAGCGTTCTTCTGCCTGGTGAGAATGGCCTTTTCTGGCTTCATTGACTTGTAGTTTGTTTTGAAAGCAATGAGTTCTTCAAGTCTGCTGTTCAACCCCTGGACTGCTTGAGTGTAAGAGACCTTTTGCTCCTTCAAAGAGTCGGTCTGGTCCTTTAGAATGTCGTGCTTCATCTTGTAATCTTCCTGACTCAGAATCTTGAGGAGGACCTCTTTGTGGCTATTAAACAACACCTCGTTTTCCCCCACCAGGGTTCGCTCTTCGTCTTCTAAGACCGTGAAATTGCGCTTGAAACGATCTCCAATCTCAAACTCCTCGTTGGCGGCTTGGATTTGAAGTTTCAGGCCGTCGTTTTCTCTTGTTAAAGAGTCTGAGCGGGCCTGTAATTCGGTGGTCGTGTTCCTCCACAACTTGACCTCGACAACCTTCTGGTTGAGTTGCTGAAGTTCCTCATGCAGAGCCTCATTGTTGAGGTTGCCCTCGTTAATGGACGCTTGCGTGGTCAGGTTTGCTGTCCTCACAGCTTCTCCTGACTGTACTACCTTCTGCAACTCCTGGATGTTCTGTTGCAAGCTGCAGTTTTCTCTTGTTAAAGAGTCTGAGCGGGCCTGTAGTTCGGTGGCCGTACTCCTCCAGAGCTTGACCTCGACAACCTTCTGGTTGAGTTGCTGAAGTTCCTCTTGCAGAGCCTCATTGTTGAGGTTTCCCTCGTTAATGGACGCTTGCGTGGTCAAGTTTGCTGTCCTCACAGCTTCTCCTGACTGTACTACCTTCTGCAACTCCTGGATGTTCTGTTGCAAGCTGCAGTTTTCTCTTGTTAAAGAGTCTGAGCGGGCCTGTAGCTCGGTGGTCGTGCTCCTCAAGAGCTTGACCTCGACAACCTTCTGGTTGAGTTGCTGAAGTTCCTTTTGCAGAGCCTCATTGTTGAGGTTCCCCTCGTCAATGGCCGCTTGCGTGGTCAAGTTTGCTGTCCTCACAGCTTCTCCTGACTGTACTACCTTCTGCAACTCCTGGATGTTCTGTTGCAAGCTGCAGTTTTCTCTTGTTAAAGAGTCTGAGCGGGCCTGTAGTTCGGTGGTCGTGCTCCTCAAGAGCTTGACCTCGACAAGCTTCTGGTTGAGTTGCTGAAGTTCCTCATGCAGAGCCTCATTGTTGAGGTTTCCCTCGTCAATGGCCGCTTGCGTGGTCAAGTTTGCTGTCCTCACAGCTTCTCCTGACTGTACTACCTTCTGCAACTCCTGGATCTTCTGTTGCAAGCTGCAGTTTTCCTGTCTGATTGCCTCTTTGTTGGCTCTTTTGCGGATTAGGAATGCTTCCTCCAAAGCAAACTCTTTTTGTTTATTTTCAAGGAACATCACTTGTTTCTTGAATTCCGCATTCTTCTGCCTTTCAACGGCACAGTCCACCTTGAGTTGCTCGAAACTCTTCTGCTTTGCCAGCTGGTCCTTCATTGTTTGCAGCAGAGCGTCATGCTCTCGGTCCATAGCTGCTTTCTCGGCTTTTGACGTTTGAAGCATGGTCTCAAAGAGGTGGTGATTTTGAGATTTGTCAAGAAGTACTCTCACTTCTTTTCGAACGGCGTCACATGCTTTCTTGGTTGCGCTCTTCTGTACATTGAACTGTTGAGTCCTTTTTTGTACAACGTCCAGTTTTTCCCAGGAATCGATATTTGCTTGGCTTCTATGTATTTCGAGGCAGAGGGACTTCAGCTGTGTTAGGAAATTATTGAGGATCACCATTTCCTTTTCCGGTTTCGGTTCCTCAATGGCATTGACCATGCCTCCTAAAGCCCGTTGTTCATGGGCTGGTTTGGGGTTCCACTCCGGTTTGACAAAGCCTTGTTGTTGAACTAAAGGCAGTGTACCGGGTCTCGGGCCCGGTTGACGTAGAGCTCGTTGTTCAATGGCCTCTCTTTGCATCCGGATGCATTTGGCTGGAATCATGGTGTTGGTTTGAGATGATTCTTGCAAAGGAGTGTTGGTGTATTGTGTAAATTACACTGTGAGTTTTTCAATATGAATACTGAACAGACTTGAATATTTATGGTTAGATAAAGAGACAAGAAGTCGAGTAAACTATCTTGAAAAAGATGGGACTACTGTTGGTAAAGAGGTCTATATAAGAAGATTTCAGATTAAAGCCACTGGCATCTGTGACCTCACCAAGTCCTACAAGCAGAATCTCTGGCTCTGTCTCTAAATTGTTTCCACGGCAACAAGGAATGTAACTGCATTGTGGGTAATGCAGTTGAATTCATTGTTGCCATGGCAACAAGTATTATATATACATTTTTAAATATATTATATTTTACATGTATTTTTATTTGCATGTTTATTCATTTATATACACTTGGCTCTGCCGGCACCCACCGCGTCGCCACCGCTCACCCGGTGGAAGACAGCTCTGATGGCGAGGGAACCCCTGCCTCTCCCACCACCTCCACAGCGCGCAACGAGCTAACGTGCTAGCGCGCAACGAGCTAACGAGCTAGCGCTCAACGAGCTAGCGCGCGACAAGCTAGCGCGCGACGAGCTAACGAGCTAGCGCGCAACGAGCTAACGAGCTAGCGCTCAACGAGCTAGCGCGCGACAAGCTAGCGCGCGACGAGCTAACGAGCTAGCGCGCAACGAGCTAACGAGCTAGCGCGCAACGAGCTAACGAGCTAGCGCTCCCACAATAATTCGTGGCTACACTGTTTGAGTAAACAACACAAATTCAGCACAAAAATTAAAAGTGTTGTCAGCGCTAGCTGCAGCAGGTCGTGTGGCATTTGTTATAAATGTATGTTGGTACATTGATGTTCACGTATGTTTAATGGATGTTCATAACATATAGTACATGTAGGGCCTTAGGACATACATACCGTACTTTTCGGGTTATAAGCCGCTACTGCCTTCGGTCAGTGTCCCCGTTAGCTCCATGCTGTAGCCAGCTGGGGCTCCTGCTAGCGCTCCGTCACTTCCCCGCTAACTTCCGCTAGCTCCCTGAAAGCCACCGAAGGTAGCGGGACCAGGCTCGACACCCGACTTGAGCAGAGGGGACGCGGGCGGTAGCAGCAGCAGTGGCCGGTAGCAGCAGAAGCGCTAGCTAGCAGCGCTACTAGCAGCACTACAGCGGGGACACTGATCAGCCGTAGGAGCGGCTTATAACCCGAAAAGTACGGTACATATACATACATACAAAAAAATAACAGACAGCATAATAATCCAAACCTTTTTCATTCAGGAGTTACAAAAAAGAGCAAAACGAGAGAAAGACTCCTCAGCTTTTATTTTGAAATGTGACTTTACAACAGGGGAACTGAACTCATGGTGGTGATATAAAAAAAAGTTCCAATAACAAAAACTTTCCACACAAAAGGTGTGAGACTTTGCTTTTGTCTTTTTTGCAACATTCGCTTCGAGCTCCCCGACTGAGCGCTGACAGAGGCACCTCTCTCCAATAAATAGTTTCATTTACAGAATGAAGATTTTGATATAAATATGAAGGCGCATTTCAAACATTTTTGTTTTTAAAGCAAATATAATAAATGCATCGATTCAGTTACGAAAAACAAACAAAACACAAAAAAGGCAAATCAATCGAGCAGAAATGCAAACGATATCGGCAACAAAAAAAACAGAAATTGGCACAAAAATGATAAACGAACAAACAAGTGACATTTTAAATTATAGGCACTAGTTTTTCAGACCGATCACCACCACACCGGCGCACCTTTCCTCTCACTTCTTCACACAAGAGGGTGAAGCCAGCGAGACGTTGTTCGACATATTTCAGTTTCACGGCGTTAAAGAAAAGACACGACATGAAATCTGGGTTCTGGGTTTAATCTGGCGAATGAGCTGGGATTAAATATAATAATAATATAATTTAAAACGCTCTAATGGGAACAGTGGGATCTTGGCAAACCGGTGAAGTCGTCGTCACGACGTCCTGATTGTGACACGAAGGAAACAACTAAAGCTTTGGAGCGTTAGCTTGCAGCTCAGGGTCGAAACACACCTTCTTTTACTTTTTCTTTTTCTTAAACGATTGAAATCTTCAAAATAAAATACTGATATGGATGTTTGGACACATTTTTCTTTCTTTTATAATTTGAATAAATAATCTTTCCCCAAAAAAACAAACACATTGTGCATACATTCTGGCTGATTGGAACAAAGAGGAAAGATTTGTTAAAACGTGAGGTGACGTCGACATTCTCCCCAACGTTTACGGGACTGATTCAGCTCGCACAGCCTCACCATCATCATCCTCATCATCATCATCATAGAGATCGCTCACCACATCTGTTGAACACAGAGCATAAAGAGAGAAATGCGTCGAGGCATTTCGACCTGAGGGAGGTGAAATAAAAAGAGGAGGAGTGGGAGGAAGCCGGGTGATGAAGATGCACAGAGCCGAGGCAGGGGGCGTGTCCTCAGGGGGCGTGTCCTCTGGAGGCGTGTCCTCCGGGGGGCGTGTCCTCAGGGGGCGGCGGCGCTGGTTTCTTTGGCATTCTCTTGTGGGCCGTGTCTCCATGCCGGACCCCTCAGAGCCAGAGGGACAGCATGGGGTTCCTCGTTGACGCCATGCAGACACTCCTACTTTATTTAAAAAAAATCGGACTCTCTCTCTATATATCTATCTATATATATATTTGCGGGACATAGTCTCTCTCTCTTCACTGTAAAAAGTATCTCGGTAGATAAAGTGCCATCACTGGAAAAGTCTGCCTCCTGGTGTTGATGCTTGGGTTGCAGCGCCCCCTGCTGGCCCACCTCAGTAACAACCTTCTCTCCAGTTGTCTCCTGCACCGCCGCTGTAGGACCGAGGAGCAGGAAGAGACCTGAGGAGGAGAGGAAGAGGTTACATCCTGTTCTCACACTCATGCCACACTAATATAATCACACTTATTGAATGAAGTAAAAAAATCAAAATAGGATGAAACTGAAAATGTTGTAGTTATGCTTATAGTTTGAGTAATTAAGAGACTGTGGAGTTAAACGTCAGCTTAATAATGAATGCGAGCAAAAAAAAAGAAGAAAAAAAAAGCTCTATTACAGGAACACTAATATTAATATATATATATATATATATATATATATATATATATATATATATATATATATATATATATATATATATATATATTAGTGCTGTCATATTAGCACGTTATTAACGGCGTTAACGCAAACCAATTTTAACGCTGTCAATTTTATTAACGGCGTTAATGCATTTTCATTTAAAAAAATTTTTTCTCGCGAGCACCACGCCGGATGCAGCTCAACCGGAAGCAAAACAATAGGCACGCCGGTTGGGCTTGGAAGCTAGGCTAACGTTACGGTTTGAAATGAATGAATGGTGAGCGCGATACGGCAAAATGAATGATAAGACGCTAATGAATGGAAAGTTTACTTTCAACAAGTTGTCAGATGTTCCCTTACAAGACCAAAGTGGTATGTGCCATTAGTCATTGAGAACTGAGCTATCATCGTAGCCTATCCAGTCTGAAACACCACTTGATGGACAACACACAGCTGATGCTAACTCTGCGCCCCCTCGTCATAGCAGACAAGAATGATGACTTCAGAAACACATGGACACCACAACAAGAACAGACTTATTGCAGCCATAGCTGAAATGTGCACTTTATAATTTTATTTTGTACCGCCCTGTTTGGCAGTTGTTTTTCAATAAAATAAAACATTTGCATAAAGCAAGCCAATCCACTTTTTCATGTTGATAAGAGCATTAAAATGGAGAGAAAAAAAAAAATTGCGATTAATCGCGAGTTAACTATGACATAAATGCGATTAAATATTTTAATCGTTTGACGGCACTAATATATATATATATATATATATATATATATATATATATATATATATATATATATATATATATATATATATATATATGTGTGTGTGTGTGTGTGTGTGTGTGTGTGTGTGTGTGTGTGTGTGTGTGTGTGTGTGTGTGTGTGTGTGTGCGGCTACATACCTGCGTACGGGTTGGGCCAGCTTGCTGCGCGGCAGCGGGACGCCGGTCCCGGCGGCGGCGCTGGGCCGCGGCAGGCCGCTGCGGGGCGCAGGCAGGGAGCGCGTGGGCGTGGAGGTGGCCGAGCCGGGGTTAGACGTGGCCTTCACCGGCTGCCTCAGGGCCAGCGGGGACGGGGTGACCGGGGTCCGCAGCTTACTGGGAGACGGGACTGGAGACGGGGCGGAGCCAACACACACACACACACACACACACACACACACACACACACACACACACACACACACACACACACACACACACACACACACACACACACGCCATGTCACATGTCATGTTGTTACACGCCATGTCACATGTCATGTTGTTACGCCATGTCACATGTCACGTTGTTACACGTCATGTTGTTACACGCCATGTCACGTTGTTACACGTCACGTTGTTACACGCCATGTCACATGTCACGTTGTTACACGCCACGTTGTTACACGCCATGTCACGTTGTTACACGCCATGTCACGTTGTTACACGCCATGTCACGTTGTTACACGCCATGTTGTTACACGCCACGTTGTTACACGCCACGTTGTTACACGCCACGTTGTTACACGCCACGTTGTTACACGCCATGTCACGTTGTTACACGTCACGTTGTTACACGCCATGTCACGTTGTTACACGCCATGTCACGTTGTTACACGTCACGTTGTTACACGTCACGTTGTTACACGCCATGTCACGTTGTTACACGCCATGTCACGTTGTTACACGCCACGTTGTTACACGTCACGTTGTTACACGCCATGTCACGTTGTTACACGTCATGTCACGTTGTTACACGTCACGTTGTTACACGCCATGTCACGTTGTTACACGCCATGTCACGTTGTTACACGTCACGTTGTTACACGTCACGTTGTTACACGCCATGTCACGTTGTTACACGTCATGTCACGTTGTTACACGTCACGTTGTTACACGTCATGCCACGTTGTTACACGTCACGTTGTTACACGTCATGCCACGTTGTTACACGTCATGTTACACGCCATGTTGTTACACGTCATGTTACACGCCATGTTGCCACACGCCATGTTGCCACACGCCATGTTGCCACACGCCATGTTGCCACACGCCATGTTGCCACACGCCATGTTGCCACACGCCATGTTGTCACATGTCATGTCACACGCCATGTTGTCACACGCCATGTTGTCACACGCCATGTTGTCACACGCCATGTTGTCACACGCCATGTTGTCACATGTCATGTCACACGCCATGTTGTCACACGCCATGTTGCCACACGCCATGTTGCCACACGCCATGTTGCCACACGCCATGTTGTCACACGCCATGTTGCCACACGCCATGTTGCCACACGCCATGTTGCCACACGCCATGTTGCCACACGCCATGTTGCCACACGCCATGTTGCCACACGCCATGTTGCCACACGCCATGTTGCCACACGCCATGTTGCCACACGCCATGTTGTCACATGTCATGTCACACGCCATGTTGTCACACGCCATGTTGTCACACGCCATGTTGTCACACGCCATGTTGTCACACGCCATGTTGTCACATGTCATGTCACACGCCATGTTGTCACACGTCATGTTGTCACACGCCATGTTGCCACACGCCATGTTGTCACACGCCATGTTGCCACACGCCATGTTGTCACACGCCATGTTGCCACACGCCATGTTGCCACACGCCATGTTGCCACACGCCATGTTGCCACACGCCATGTTGCCACACGCCATGTTGCCACACGCCATGTTGCCACACGCCATGTTGTCACACGCCATGTTGCCACACGCCATGTTGCCACACGCCATGTTGTCACACGCCATGTTGCCACACGCCATGTTGTCACATGTCATGTTGTCACACGCCATGTTGTCACACGCCATGTTGCCACACGCCATGTTGCCACACGCCATGTTGCCACACGCCATGTTGCCACACGCCATGTTGTCACATGTCATGTTACACGCCATGTTGTCACACGCCATGTTGTCACACGTCATGTTACACGCCATGTTGTTACACGTCATGTCGTCACACACCATGTTATTACACGCCATGTTACACCACGCCATGTTACACCACGCCATGTCGTCACATGTCATGTCACACCACGCCATGTCGACACATGTCATGTCACACCACGCCATGTCGTCACATGTCATGTTACACCACGCCATGTTACACCACGCCATGTCGTCACATGTCATGTTACACCACGCCATGTCGTCACATGTCATGTTACACCACGCCATGTCGTCACATGTCATGTTACACCACGCCATGTCGTCACATGTCATGTTACACCACGCCATGTCGTCACATGTCATGTTACACCACGCCATGTCGTCACATGTCATGTCACACGCCATGTCGTCACATGTCATGTTACACGCCATGTCGTCACACGCCATGTTGTCACATGTCATGTTACACGCCATGTCACACGCCATGTTGTCACATGTCATGTTACACGCCATGTCACACGCCATGTTGTCACACGCCATGTTGTCACATGTCATGTTACACGTCATGTTACACGCCATGTTGTTACACGTCATGTTACACGCCATGTTGTTACACGTCATGTTACACGCCATGTTGTTACACGTCATGTCGTCACACACCATGTTATTACACGCCATGTTACACCACGCCATGTTGTTACACCACGCCATGTTGTCACACGCCATGTCGTCACATGTCATGTCACACCACGCCATGTCGTCACATGTCATGTCACACCACGCCATGTCGTCACATGTCATGTCACACCACGCCATGTCGTCACATGTCATGTCACACCACGCCATGTCGTCACATGTCATGTCACACCACGCCGTCACATGTCATGTCACACCACGCCATGTCGTCACATGTCATGTTACACCACGCCATGTCGTCACATGTCATGTTACACCACGCCATGTCGTCACATGTCACACCACGCCATGTCGTCACATGTCATGTTACACCACGCCATGTCGTCACATGTCATGTTACACCACGCCATGTCGTCACATGTCATGTCACACGCCATGTCGTCACATGTCATGTTACACGCCATGTTGTCACATGTCATGTTACACGCCATGTCACACGCCATGTTGTCACACGCCATGTTGTCACATGTCATGTTACACGCCATGTCGTCACATGTCATGTCACACGCCATGTCGTCACATGTCATGTCACACGCCATGTCGTCACATGTCATGTCACACGCCATGTCGTCACATGTCATGTCACACGCCATGTTGTCACATGTCATGTTACACGCCATGTTGTCACACGCCATGTTGTCACACGCCATGTCACACGCCATGTTGTCACATGTCATGTTACACGCCATGTCACACGCCATGTTGTCACATGTCATGTTACACGCCATGTTGTCACATGTCATGTTACACGCCATGTTGTCACACGCCATGTTGTCACACGCCATGTCACACGCCATGTTGCCACACGCCATGTTGCCACACGCCATGTTGCCACACGCCATGTTGCCACACGCCATGTTGCCACACGCCATGTTGCCACACGCCATGTTGCCACACGCCATGTTGCCACACGCCATGTTGCCACACGCCATGTTGCCACACGCCATGTTGCCACACGCCATGTTGCCACACGCCATGTTGCCACACGCCATGTTGCCACACGCCATGTTGCCACACGCCATGTTGCCACACGCCATGTTGCCACACGCCATGTTGCCACACGCCATGTTGTCACATGTCATGTCACACGCCATGTTGTCACACGCCATGTTGTCACACGCCATGTTGTCACACGCCATGTTGTCACACGCCATGTTGTCACATGTCATGTTACACGCCATGTTGTCACACGTCATGTTGTCACACGCCATGTTGCCACACGCCATGTTGTCATACGCCATGTTGTCACACGCCATGTTGCCACACGCCATGTTGTCACACGCCATGTTGCCACACGCCATGTTGCCACACGCCATGTTGCCACACGCCATGTTGCCACACGCCATGTTGCCACACGCCATGTTGCCACACGCCATGTTGTCACACGCCATGTTGCCACACGCCATGTTGCCACACGCCATGTTGTCACATGTCATGTTGTCACACGCCATGTTGTCACACGCCATGTTGCCACACGCCATGTTGCCACACGCCATGTTGCCACACGCCATGTTGCCACACGCCATGTTGTCACATGTCATGTTACACGCCATGTTGTCACACGCCATGTTGTCACATGTCATGTTACACGCCATGTTGTCACACGCCATGTTGCCACACGCCATGTTGCCACACGCCATGTTGCCACACGCCATGTTGTCACATGTCATGTTACACGCCATGTTGTCACACGCCATGTTGTCACACGCCATGTTCAGAGAGTTTCATGCTTTTATAAGTTTCAGTGTTTTAAAGACGACATGATCACAATGGAACAAACAAAACATCGTCCGGACAGAAACACACACGAGGTTATTCCTCAACCACACGATGCAAGTTTAGAGGCCGCAGAATAAACTTGACTAGAGGACACACACACACACACACACACAATATCAATACACACACGGCGAGGGGACCACAATCACAACATTTAGAATTAAAGCTCCTCAGTGATACTCACTGAAATCTCCTTCTTCTCCAAAGCAACAGGAGAGCGGGACTAGACGGAGACAACAGAGACACGGTCAGAGTCTTACGGACTCCGTTGTTTCCTGAACCGCACTATGGAGGCCTGAAGCTGCAGCGTAGTTCATTAATGAATACAAACTATACAAAACTAAATGAAATAAAAGCCTCGATTATCAAATAATAAGATCAAAACGTATTTCCTCATTTCTCAAATACTGAGAATGATGTTCTTCCACCAACCAGTCAAGTTTACGTCCAAAAAGTCACTTCATCACATTATTACACATTAGCATCGAATTAGCAGATGGATTCTTGAGTTATGGCCCCAAAGAAAACGGGTTTTGTGAGTCCGAGTGGATGTTTGGTGCCGGATGACGTTCTCCTGAGAACACAGAGGGTTCTCCTCCAAGCGTTCCTGAGATTCACCGCATTCAGGTTACAACCGGAGAACTGTGGTAGACTATCAATAAAGGAAAAGCTGCAAAATACCTTTGTTTTCTACATTTATACTTCTTTATTTGCGCTGTTAAAACGTGGGAAGATGTCTCGTCTCATCCCGACTTCCTCTCAGCGGTGAACGTTTGAATGCAGCTCTTTGCCGTCTCACCCTCTCACCCTAACCTCCAGAATGTCTCTACAGACCCACGTGGACACAATCTGTGAATATTAAACCGTTCAGTACGGAGCTATAAACTCAAGCTCCTCTCTGATGACAGCCTTCAAGCTCCGCCTCTTTTCTTCCTCACAGAAGAAAACAAAAACCTTTTTACCTTCCTATCTTTTCTATCATTAAACAAAATGACTAAATCATATTCCAAAGGATATCACATATTATATTTAATGCATGACAATAACAGCAGATAACTGATAATTAACTAAAATATTGAACTTAATAACTGCAGGAAGTTTGTCAAACAAGTTATTTTGATGGATTTTGAGCAGATTATTTGAACATTGCATTTTCCTGTTACTGTTCACGCTTTTTTTTTTTTTTTTTTTTTTTACAAAATTCATTGTTTTCTCGTCGCTGCCTTGGCCACAGTTCCGTTATCTCTTTACTTAATGTAGTGGCGTACTTTCCTCACGCAGCACCGGGCCAATCAGCAACAAAGCCGTCGATATCTTACAGAATAAACTAAACTATATAAATCAACAATTTGGTAGTTTTCTTCACAGAAATGAATAAAGAAGCTGGAAACAGACGACCAGTATAACCAAGAAGGCCCCGCGACCCCCGGGTTGGGAACCAGTGGTCCAAACCCTGCAGGCCGCCGCCTTCAGGACGTGGTTGTAAGTAAGTTGTGGTTGTGAGTAAGTCGTGGGTCCAGGAGCCGGTTACCTCGCAGGGCAGTGGGGCTCTGGAGGTGCTGTTTGGGTTTCGGGGAGGAGCGAGAGGGGGTCGAGTACCTCGGGAGCGGAGCTGCTGCTGTGGACACAGGACATGGTGGGGTCAGACCTCATGACCTCATGGTGGGGGTCAGACCTCATGCTGCTGAGACTCAGCGTACCGGAGGGGAAAAGGCTGGAGGTGCAGTTTGAGGCCACTAGGGGGCCCCGCAGCCAAACATCCAGAGGAGCAGCAGTAAGGGAGAGAGGCTGAGGGCCACGTGGTCGAGAGCATCGGCCAATCACAGCTCAGACAAGATGGAGGCTGGTTGTGGTTACACATGCGTTGCAGTGGAGAGAAGTCTGAGAGGAAGGGAAGGCGTCTCACAGCCAGAAGCTCAAGATAGAGGGACAGCGGAGCTGCTAGAGTTTTAGTTGTGTTATTGATCCTGATCAGTTCTGACCCCTCACAGTCTAACGCACTGGTTACAATCTCTTTTTGTCACGCCCCACTTTGGAGGAAGAAAAATGTTCATGCCCCACCACAAAAAAATTGCCTATTGTGGCTGCAATTAACCGGTTTTGCACTGAATATATTTTTAAGGTAATAACAATAACGTGAAACATGAGTCCAGATATGTGAGCCTTCACATTGGATCAGTATTAATGCATATTAGCAGCACCGCTGTCGGTCCCATTCATTGTCTCAGGAGAACGTCTGGGCCATAACTCAAGAATTCATCTGCTAATTAGCAGCACCGCTAACGGAGAACCAACAGGAGGAGAGCTAGTAACGTTAGCAGCACCGCTAACGGAGAACCAACAGGAGGAGAGCTAGTAACGTTAGCAGCACCGCTAACGGAGAACCAACAGGAGGAGAGCTAGTAACGTTAGCAGCACCGCTAACGGAGAACCAACAGGAGGAGAGCTAGTAACGTTAGCAGCACCGCTAACGGAGAACCAACAGGAGGAGAGCTAGTAATGTTAGCAGCACCGCTAACGGAGAACCAACAGGAGGAGAGCTAGTAACGTTAGCAGCACCGCTAACGGAGAACCAACAGGAGGAGAGCTAGTAATGTTAGCAGCACCGCTAACGGAGAACCAACAGGAGGAGAGCTAGTAACGATGATAACTGGTCATAACTGATAACGTTCTCATGATGCATTCACATGTAACACCAAGAATGAATAGTGTTTTAATAATATCTTTTATTTCCTTATCATCTGTGTGTTTTTATGAAGAGTCAGAGATCTAGAAGTTATATTTGCTCCCTTGTTTCTTTTGTGCTCTGATCCGTCTGATTAGTTTCTGGACAGATTCAGCAGAAACATAAAAAATGATTCTGCTGAAATGTATAAAAAAGGTCCAAAAGCTCAGAAGTTAAAAAGACACTCACTCCATGAAACCTGACCTTTGACCCCCGCTCTGTGTCTCCGCTAACAGAGAGGGATTACTGTTCTGGATTAAGGACAACACCATTACTTTCATCCTCCATTACAGGATCACATCCCGTGGATCTCTGAACCCAGAGGTGAGGCTCTAAAGATTAAAGAACTCTAAACCCTTCGGACACCAAACGTTAACCGATGGAGTCGTCTGCTTCTGCAGGACGAGTCTGTCGCTTTGAAGGGAAACGTTACGAAGATGAAGAGAAAGGATGCGTGTGAATATAAAAAAAAACTGAAAATGATGAAAGACAAAGAAGGATTCCCAGAAAGCAGCACAGTGAAATACCAACATGTCAGCTGACAGCAGTGATGTCACCAAGGAGGAAAGATTCATTCACATTTCTGTGCAGTAAAAGGGATTCAAACACAAAGTCTCACTACTCACTCGCAGACTGGTTCTGGTGTCGCGGGGAGCCGCCGTTCGGAACCTGCAGGTTGGACTCGCAGCTGCGGCTGTTCTTCACGGGCTCCGGGTTCTGGACCGGCGCCGGCGAGGCGCGCGTGAGGTTGGGGAGGCTGCGCCGCAGCTTCTCTGCGGAGGAGAGGAAAGTTCATTTGTAGAGCGCATTTCAAACCAGGCGAGTCAAAATGAGTCACATTAAACCACCAGAACACAATGCAGAAGAAAACAAGATTTAAAAAACGATTAAGAACAGAGTTCATACACATTTTGACCAATGGAGTTCCGTGACTTTAAACCAAATTTATATGACCAAACATGTTGTGAAATCTCGGTGTACACATGAAAAAGTGTAGCACCGTAAAAGTCGGGTTACGAGCCGCTACTACCGTCGGTCAGTGTCCCCGTTAGCTCCCCGCTGTAGCCAGCTGTAGCCTCCTGCTGGCGCTCTGTTACTTGCCCGCTAACTTCCGCTAGCTCCCCGAAAACCACCGAAGGTAGCGGGACCAGGCGCGACACCCGACTTGGGCAGAGGGGACGCGGGCAGTAGCAGCAGCAGCGCTAGCTAGCAGCATCGCTAGCTAGCGCTGCTCCTAGCTTGCTACAGCGGGGACACTGACCGGAGGTAGGAGCGGCTTGTAACCCGACTTTTATGGTATTTAAACTAACAATAGCATACAATAAACCTTAAATGACACAAATGAAGGAGACAATAGTTTGATTAAAATAATACAAATTTATATAGATTAGCTTATATTTTGAGCGTTTTTCTTTTAAAAGCATATTCATTATTTCAGCGTAAATGAACGTCATGAACACATGAATATAACACATTTACATTACTTTTTCAGGACTTTTTCATGACTTTAAACCAAATTTACATGACATTTCCAAAAACCTTTGGGACTTTTCCAGGCCTGGAAATAACCATTTTAAAATTCCATGACTTTTCCAGGTTTTCCATGACTGTAAGAACCAAGATAACATTAAAAAAAAAAACTGTCAAAAAGCAAAAAATAGAATACCAGTTGCAGTGAGATGCAGAAATTGATTAAAATCCAACAACAACAGTAGAGATTTGGCTAAATCTCTACTGTTGTTGTTGGATTTTAATCAACAACAACAACGTCCCTACCTTCGTTCTTCACGGCGGCGGCCTGCGGCTCGTGGGCGTGTCCCTGCAGCGAGTGGCGCGGCTGCTGCAGCCGGCTGATGACGGGCTGCGGCGAGCTGCGGCTGTGGTTGTAGTCGATGGAGCGCGCCGGGGAGCGCGAGCGCGGCGAGTTCCTGGGCGAGGCGCGGGGCGAGTGGCGGGGCGACGGGCTGAAGCGGCTGGAGGCCGGCAGGTGGAAGGCCGGGTGAGCCGTCGCCTCCTCGTCGTCCTCCAGGCTGTGGGCGTCCAGCTCCTGGTCGCTGAAGGCGCTGCGGCGCAGAGAGTGACACGACGAGCCGGAGCTGCGCCGGGACGCCGTGGCGGCGTAATCCTGCCGCAGACCTGGGAGACACGACGCGGTCAGTTACGGCACGCGGGGGAAAACCACTCGGTCACGCTGATGCACAGGGATCCGGTTCTAGAAAGGGATCCGGTTCTAAAAAGGAAATTGTCCTAAAAGGGATCCGGTTGTATAAAGGAAATGTTTTTAAAAGGAATCCGGTTCTAAAAAAGGATCCCGTTATAAAGAGGGATCCGGTTCTGAAAGGGATCTGGTTCTAAAAAGGGATCCAATTCTAAAAAGGAAATTATTCTAAAAGGGATCCAGTTCTATAAAGGATCTGGTTCTAAAAAGGAAATTGTCCTAAAAGGGATCCGGTTGTATAAAGGAAATGTTTTTAAAAGGAATCCGGTTCTAAAAAAGGATCCCGTTATAAAGAGGGATCCGGTTCTGAAAGGGATCTGGTTCTAAAAAGGGATCCAATTCTAAAAAGGATCCGGTCCTGTAAAAGGAAATTATTCTAAAAGGGATCCGGTTCTATAAAGGATCTGGTTCTAAAAAGGAAATTGTCCTAAAATGGATCCGGTTGTATAAAGGAAATGTTTTTAAAAGGAATCCGGTTCTAAAAAAGGATCCCGTTATAAAGAGGGATCCGGTTCTGAAAGGGATCTGGTTCTAAAAAGGGATCCAATTCTAAAAAGGATCCGGTCCTGTAAAAGGAAATTATTCTAAAAAGGGATCCGGTTCTATAAAGGATCTGGTTCTAAAAAGGAAATTGTCCTAAAAGGGATCCGGTTGTATAAAGGAAATGTTTTTTAAAAAGGAATCCGGTTCTAAAAAAGGATCCCATTATAAAGAGGGATCCGGTTCTGAAAGGGATCTGGTTCTAAAAGAGATCCTGTTCTAAAAAGGAAATTGTCCTAAAAGGGATCCGGTTGTATAAAGGAAATGTTTTTAAAAGGAATCCGGTTCTAAAAAAGGATCCCGTTATAAAGAGGGATCCGGTTCTGAAAGGGATCTGGTTCTAAAAAGGGATCCAATTCTAAAAAGGATCCGGTCCTGTAAAAGGAAATTATTCTAAAAGGGATCCGGTTCTATAAAGGATCTGGTTCTAAAAAGGAAATTGTCCTAAAACGGATCCGGTTGTATAAAGGAAATGTTTTTAAAAGGAATCCGGTTCTAAAAAAGGATCCCGTTATAAAGAGGGATCCGGTTCTGAAAGGGATCTGGTTCTAAAAGAGATCCTGTTCTAAAAAGGAAATTGTTCTAAAAAGGATCCGGTCCTGTAAAAGGAAATTATTCTAAAAGGGATCCGGTTCTATAAAGGATCTGGTTCTAAAAAGGAAATTGTCATAAAAAGGGATCTGGTTCTAAAAAGGGATCCGGTTCTAAAAAGGGATCCGGTTTTAAAAAGGAATCTGGTTCTAAAAAAGGATCCGATTCTAAAAAGGAAATTGTCCTAAAAAGGGATCCGGTTCTCAAAAGAGATCTGGTTCTAAAAAGGGATCCGGTTCTACATGGGGCTCCGGTTCTCAAAGGGATCTGGTTCTAAAAGAGATCTGGTTCTAAAAAGGGATCCGGTTCTACATGGGGCTCCGGTTCTCAAAGGGATCTGGTTCTAAAAGAGATCCTGTTCTAAAAGAGATCCGGTTTTAAAAAGGAATCTGGTTCTAAAAAAGGATCCAGTTCTCAAAAGAGATCCGATTCTAAAAAGGAAATTGTCCTAAAAAGGGATCCGGTTCTAACAAGGGATCCGGTTCTAAAGGAGTAGAAACCTGAAGCATTGATGCTTGAACTTCTTGTGTTGCTGCTTGTTTACATACAAGAATAATAAATAAATGTTGATTATTTTCTTAATTCATTTCATTTCCCCCCTCCTCACATAATAATCCAAGAGAACCCATAAGAGAACCAGAGTGGATAACATGCTAACGCTAACGCTACGTACTCTCTTCCTGCATGCGCGCCAGGATCTGCACGTCCGTGACGTCGTTGAGCTTGTAGGTGTTGGACGAGCCCACCGAGTCCTCGTCCATCTCGGAGGTGCTCAGCTCGCTGTCCACGGACGACTGCGGGCTCACGGCCGGAGGGTTCCTGTCCGCCGCCATGTTCCTCTCCGCCGCCGTGTTCCTCTCCGCCGCCGTGTTCCTCTCCGCCGCCGTGTTCCTCTGGTGAGCTGAGAGAGGAGAACAATCACGTGAGAACTCGTCAACAGATGATGAAAGGCAGGGTTCATACACATTTTGACCAATGGATTTCCATGACCTTTCACCAACTTTCCACCACTAAACATTTTGTGAAATCTCGGTGTAAATGAATATAACAAATTTCCATGACTTTTCCAAAACTTTTGGGATTTAATTTTGTTCAAGGACTTTTCCAGGCCTGGACATAGCCATTTTAAAACTCCATGACTGTTCCAGGTTCTCCACGACCGCGTGAACCCTGCAGGCATCCTCCGCCCCCCTCCCCGTACCTGCGTTGCCGCTCATGAGCTGCTGCCGGCCGGCCGGCCCCCTGCTGGGCGTGGAGGACGGGGAGTTGAAGCCGCTGCTGTAGGGGCTGTTGGCTGCGTTGGTGCTGTAGGGGCTGCCGTACTGCTGGCTGTAGGGACTCCCGTACAGGCTCCTGCGCTTGTTGGCTGCAGAGTCAACAACAACACATCAGCCACATTAGAACGTTAATGCGTTGTGAATTATCTGCAGATTTTTTAAATTTTCCGACGGTCTTTTAATGGATCATGTGTGACAAACGGTTCCTCCGAGAAAAAGCAACCGAATCAAAGTTTAAAATATTTCATCAAAAATCATTTTATTCCAGTTCTCATTTCAAATTTAGCCAAAAATAAACAGTCTGCTTGAACCAGATCCTGTAAAAAAACAACAACTGGGAAACCGTGACCGACTGACTGCGGTCACATGACAACGTTTGAACTGCTGAACAGAGCAGAGGTTGTTCAAAGCGTTAAATATGTAAAGCACGTTTACATTTTACATACAAGCACATTTATTTTATTTTTTCTTCCAAAATTGGTTACGGAATATGATCAAAGAATTATTTCTTTTTTCTTTTATTAATGACTTTAAGCATTTTGACTGTTTTACACCTCGAGTTGGGAAAAGAAATAGATATTTAACGCAGAGCAGAAAAGCAACGACATCAGCGTTTTTCTTCTATTATTATTATTGGAATAAAAGACAGGATTCATACACATTCTGACTTTTCCATGACTTTAAACCAAATGTCCATGAGCAAACATTTAGTGAAATCTGGGTGTAAACAGTAAAAAGTGAGTAAATGTAGTATTTAAACTAACAATGAGAATACAAAGCATACAGTAAACCTTAAATGACTCAAATGAATGAGACAATAGTTTGATTAAAAGAATAAACATTTATATAGATGCCTGTATGTATGCCTGCTTATATTTTGAGTCTTTCTTTTAAAAGCATATTCATTATTTCAAACTCAGCGTAAATGAACGTCATGAACACATGAATATAACACATTTACATGACTTTTACTAAACTTTGGGGATTTTAATTTTTTTCAAAGGACTTTTCCAGGCCTGGAAATAACCATTTTTAAATTCCATGACTCTTCCAGGTTTTCCATGAGCGTAAGAACCCTGAAAGGAGTAAACAGGTCAAGATGCTGCACGAGTGAGGAGGAACCAACAACACAGCCAGCGAGTTAACATTCGACATAAAGGACCCCATGAAGCCCGGGGCCCTGACCCAGCAGCTCATGAACAGCCTCAGTGTGCCGCGTCTGGAGGAGTCTGTTAAAGCGTATGCGGCTGATGAGGCTTCCTACACTCAACAATACCAGCATTCAATGAAGACGCACACAGAGCAGCACAAAGCCGGCTCTGTGGACCCGGACGACAGAGAACCCGTCTCAGTCACGGGAACAGACTCCGGACCGCGGCTGGTCTCTGGGAGGGTTTGACCGGTTCACGGCTGAGGCTCGCTCTGATTGGAGGGTTTACACAGCTGGGCGGTGACTTCTTATTTTAAACATCAGCGCCTTCCGTCTCATGTTAAACCTGACATGAAGAGTCAAGATTAAAACATGTGAAACCTGACATGAAGAGATTAAAACATGTTAAAGCTGACATGAAGAGATTAAAACATGTTAAAACCGACATGAAGAGATTAAAACATGTTAAAGCTGACATGAAGAGATTAAAACATGTTAAAGCCGACATGAAGAGATTAAAACATGTTAAAGCTGACATGAAGTCAAGCTTAAAACATGTTAAAGCCTGACATGAAGAGAAGATTAAAACATGTTAAAGCCTGACATGAAGTCAAGATTAAAACATGTTAAAGCTGACATGAAGAGAAGATTAAAACATGTTAAAGCTGACATGAAGAGAAGATTAAAACATGTTAAAGCTGACATGGAGAGATTAAAACATGTTAAAGCCGACATGGAGAGATTAAAACATGTTAAAGCCTGACATGAAGTCAAGATTAAAACATGTTAAAGCCGACATGAAGTCAAGATTAAAACATGTTAAAGCCGACATGAAGAGATTAAAACATGTTAAAGCCGACATGAAGATTAAAACATGTTAAAGCCGACATGAAGAGTCAAGATTAAAACATGTTAAAGCCGACATGGAGAGATTAAAACATGTTAAAGCCGACATGAAGAGATTAAAACATCTTAAAGCTGACATGAAGAGAAGATTAAAACATGTTAAAGCCGACATGGAGAGATTAAAACATGTTAAAGCTGACATTAAAACGTGTCGTCATGCTCCGCTGGGATCTCAATGACTCCACAATATGCACGACCAACATTTCTGAGTGCTCACGAACCACAACCCCTCCTTGTGTCCGGGCACGCGTCCCACAGTGATCTGAGAATATCTTCCTCTTGACAACAGAGTGAAGTGTGTGAGCTACACATGGACCCAGTGAGTGCTGCAGGGACGACGTGTGTTTGTAGCATCTGGGCGTTAGCATCAGGACATTAGCATCAGGACGTTAGCATCAGGACGGTTCTCTCGACAAAAATCGAAATAATTATTTTTGGATTATTGCAGAAAATAATCTCTCTGTTAAACAAACGTTTATGATTCTTTCAGGTTTAGTTAATCAAGACAATCTTCACTAATTCACTTGTATGATGTTTGAAGTGTAAAGTAAGGAACTCCACCGCGGTCACATGACTTCCTGTCCTCAACAACGTCAAAGAGACTCAAAGACACACAAAACAACGTCAAAGACACACAAAACAACGTCAAAGAGACACAAAACAACGTCAAAGACACACAAAACAACGTCAAAGAAACACAAAACAACGTCAAAGACACACAAAACAACGTCAAAGACACACAAAACAACGTCAAAGAGACTCAACGTCAAAGACACACAAAACAACGTCAAAGAAACACAAAACAATGTCAAAGACACACAAAACAACGTCAAAGACACACAAAACAACGTCAAAGAGACTCAACGTCAAAGACACACAAAACAACGTCAAAGAAACACAAAACAATGTCAAAGACACACAAAACAACGTCAAAGACACACAAAACAACGTCAAAGACACACAAAACAACGTCAAAGAAACACAAAACAACGTCAAAGACACACAAAACAACGTCAAAGACACACAAAACAACGTCAAAGAGACTCAACGTCAAAGACACACAAAACAACGTCAAAGAAACACAAAACAATGTCAAAGACACACAAAACAACGTCAAAGACACACAAAACAACGTCAAAGAGACTCAACGTCAAAGACACACAAAACAACGTCAAAGAAACACAAAACAATGTCAAAGACACACAAAACAACGTCAAAGACACACAAAACAACGTCAAAGAGACTCAACGTCAAAGACACACAAAACAACATCAAAGACACACAAAACAACGTCAAAGACACACAAAACAACGTCAAAGACACACAAATCAACGTCAAAGAGACTCAAAGACACACAAAACAACGTCAAAGACACACAAAACAACGTCAAAGAAACACAAAACAACGTCAAAGAGACTCAACGTCAAAGACACACAAAACAACATCAAAGACACACAAAACAACGTCAAAGACACACAAAACAACGTCAAAGAGACTCAACAACATCAAAGACACACAAATCAACGTCAAAGAGACACAAAGACACACAAAACAACGTCAAAGAAACACAAAACAACATCAAAGACACACAACACAACATCAAAGACACACAAAACAACATCAAAGACACAAAGGGATCCACCAGAGGGGCGTTCACTGACCCGTCTTATATATCAGAGACCTAAACGTTAGAATCTCTTCAGCAAAAACACATTCAGGAAACACTTTGACTTTCGGACGAGGGGACAGGAAGTGAAAAGATGCCGACTCACTTCCTGGTTGAGGACGGAGGTCGTTAGACGACGACGAGCCGGATCACAGCGACTGAGACGGCCTGGCTCACTAAACATGTTCCACACCTGAAACTCAACACCTGTGTTCTCATAACGACGGCCGCCAGGAGGACAGCTCTTCGTAGCCTGAAGGTTCCCCAGAGGAACGTTCTCCTGGAAGACGAGTTCCCTCCAAGGGTGCAGATCCAGACCTACTTTGGGCTTATTGGCTGGTATTGTTATCACTTAACATGATTGGTGCCAGTTGAAGTGTTCATTTATTTTAGAAGAGCAAATATAGCTGTATTAACATTATGGGATCTCTTCAGCGTGCAGAAATTATGTTCTTTGCTAAAAACAAAATTCCAAATAAGAAAACACTGGTGAGAGTCTTGAGGGTTTTGTGAGGCCGACCGGCCGCAGAAAGAGACACAGATCGATCTAAAAAGGGATCTGCAGCGCAGGGACCGACCCAAAATAGAGCGTCCTCAAATCCTCCTGTCCTGAGACCAGGAAGTCAGGAGAAGAGAGAAGAAGTCAGAAGAGCTAACAGTTTTGAATTTACTGCGATATCAAATTGCACGAGAGGATTTTCCGTCGTGGTTTTTCCAACTGTGGAATGTTCAGGGCAGGTTTCACAGGGCCAGAAAAACACTGAAATAAAAAAGCCAGCGCAGAACACGTGAAATAAAAAAAGGTCTGCAGGGCAAATGTTGAGAGTGGAACGGAAGACAACACTTGACATTTAGGACCACTTTATATTTAAGAAGAAAAACAGTTGAAAACCCAGCTGCAAAAAGAGCAGCGTTTATAAAAAAAAAAGAGAGATAAACAACGCAGCCAGCAGGACGAGGCTGAAGTGAAGTCTGAGCTCTTTCTGAGCAGGAGTCCAGCAGGTCAGCTATGTGGCTGAGGCCCCACGGGGCCCTTTAGGACCCCGCGGGGCCCACAGCGCTACAGCTGTTAGCGCTACAGCTGTTAGCGCTGCAGCGTGGAGAGGAAAGCTCGGACAGCAACACGTGTTTGACTCGTCGTCAGGATGATCTGAGGCCGTGCGCTGGACTCTCAGCCGTCTCCTCCCTGCTGGTTGTGTAACGCAGGCCCGTCGTCTGGGGATGTGATCCAACGGGGCGTGCACAGACGGAAAGGCTCGCTCTTAAACACACATGCAGACTAACATGCGTTGCAGAATGTGTGCTTGCTGCTTAGAGGTGGACACGGACGCCGCGAGGAGACCAGAAAGTCGTCTCTCTGAGTCTGAATCCGCCTCCAGGGAAGTTTCTTTTCTTCTGTTTTTTCTGCAAATTCTTCCGACACAAACTCAAGCTCCGCCATGGCAACGGGGTTTCCGTGCTCCTGGTAGGAAGCGGCTGTGATGAGGAGCTGTGGAGAGTCTCTCTTCCAATATTCAAGTCTTTTTGTGTAGAAACAAACACAAGGGATCTCAATCTTGAGAAAAACTCATGTTTCATTTGTTTGTGGATTTAAATGATTGAACCACGTGTCCAGTAACAGAAATGTGTTTGTTGTTGTGTCTTTATCACAAGCCTTCTGTGGAAGTGGGGACCAAGGATGGACATAAAGCTACTAGACAGAGACATACAGAGACATAAAGCTACTAGACAGAGACATACAGAGACATAAAGCTACTAGACAGAGACATAAAGCTACTAGACAGAGACATAAAGCTACTAGACAGAGACATAAAGCTACTAGACAGAGACATACAGAGACATAAAGCTACTAGACAGAGACATAAAGCTACTAGACAGAGACATAAAGCTACTAGACAGAGACATAAAGCTACTAGACAGAGACATAAAGAGACATAAAGCTACTAGACAGAGACATACAGAGACATAAAGCTACTAGACAGAGACATACAGAGACATAAAGCTACTAGACAGAGACATACAGAGACATAAAGAGACATAAAGCTACTACACAGAGACATAGTTCCCGATTAGTTGCTTTGAGCAACAGTTTCTCCACAAATATTCACACAAAAGCACCACTTTAAATATTGTGTTTAGCACAAAAACAACTAATAAACTAAAGAAATCTTAAGACCAAAACGACAGCTCAGCGGACTAATCGACTTGCCCCACCCAACAAGAGACTATAAGAGAATCAAAACAACGTCAAAGAGACACAAAACAACGTCAAAGAGACACAAAACAACATCAAGAAGACACAAAACAACGTCAAAGAGACACAAAACAACATAAAAGAGACACAAAACAACATCAAGAAGACACAAAACAACATAAAAGAGACACAAAACAACATCAAGAAGACACAAAACAACGTCAAAGAGACACAAAACAACATCAAGAAGACACAAAACAACGTCAAAGAGACACAAAACAACGTCTGGTTCTTTGAAGTGAAGCCGATGTCTTAAAACTTGCATTCTCTCTAATGACCATAAAGCAGGGGGCGCTTTAGGGCGGGACTACAAGGTGATTGACAGGTCTCTACAACATCCAGATACGGTCACTTCCTGTTCACTGGTTGCATAGAGCCAAGATGGCGACGTTATCCTACCACACATAGGTGATGACATCACCACAAATGAGCACACAACCCTAAACCCGGTCAGGTGACAGTTATCTGTGAGGGAGCTGCTCCTCAGAGTGATAGTGGGCTTTGTTCACTCAGGACCAACACAGGACTTTGGAGGCTTTTATAATGAATAAATCAGTAGATAGATCAATGACTCAATAAATACATGTTGGTCAATGGTCATGTTCCGGTTAGTGGACGACCCGACGCCCGATTTATCAAATAAATGTGCGTCAATATGAAAATAAAGTACAAACTACACTTTTGTATTCACTTGTTTTCATATTTCTATTTAAATAAATTAATACCTTTGTCTATTTTTTAATTAACCTGCACATCTATTCAATAATTGAAGCTTTTATTTCTACATATTAATTGATCATTTTCATTGAGTCATTTATATATTTTAGTCATGTATTTGTTATGGCAGCTTTCGCCTTCCATAGAGGTGTTCATCAGACAAACGTTAATCTTTGTGCACTTTGATGAAAGTCGCATGGCAGATTCCTGATTTATTTGAGATCTGTGAAAAATAAGAGCTCAAACTAAACGGTCCAGTTTGGATGAAGGAGAACAGTCTTTTCCTTCGGCAGCGGCTGAGAACAGAGGTCAGCGTCCAGCGTGAGGAGCTGGTTGTGCGTCTCTCGTCTACACACCGTGGACAACCTTCAGCGGCCCGTTGTCAACATGATCGGTCACACGGCATACCGCTGCCAACACGGACACGACCCCCCCATCCCAGTTTAGCTGCGAGGATGTCCTCATCACTGAGGGACCGACTATAATTAGTGGCAGCCAAAAGCCCAGAACACACACACACACACACACACTTTGCTGCAGTGAAACTCTGCAGAAGACGGTACTGGCCCTTTAAATATTGCTGGTCCCAACATCTCTATGAGGCATTGATTGTTGAGGAGGATAAATAAATGAAACCAGACCAGCTCTACAAAACACGGTTTATTGTGCAGACTGTGGCTTTAAATGTCTGACAATCATGTTCCGCACTTTCCATCCCAAGAAGAAGAGACTCTCACTGACCCTCTGAGCTCTCAGATGCTCAGAACCTCAACTGGCTTTAATCCCAAAGTCAATGTGCTGATTCTGCATCTGCAAATAGCGAGATCATTGCAGAGAGAAAGGCTGTTTCTTCATTTATGTACGAGCTCTTCTTCTATACAGAAATCATTCAGATGCTATTGGAGTTGGATGCATCACATAAACAGTGTGCTTCACTTCACTGAGTCTTAGTCAGGATTAAAAGAACTACATTCACTGTTTTTATTGTAGTCAAAGTGAGCTAGAATTGCTTTTATGATGCAGATGAAGAGCTCCAGCGACTAATGTTACGCAATTAGAGAAACGGATCGACATGCAAGCCGACAGCAAGATGGCCGACGGCAAGACGATGGACGGACGGAGGTTTTCAACAAAACAGGCGTCGAGAAGACTGAGATAACAAAAAAAAACAGGGATTATTTCATCTTGTTTTTAGTGGATCTTAAACTCGTTTAGCCCCCCAGCCATTTCTCTCAAATTGCGAATGGTTTGCATCCCCAAACCAAATTCAGATTATCTCCTCAACCACAAGGGCTATTTGAATAATTTCCAAAAGGTATAATATACATAAAACACTTGTGAGACCAGTAAAGAGGTCCATATAGCAGTATATGTGTTACTGGTTTATTAGTTGATGATAGAACACAGGAAAGAAACTTCCAGGATGTATTTCCTCTTTTTAATCATGCATATCATCGCATAAAATATAACTATGTGTTAACAGTATCTCTGCAAAGTTTGACTTTGATTAAGTGAAGTTAAATATTTTTATAATTAATTTAGTGCAGATTTCGTGAACCGTAAGTTTAGGTTCGCTGAAAGCCCAAAATGCCCTAACTTTCTTCCTGGACCTTGAACGCCTCTGGTTCCACAACAGAGGGGCTCTGCTCAAGCAGATGCACCAAAACATACCAAGCAAGTATCGTTTATCATATGAACTAGATGATTTATCTGCAGATGTTCTGGTTCAAAATGAGACCAAACCTTTCTATAAATGTCAGATCTTCAGCCATGACAGTTTTTAGCCGAGGTGATTCCCAGAAATGCTTTTTTGCTTCTGAAGAAGTCGTTGATCACTTAGTTTAGACTCGCCGTTAAAAAGCTGCCGCTCTTCAGACATGAAAGTCATAAATAGTTCTCTGATAAGAACAGAAAGAACACATCGGAGGATTTTACAAGGTTTTTAGAAACAGGAAGTCTTAAAAAAAAAAAAATCTACATTTAAGTAAATATTTAACAGGATATTCAACCTTTGTTTCTTTAGAACATCTTTATGACATCTTTCTCTACAGGGTTTGTATAAAGGTTATAAAGTATTCTATGAATAAGAGATACGAGTCCTCTGCATTGGGGAGGTTGTTTCAGGACCTTACACTCGTAGTCTTCTCGCTCGTTCACAGTAGTTTGAACGACCTCCGGCGTTTTCGGAGAATCAACGGCGCGTTAACGCGATAACGCCTGCTGTGCGTTCTCATTGCTCGCGCTACGACGAGTAGAAACAAAGCAAAGGCATTAAACTGTCAATAACATGTTGAAACACAAAACTAAGAGGAGTCATAAATGAGCACAGAAAATATTAGACTGACGGGTCCAGCAGTCTGCAGGATCAGCCGTGGACGGACAGACGGACTCACGACGGACGCATGATCTCCACAAGCTTCTGGCAGAGAGAACAACGTCTGTGAAAAGGACGGGGAGGATTGTACCTGACATGGTGAGGTCCAGCCTGTGGATGAGGGAGCGCTTGGCCGACTCCATCTCTGGACTCGGGTTGTCCAGAGCTTGGCGGCACCACACGATCGGACTCAGGGCTTTCTGCATCGGACTGTCCAGCTTCGCCTCGTACAGCCTGGAGGGCGAAACGGAACAAAGCAGGAAGTTGACGCGGTGCACCGCACATAAAGACACACAGGCGAGCGTCAGACCACAAAACAACTCGGTGACGGAGTGATCAGTTAAATCACAGAAGGCTGCAAAGAAAGATAAGAGCCTGTGTCCACATTGCACCTTTTCCCAATTGTTCCCAAAGAGGACGGAGCGCACGTGACCCTCCAAGAGAATCAACGCTGCACATGTTCTCAGAGCTTCAAGTTGAAAAGCTCTGGTGACATCAGTCTGTCCGTCCTGAACTTTATATTTCGGACACACGCGATCATAACAAAGATCTTAAAGCACATTCTTGAAGCAGATTTATCTTTGCTGGTCGCCGTACGTCTCGTTTCTCTTTGCTCCGGCTGTCAGATTGAATAACGACGAGCTCATCTATACAAAACTATGAAGCCGACATCCTCCGCTTGGTGCTAACGGTGAAAAATAAACCCAATGTGAAACAACTAGATAGTTGTCAAATAGTGGCGACATGTCATCAAGATGGTTGTTTTCTGCTGCCCAGAAGGAGGCGCTATGTGGACACAGGCCCGACGGCCGGGGAGGGATTTAAGTGACACTGAAAATTGCTATTTCATGCTTAAATACTTGAAATCGTTGGAGTCTAATATAAAAAAGCTACCACCAGTTGGTGACTTGCAGATGTCGTTCAGACTCGTCAACATAACCTCGACTCTCTCGCTGCAGCTCATTTAGCACAAACCGTCAGCAGAGAGGATGAAGGCGACCGTCAGCTGCTGCAGACTGACACTGAACCAGCGGCACTTTGAGTGCAAAGTCAGCTGTATTGATTGAAACTATGAACCCTCTTGATGCCGACGAAAACGCCAAACCGACTGAATTGGCAACCGCTTCCTGTTTGTCATCCACACGCGTAACCCGTGTTTACCCTGAAACCGTGGAGGAGAGTTTCCTCTGGAGAGAAACCAGAGTCAGCCGCTGTCAGCCATGAAGGAAGTCTTTCATAATGAGACGCTGCAGGCGGAGGAGGAGCACCTTTCCAACGCCCATCAACACGCCTCGCCTCGCACGTGAACTCTCTGAGCTCTGAGCCGCGGCGGGAAGGGTGACGCGCTTCTATTGACAGGCAGCAGCAGACCCGGCATTTTTAAATCCAGTTCAGATGCTAATTCAGGGATTACAGGAGTCTGTGACGGGAGCCGGGCTACTACTGGGTAATCCCGGATAGATCTGATCCGATAGGGCATCACGAGCGAGTAGTCTGATGTCAAGCGGCTCAGTAGCTGCGAGCGGCTGGGTTTGATCCCACGATGATGAGGAGGACGATGAAGAACAAATCAGACTTGACGTAAACATGCCCACTGATTAGCAGCATCCATTTATACCCATCATGTCATATTCCAGAGGGTCTGTTTCAGTGTTGGTTCCTCTTTGTTGATGTAATCTCATTATTTTAGAGACTTTTATTCATTTGTAATCAACGCACCAACAACTTGGACACAGAAGATAAGTTCTGACTGCCAGAGCTTTCAGTGCCGTCAGCTGGCTTTCAACCAAACATGATGTACTTTTGGAACAGCTTCAGTAACCGCCCTTCTGCTACGCCCTAATGATGCTTATTATAGAGTCATTATAATAGAAGACGCCAACCCAACAAACCCGGCCCAACGAGATGGACCTGGAGGATCCTCTCCTTTGGACGGCCCATCATTATAATGATGTCTTCAAAATATCTTCTGCTTCTCTATCTCAACAGCCCAAACCAGACGGCAACCTCCGATTCTCACAAAGGAAGTCTATGCTTCATGTGTTAAAGCTGCATTCTCTCTCCTGGCCACCAGGGGGCGACTCCTCTGGTTGTATAGAAGTCTATGCTTCATGTGTTAAAGCTGCATTCTCTCTCCTGACCACCAGGGGGCGACTCCTCTGGTTGTATAGAAGTCTATGCTTCATGTGTTAAAGCTGCATTCTCTCTCCTGACCACCAGGGGGTGACTCCTCTGGTTGTATAGAAGTCTATGCTTCATGTGTTAAAGCTGCATTCTCTCTCCTGACCACCAGGGGGCGACTCCTCTGGTTGTATAGAAGTCTATGCTTCATGTGTTAAAGCTGCATTCTCTCTCCTGACCACCAGGGGGCGACTCCTCTGGTTGTATAGAAGTCTATGCTTCATGTGTTAAAGCTGCATTCTCTCTCCTGACCACCAGGGGGCGACTCCTCTGGTTGTATAGAAGTCTATGCTTCATGTGTTAAAGCTGCATTCTCTCTCCTGACCACCAGGGGGTGACTCCTCTGGTTGTATAGAAGTCTATGCTTCATGTGTTAAAGCTGCATTCTCTCTCCTGACCACCAGGGGGTGACTCCTCTGGTTGTATAGAAGTCTATGCTTCATGTGCTAAAGCTGCATTCTCTCTCCTGACCACCAGGGGGCGACTCCTCTGGTTGTATAGAAGTCTATGCTTCATGTGTTAAAGCTGCATTCTCTCTCCTGACCACCAGGGGGCGACTCCTCTGGTTGTATAGAAGTCTATGCTTCATGTGTTAAAGCTGCATTCTCTCTCCTGACCACCAGGGGGCGACTCCTCTGGTTGTATAGAAGTCTATATAAATGACTCTACTTCTCTCTTGATGTATTCCCTCAGTAAACATTGTAAACATGAGTTTGTCTCAATCTCTAGTTTCAAGTCTTCTTCAATACAGCATGATGTTCATTTAGTAAATTATGGTCATTTAGAGTCAAACAGACCATAAAGCAGGGGACGCTTTAGGGCGGGGCTACAAGGTGATTGACAGGTCCACACCAGAGACGTATACGGCGTCTCTACGTCACTCCTCCTCAGTCCAGATATGGTCACTTCCTGTTTACTGGTTGCAAAAAGCCAAGATGGCGACGGACAAATCACCAAACTCCCCTAAGGGCTCGACAGTAAGGGTTGCCGGGTTGCCAGGTTGCCGGGTTGCCAGGTTGCCACTGCAACCAATTCTTGGCCTTCGTGACATTTAAATATTGCCGCTACAGTCGGAACCGGACAACGCTGCTGCTGCTGCTGCTTTTGTGCGTTAACTCGCCTGTAGACAACGTCACAAACAAAAGTGAAAATGTATTCAAAGAACAGACAGAAACGAACAGGAAAAACCAAAGAGGGAAACATGTGACGTCGTTGGGAGGCGTGGGATCCCGCCGTCTTTGAGCTACAACCCGTAAACAAGTCACATTGATTATTAATAAGAGGACAGGTCACCCCAAAAAGTGACATGTGGTCCCCTTACAGCGGAGGGAAGGCTAACGACAAACTCATAACAACATCTAGATCGACAAAGAGCTCTACAGGTCAGAGGACTCACTCAAAACATAAACAACCATCATATTAAACCATATTAGTGTTTTCAGTTTCAGCAACCAAAAGCTGATGTCACCAGCCAGGCCACCACTTTTTTATTTGTTTAAAGTCACCGTTGTTGCCTTTTAGAGATTCAGACGGCAGCACAAATCCAATCACACTTTCAAGGATTACACTTCTAGAGCGAGAGCATCTAAACACCATGAACGCTGGAGGGGAAACGACCCATTACGGCCCGCGTGAGCTGGGCAGAGGATTAAGAAAACGGCACTGGATGAACATGTGGGGGTCTGATACCAGCAGACCATTGTGTCCACACACACACACACACACACACACAGTTATCAAAAGTCACTCTTTGTCATCACAATGCTTGTGATCAGCTTTTTTTTTTTTTTGTGACACAGCATCTATTCCTTTTGGTGCTGCAGAGCTCTGGTGGCCCGGTGCCAAGGGGATCATTCAGAGGGGACGATATAACCAGGGCTACACACACACACACACACACACACACACTCACACACACACACACACACACGCCACAACAACAAAACGGTTGCAACAGATGATGGGAGGACGTTCATGGTCCAGACAGCTGAGAGGGAGGGGGTGTAAGGTATGAGGTCATGGAGGGACTGTGAAGTCTATTATGATCATACAGTCCGAGAATGGGGCTCGGCAGCACCCACGTGACCTGCCAAACAACACCCTTCCTTTCAGTGATCCACAATGAGAGACTCGTCCAGAGTAGAGGGAGATGAAGAGGATGTGTGTGTGTGCCATGTAATTATGTGTTAATGCATTGTGTGTGCAGCTAACATGTTTAGAGCAGCTGTCACCCAGACAATCAGAGCTGTCACTCACCAGCTGTCCTCGTCCTCGTTCAGACAGTCCATGTCCTCGAGGTCCAAGATGTCCACCTCGTCCAGGATGGACGTCTCCGCTTCGTCCGCGGCGGCCGTCGCCCCCTCGTACTCGTACGCCCTCCTGAAGCTGACGCCGTCGTAGGAGTGCCTGGGGCTCCGGCAGCGGCTGTTCTCCAGCAGCAGCCCGCCGAACCCCACCCCGGGGAAGCCGCCGCCGCCGCCGGCCAGCCCGGCTGCCATGCCCGCGGTCAGCGCCGGGTCGTAGCCGCCGTCGCTGAGGGGTCTGTGGTGCTGGTGGTGCTGGTGGTGCTGGTGGGTCCCGGACGAGGACAGCGTCGTGGACCGGCTCCGGAGCTGCTCGTTCTGCTGCTCGAGCTTCTTCACCAGGTCCTGGAGCTTCCGCACCTCCAGGTCCGCGTTGATGTTCGAGTTGATGTCCTCCATAGCGGCTCCCCGGAGCCAGCCAGCGCTGCGGGGAGACGAAGAAGACGAAGAAGAAGAAGAAGAAGAAAAAGAAAAGACGTAGAAGAAGAAGAAAAAAAATACGCGGCGGTTGGCGGGTGTTTTTTTGTGGGCTTGTTTCGTTTCTAGTCGTTTCTCTGCCGACTTGTCTTCGTTCCTTCGGCTAACTTCGGGTTTATCTACGTGTTCAACTGACTCAGGAATCTTTTCGCCGTCATCTTCTCCGGTTAGTCGCGGCTACGGGAAGAGTCGAGGCCATTTTTCATAACGCTCGTCACCAACTGGCGAGAGAAAAAGACCAACAGGCGGCGGCTGACGCGCGTCACTGCGTTCGGCAGCGGGAGCGCGCACGTAACCTACACCTATTTTTTTGCTCGCGCACGGAAAACGCGAGATAAAAATAAATAATGATAATAATTCACATCAAATGTATGTTTGTAAACACATTTTAAACATGGACTGAAAAAGAAACAAAACGCTTTACAATTATTGTATTATTATTTTGGAACGTATTATTATTTTTTACATGCATTTATATGGTATGTAATTATTAATTAACTAAGCTATTAACTAAGTTATTTATTAATTTACACGACTATTTATCCATTTATATGTCATACTATACTATACATATTTATATTTAATTTACAGCAGGAAAACGTAACTTAATAAACACG
Source organism: Myoxocephalus aenaeus (assembly GCA_038501785.1). Taxonomy (NCBI): domain Eukaryota; kingdom Metazoa; phylum Chordata; class Actinopteri; order Perciformes; family Cottidae; genus Myoxocephalus; species Myoxocephalus aenaeus. The sequence goes on from JBAMJR010000368.1 coordinate 945,943, forward strand.
TTTTTATATGTATCAGATAAAACAAATACATATTAAAAGTTCATCATTAATTAAATTCTAGGATTTGATTATTTCTTACTTCCATAGATCTTGATATTATTAGGCTATTGTGTTTTTTTATGCTTTCTATGAACTTTGGCAGCGTATTTACATTTAAAGTGCTTTATAAAATTAGAAATACATTTTTATTGTCAATTATCACAGGTCAAATCTGTAAATTGAGAATTACTTTGAGAGGAATACACTGCTTTTCCTATTCATCCCGACAGGAAAATATAAAGTGAACATCAGGGTGACAAATAAAAGATGAATTATGTAAAATGTACATTACTACAAAACTAGAAGGTTGTATCCCTCCGCCAAAACGTCTAGTTGAAAGTTTACTGTCCAAAAAGTCATAATTTTCATCCAAGTATCAATTTGTGTGAAATCATTCACACAAATTAGATTTCCATGACTTTTCCATGACTTTAAACCAAATGTCCATGAGCAAACATTTAGTGAAATCTGGGTGTAAACAGTAAAAAGTGAGTAAATGTAGTATTTAAACTAACAATGAGAATACAAAGCATACAGTAAACCTTAAATGACTCAAATGAATGAGACAATAGTTTGATTAAAAGAATAAACATTTATATAGATGCCTGTATGTATGCCTGCTTATATTTTGAGCGTCTTTCTTTTAAAAGCATATTAATTATTTCAAACTCAGCGTAAATGAACACATGAACACATGAATATAACACATTTACACGACTTTTACTAAACTTTTGGGACTTTTCCAGGCCTGGAAATAACCATTTTAAAATTCCATGACTTTTCCAGGTTTTCCATGACCGTAAGAACCCGTTAATCTTCGAATTTTTTGCGCAAAAATATCCTGAAATATCGCGTACAAATAATAAACAGCTGAAACAAATATGAACACAAACATGTTTATTTTCAGATACATTTCATGTATTTCAGTAAAAACAAAAGTCTCATGTCTATGAAGCCGTCTCGGTCCTAGAGGGCTTCCTCCGACTCCAGCTGCTCCTCGGTCTTCCTGAAGGCGTCGCCTCCTCGCTCGCGGCCGTCCTCCTCCTCCTTCTCCCCGCTCTCCGCGGCCGCGCCCTCGGCGGCCATCGTGGCGTCCAGCCCGTCCTGGTCGGCGCTGGCGTTCTGAGACTCGGCTCCTTCGTCGTCCTCGTCCTCCACGTCCATCTCAAAAACACGGATGTGCCGGAGATTGGCACTTAGCTACCGGGAGGAGAGGAAGTACAAGTTAATGTTGAGAGACGACGTTCATTCACAGGAATCATAGACTTCTATACAACCAGAGGAGTCGCCCCCTTGTGGTCAGGAGAGAGAATGCAGCTTTAACACATGAAGCATAGACTTCTATACAACCAGAGGAGTCACCCCCTGGTGGCCAGGAGAGAGAATGCAGCTTTAACACATGAAGCATAGACTTCTATACAACCAGAGGAGTCGCCCCCTGGTGGTCAGGAGAGAGAATGCAGCTTTAACACATGAAGCATAGACTTCTATACAACCAGAGGAGTCGCCCCCTGGTGGT
>JBAMJR010000368.1:952500-980000 GCA_038501785.1 Myoxocephalus aenaeus
TACAAAGAGACAGAGAGACGAAAGAATTACAGAGACAAAGAGACACAAAGAGAGAGAGACAGAGAGACAGATAGAGAGAGAGAGACAAAGAGACAGATAGAGAGAGAGAGACAAAGAGACACAAAGAGACAGATAGAGAGAGAGAGACAGAGAGACACAAAGAGACAAAGAGACAGAGAGACAGAGAAACACAAAGAGACAGAGACACAGAGAGACAAAGAGACAAAGAGACAGAGAGACAAAGAGTAAACTGATCACGGCACTAAAGGAGTCATGCAGTCATGCAGTCATGTGACCATGAGGTGAGGTCATGTGACCATGAGGTGAGGTCATGTGACCATGAGGTGAGGTCATGTGACCAGGAGGTGAGGTCATGTGACCATGAGGTGAGGTCATGTGACCAGGAGGTGAGGTCATGTGACCATGAGGTGAGGTCATGAGACCATGAGGTGAGCTCACCCTTCAGGTGCAGACTCTCCTGCAGGAACTTCAGCCACTGGTTTCCCTTGGTGTTGGGAGGAGACACCAGGTCCTCGTCCTCGTCCTTCAGGTACTGAGACCACAGACAAGCTCCGTTTAAAAACATCATTATTCACTAATTAAAATAATCATTATTATCAAGCCGCTCACCTGCCCAACTCGTTCCACGTTGAAGTACTTCCCTTTACGGTCAAAGAGTTCTTCGTTCTGTTGAACCAGAGACATTTAGGAGCACTTAAAGAATGAAAGGACTTTAATGGCCGCCGTCAGAGTGACATCACGGCGCTCTCACCTCGCTGAAATGCTCGGCCAGGAAGTCGGCCACGAAGGCGATGTCCTTCTGCGTCATCTGGAGGAGGAGCCGCGTTAAAGCAGTTATTAGTGATGTTTAATACGTCTAGTGATGCGTACCTGTGATCGCTCACCTTGTTGAGCTCCGGGGGAACGTGCTCCTCACACATCCTGAGCATCGCTGAGGAGAGAACACGATTTAAAACGTCTCCACTGTCAACAGATCACTCCTGTTTTGTGTTTTTCTTCTTCTTACCGACATACAACCAGCGGAAAAAGGCTTTGAAGTTCTTGGTGCTCTTGTCGATCACCCTGAGGGACGGAGCGAGAAGAAAGATTTACACAAAACGACACCCAGAACATCTGTGCTCACAGTTCTTACTCCATCTGAGACGGATATGGAAATATAAATATACATATTAAGGAATGCTGGTCACTGTTAAAGTCATAAAGATGTTATTGTTTAAATTTGCCTCGTCATCCCCTTTGATAGATTTTATTATTTTAAAGAAAAGATTATATACCACACATCATTATTTCTCTCTTTTTGTCATTTGTCTTTGTTGACGATAAGTGATGTGTGACTTCGTACCATTTATTATTTAAAGATTTTTTATATATATATATTTTTTTTTTACTTTTTATTATTATTTACATATATATTTTTTATTTATATATATATTTTTTTAAATTTATTTATTTATATATATAAAAATATATTTAATAATAAAAAATTAATATATATTCATCAATAAAAATTTAAATAAATAAAGAATTATATATATATATATATATATATATATATATATATATATATATACACACACACATATATATATATACACACATATATACATATACACACATATATACATATACACACACACACACACACACACACACACACACACACACACACACACACACACACACACACACACACACACACACACACACACAGTATATATAATATATGTAAATAAGTAAAAATATATGTAAATAAAAATATATATTTATCAATAAAAATAAATAAATAATTATAAATTATATATATTTATAATTATTTATATTGATAAATATTTATTTTTATTTTCTTATAAATACCTGACCAATTAGCTTGTGAACAGATTACTCCCAAACAAACAAACAAGTGAGATTTAAATCTGTAGAATCGAGGAAACGAATGAGAATAGAGTGTCGCTGTTTCCGTGTCCGTCTAGTTAATAATAATAATAATTAAAAAAAGGTAATTGAACTCACTGCAGAAGCTCGTTGGCTTTCAGAGAGAAGGAGCCCACAGCGGTGATGGCGCCTGAGGACAGAACACCGTGGGGTTGTTGGTGAGGAGAAGCTTTATTTACTGACGGAGCAGAATGAAGGCAGGACGACACGGTACCTTCTATAGCGGCTGCATCCAGACCCAGGGGCTCGAACTTCTGCTTCCACAGAGACATGCCCTTCACCTCGCTCAGGTGGTACAGCAGCGCCTCAGAGCCGCTGCAGAGAAGAGCAGGCGTTTACACAGAGAAACCTCAAAGGAGCAGCGAGGAGAGCAGAGAGCACCACACACCTCTGCAGGTGGCTGATCACCAGCTTCTGGATGCTGGAGTAAGACGACTCGATGGACTGGCCCAGCTTCTTCAGGCCCTGGGACCCGAAAACAGAGGATCAGGGATCACACACATTCTGACCAATGGATTTCATGACTTTAAACCACATTTCCATGACTTTTAACCACATTTCCATGACTTTTAACCACATTTCCGTGACTTTAAACCACATTTCCGTGACTTTTAACCACATTTCCGTGACTTTTTAACCAAATATCCGTGACTTTTAACCACATTTCCGTGACTTTAAACCACATTTCCGTGACTTTAAACCACATTTCCGTGACTTTTTAACCAAATATCCGTGACTTTTAACCACATTTCCGTGACTTTAAACCACATTTCCGTGACTTTAAACCACATTTCCGTGACTTTAAACCACATTTCCGTGACTTTTAACCAAATGTCCATGAGCAAACATTTAGTGAAATCTGGGTGTAAACAGTAAAAAGTGAGTAAATGTAGTATTTAAACTAACAATGAGAACACAAAGCATACAGTAAACCTTAAATGACTCAAATGAATGAGACAATAGTTTGATTAAAAGAATAAACATTTATATAGATGCCTGGATTTTATTTTTTTCAAGGACTTTTCCAGGCCTGGAAATAACCATTTTAAACTCCATGACTTTTCCAGGTTTCCCGTAAGAACCCTGACAGTTGGAACTCGGCAAGGAGCTCGTGTCTCTCACCTTGACGGTCAGCTGGTTCATGAGCAGAGCCTGGAGTTCAGGGCTGCAGGAAAGCAGAGAGCATTAGAATCATCCCAACAATCAGCAAACCCGACGCATTGTTCTGCCGCCATCTGCAGGACGCTCCGGACATTGCAACATGACAGAGAGCGAGCACTCGGAACATGAACGGCCTCTTCGCTCACCTCGACTGTCCCCACAGCAAAAGCTCTAGAAACTCATCTTGGACTTGAGTGCTTGTGTTCTTTTCCTAAAAACAGGAAATAAGACAAATGAGACACCAATTTAGAATCCAAACCAGATTCATTCTTTGGACGACGGAATCCTTTCTCATCCTACTTTTCTCGAGCAACACGAATAGAAAGGGGACCCAGTGCAGAGCCCTGGGGGCCCCCAGTGTTGCCGGTATCGATGGAGGATGTGGCACTATTCAATTCAGTTTATTTTGTTTTATATAGCCCCAAATCACAAATTTGCCTACAAAAGGGCTTTACAATCTGTACACAGACATCCCTGTCCCGGGACCTCACATCGGATCAGGAAAAACTCCCCCCCAAAAACAGAAAAATAACCTTTCACAGGGAAACAAGAGCAACTGACCTGAACAAACTTAGTGAGCCTCAGATCCATCTGCATGAGGATGTCCTCCCAGGCTTCACACATGCAGGTGAGCGACAGGTGCAGGTACTGCAGCAGCGTGGAGATGTGGGTGAACTTGCGGGCCATCCGGGTCACCTCGGGCAGACAGTCTGACAGCAACCTCGTGTCCAGCTGGGAATAAAAACAAGCACATAAAAAACTGAAACCGCAAGTTAGAGCAGGACGCCGGCCGCAGGAGGCCAGACGCTCGGCCTCACCTGGACGTAGCAGATCTGAGGGTCGCCGTCCGCCGACCGGACTTCTGTGATGACGGACAGAGACTTGAGGTCGCTGGACAGACTCAGGCTGCGACAGGTTCCCGACACCTAGAGGCGTCGTTACGTTAAAGAGGCGTTAGAAACACGACAAGGGAACGCTGCAGTCTTCACAGAGATTTAATATTCAAACGTCATCATTTTTGTGCCACTGGTTCAACTTTGTTTGGGGGTTTTACTTCAAAATTCTTATCTAAAAGCATTAGATTTGATTAATGTAACTAATAATAGGAAAACTAAACCAATACAATAAACTGTAAATTATAAAAAGGAACTATATAAATGAATAGATATAATATTTCTGAAAAGGAATAATCATCTTGATCTCACTCCATCTTTGTCCCCTGTAATTTTCTTAAATGTATTTGTACTTTGCTTAATTTCTTCACCTAAACTATTCCAGAACTTCACCCCACTAACTGAAATACACGTGCTCCTAATGGTGGTATTATTATTTCATTTTCCTCTTATAACACCTGAACAATTGCAGCTCCAATAAAGAGACATTTGCACACCGAGGTGGCTCGATTTGAACTTGAACTGATAAAACAAAAATATGTTGGGCAGCACTGGACTAATTAGCTATTACTGTAATTTAAGTAGCTCCACCTCCAACAGTGAAATACTACTTACACTTTAATGCAGTTACAATCTAATTATGTAATCTATAACGATATATCAGTGACAGGGAACATGAGTATTTTTAGAACATGTTATCAATAATACATTTGTGTTTTACATACGTTTAAATGCAATTGCAGTTGATAATAATTCTCTCTCTCTCTTTTCTGGGACACTTTCAGTGATGACGCAACACAATTTCCTGGGACATTTGGCTTTTTCTCTAATTGTTCCATGACTGGAAAGTTTTCAAGGTTTTCCAGCACACGTCTGAACCCTGAAATTGCTTCCTGAATAATCGTTTATATTTTTTACCGTGGAGAAATTTATTGAGAGATGTTTCTACAGCGCCCTCCATGTTAAGTTGGATTTTGCCTTTTAATGACACAATTCTCCTCACATTTGTGCCAGCTAACACTTCATCAATGTAAAGTTGAGAAATCAATTCTTTTTGGGAAGATGTGACGGACAACAGTAGAGCCTCACCCCTGATAGAGTAGCGATCTTGTACATCCCGTAGGCATAAAGCTCCACAAAGCCAGAGTCTCCTCCAAGAACAAGAACGTTCAGTCTGCAGGGAAACAAAATGAAAACAAAAATAAATAAATGCTGCATTAAAGAGAATCTGTGTGTTGCTGAAGCGCGAGGACTTAAATTTACCTGACTTCTCCCATGAGATTCATAATCTCGTCAGACTTCTCCTCACTGGAACACAGAGATAAACACACACAGATAAACACACACAGATAAACACACACAGATAAACACACAGATAGACACACACGGCTGCTGTCACAAGCACAACGACACAGTAGACAGATGATATCAGACCCATGAGCTGTGCATTAATATAAAAAATGCCCCCACCTGAAGATCTTTGACGTTGTGCTGTAGCTGGGAAAAACAAAAAGTTTGGACAAATGTTACTCAGTCACTAAAGTATTACTTTCTTATAATCTGATGTGTGTAGCCGTGCTGCTACCTCTTGGGGAGTGTCGGCAATTTGGGAAGAAAGAGTTTGGATTCGTCCTCCGAGTTGTAGAAGGAGCTGAGGGCACTGAAACAGCAGAAAGACAAACAGTCACATTATTCTAGAAGAGCCGGCGGTTTGATGCCGAGCCTCGTGCTCACCTGCTCTCCTCCGTCACCTCCATCCAGTGCATGCAGGTCACCGAGTTCTGCATCGGAAACACGTGGAGGATCTCGGCTTTCTCAACGCCACACAGGACCACCTGCTTCGTGTCGCCGAGGCTGAAGGCCAGGACTGGAGATTAAGGAGAGAATTATTATTATTATTTACTTGTGAGGCTTTTATTGAGTTTGTGGTTTGAGACGAGGACGTCTTCTAAAGTACAGATAGCAGAACGTTACTGCCGGGCCACATCAATACTCCGGTTATATAAGTATTGATAAGTATCGATCGGTGATTAAAAACGAGTTTCCGAGGGCGTCCCTAACGACTACACACAGAAAGAAAGTACACATTAATTCCTTACTTTTGCCATCGGGCCTCCAGGCCAGTGCTGTGATCTCCTTCCCAGTGAACTCACTGGGTGGTAAACTCCAAACACGCTGGAAACTCGCCAAGCGATGAAGCAGCAACTACGGACAAACCATGAAATTACAAAACCATAAAGAGATATTTCAGGATGGAAAATAATTAAAAAAGAAAAGGTTTTGAAGCCCACCTCTCCAGTTGTGTTGGCCAGAGCAATGAGATCCCTTTTGGGGGACCATGCCATGCACAGAACCGGGTTGGGAAGCTGCTTCTCTCCCACCTGCCGGAAGGCCGGCATGTTGTGGGCTGAGAAACAATAAAAAACAATAAAAATATATCACTAACAGACATTCATTTGTAAGTAATACTTAGTAATACACTGATGTGAAGATGAAATCCTGTTATAGGTGCTCGAGGAAGAAAACACAGCTTTGTTGTTTACATGTAGTTGTGTCTTTACATCGTAGTTATGAGAAGAACAATAATAGTTTATATAAGTAGCATCTTTAAAAACTCCAAAGTGCTTCACAGAAAAGGAAAAATAAAAAAAGCAGAAACAATTAATATCCAGATAAAAGTCAATAAATAACAACAAAAAACACATACAGAAGAAGTAAAAATAATAGATAAAATACACAAGAACAAAGAAAAAGGTAACAAAGAAATTAATAAAGAAAAGCTAAACAGTAGAAGTGAGTCTTGAGGTCATTTTTTTCTTCAAATTGACTATTTTTAGGGGGTTTGGACTCTGCATGTTAATCTAGATGCGCAACTGGCATGTATACAATAAAAGGTGTGCTGCAGGTGTGTCTCCCATGTTCCAGGATCATTTGTACACAAGGTGCTGTGTCACCCAGCTCTGTATTTCCCAAATATAACACATAAAAGACTGTACATTTGACTTCCTAGTTATTTAAACAAGTCGCCAAGCAAATAAAACAGTAATATGCAATACATTACAAGCATTACGTTGCGTTTTGTTTGATTTGTATGGTGTATTAATACATTTCAGCTTGTTGTTTTTAACTACAACTGTTGAACTAATTCAAGTGGCGCCAGTAATGTTTTGCCATTGTGACTTCTGTTTAGTGAATTAAACGTGCGCCTCAGAGCTAAATATTATACACTATACGTGGAAATAACAACGTTTAAAGCCAATAACCCCGTCTTGTTTCAGAGTAAATCATCAGTGAGTTCAACACACTGAACCAGAGAAACTCCACAGAGAGCATTAACCCCTAAAGGTCTCCTTAAGGTGTCACATTCAGTATTAAACACTAACGTTTACCTTCAGTCCTCCACGTTAGCTGTGATGCTCGCAGGCTTGTTAGCTAACAATGATAATATGTGACTTATTTCACAGCGCTGGACATTAAAGACGAATTAATTATAACTGCAACTTACCGTTGTTTTAGGTCAAAACGTCAAAAAACACTCTGCTCGGCCTGGAGAAACACTTTATTTACGTGTTCTTCATTGTGTTATTTACAATTACGCGGACGGCGCCATTTTTTCCCCCAGCGAGACGACCAATCATTGAAGAGCAACGGGAAGCGTGAGAGGACAAACTTGCTCCGAGGGGAAAAGGCAATTCGTAAATGGCCTGTTCCTCTGAAACCAGGCAGTAGATTTTGTAGATTTTGTAGATTTAGTGATGGGCAACTTTAACAGCACAGTCTGGAGCCCATTGTGATGTGGTTGTTGCTTTAATAGTTTATTGTTGTTGGTTGTTTGGAAGCGTTTGGCGGTCATAACAGCGACCTCTGCTGGCTAAACTGCAGCACTGCATTTGTACTGAAAGTTAAATGCAGTCAAAATACAAATGGGCACAATGCGTCTAAACTTCTTTCAAGATAAGTTAAAAAATAAGATATAACTTTATTGATCCCGAAGTAAATTAATGTGCCAGAGCTTTCATTAAGAATTACAACAGAAAAATAACAAAAAACATTAGAATAATAAAAAATATACACGTATATGAACACTAGAATAACAAGTATTAAGTGTAAAAGTAATAATACTGACACAACTATATATATATATATATATATATATATATATATATATATAAAATATATATGAATAAATACAAAAACAACTTTACTGCTGAAATACAGATATATTATTTTTGTAATGTGTGATAGACCCCTTGTGTGTCCTGCTAGTAACACAACCTGCTAGTAACACAACATGCTAACAACACAACATGCTAGTAACACAACCTGCTAGTAACACAACCTGCTAGTAACACAACATGCTAGTAACACAACCTGCTAGTAACACAACATGCTAGTAACACAACCTGCTAGCAACACAACCTGCTAGTAACACAACATGCTAGCAACACAACCTGCTAGTAACACAACATGCTAGCCTGCTAGCAACACAGGCCTAATATGAGGATGAAAGTCTCTGGTGTGTCCAGCAATATGTCTTCAACACTAAAGATAAACCCTGCTGGAGGCCACAGGCACACAGAGTCTGTGTTGTGAGGAACAGGAAATGGAAATGTTGGAGACGCTCCAGTACTATTCTTACAAACGGTAGATCAGCGCACAGATACAACGTCTTCACGTTGTAGAAGTCACCACTAAATAATGCAGTTATTTTTAAGTGGTACTTTGGTATCAGTTATTAATAATAGGGCTGTGGTGACGAACAAGGAGACTATTTAGAGGATTACCGATTAGCTGGTGTGTGTGTGTGTGTGTGTGTGTGTGTGTGTGTGTGTGTGTGTGTGTCTGTGCAGCAGATAAATTCCATCCGAACTTATCGTTGGCACTTCCCCGTATCAGTAGATAGATGGAGAGCCAGAATAGCTCTGACAGCACAGAGTGTGATAGCGGACCAGAAATAGACGGAGTGAGGCCGAACGGTCCCGACTGTCTTTTGTCTTCTAACACACATTTAGACTCCAGTCTAGTTAAACCAGAGAGTTTTAAATGTGACAGGAAGTGACCATATCTGGACTGAGAAATGGGGTGACGTAGAGACGCTGTCTACGTCTTTGTAGAGACCTGTCAATCACCTTGTAGCCCCGCCCCTAAAGCATCCCCTGCTTTATGGTCTGTTTGACTCTAAATGACCATAATTTACTAAATGAACATCATGCTGTATTGAAGAAGACTTGAAACTAGAGATTGAGACATAAACTCATGTTTACAATGTTTACTGAGGGAATACATCAAGAGAAGTAGAGTCATTTATATAGACTTCTATACAACCAGAGGAGTCACCCCCTGGTGGTCAGGAGAGAGAATGCAGCTTTAACGCATGAAGCATAGACTTCTATACAACCAGAGGAGTCGCCCCCTGGTGGTCAGGAGAGAGAATGCAGCTTTAACACATGAAACATATACTTCTATACAACCAGAGGAGTCGCCCCCTGGTGGTCAGTAAAGAGAATGCAGCTTTAACACATGAAGCATAGACTTCTATACAACCAGAGGAGTCACCCCCTGGTGGTCAGGAGAGAGAATGCAGCTTTAAGACATGAAGCATAGACTTCTATACAACCAGAGGAGTCGCCCCCTGGTGGTCAGGAGAGAGAATGCAGCTTTAACACATGAAACATATACTTCTATACAACCAGAGGAGTCGCCCCCTGGTGGTCAGGAGAGAGAATGCAGCTTTAACACATGAAGCAGACTTCTCTTTTCAGAACCGGAGGTTGCCGCCTGTTTTCGACCTCCACTTCTTCTTCTACTCTTGTTTACTGGCGGATTACAGACACGCGTATCTTATTGCGTCAACAACCGAACTAAACCAGTTTATTTGCTCCAAACCAGTTAATTAAAACACAACCTAATTCACTTTCCTTTCCTTTATTGTGCCACATTTTTAAAAAATGAGCTCGGCAATTGATTAGAAACTTGACTATTTGAGTGTTTCTCACTCTAGTTATTTGGATTTGTAAGATAAATATATTTGGAATTTATTATTATATATTATATATTTTGGTCTTGGAGTAACACTTATGGATTGTAAAAAAAAAGATAAGATAACTCATAACCCATAGGTGAGGCAGTCCAGTGGGGGGTCGGGGGTCAAGCTGCCGTCCCTCCACTTTATCAGCAGGATGAACCTTGGGGGCCAAAAAAAAGAAAGTACAATACTGTATTCCAACTGTCTGCCATGTTTATTTGTTCTGCATTTGGTTAACTTGTTGTGCACCCCCCCCCCCCCCCCCCCCCTCCAGGACTAACCTTAACACTCTCTCTTCTTGCCAATCTTCTGTCGGTGAAACCCGAGCCGCGGGCCAAATATAGCCCCGCATGGCGAGCAGCCAGGGGCCGGGGCAGATGGGACGGCGGGCCCTGAACCGGAGAGATCCTGCCCACCGAGCACCGATACGGCTGCTCCTCTGGAGAGAGACGCTTCCTCTGTGGCTCTTTTTCTAACTTTATTAAACAGGACAAACCTGGAGGAAGCGTTTGGACTAAACAGCCCACTTTAAGGTAGGTTTTCTTTTTTATTAATACTAGTTTGGAAGAGGAGGATCTGAATTATTTAACGTAACAGTAGAGCTGTTTTTAATGGAGCCTTCATGTACAGTAGCAGTCAGTGAACACACCGCATGGACAGTTTCTGCTCTCGCGTTGATTCTTTCACTTTATTTGTATTAAATATAACAAATAGTAGGGAAATAGATACATGAGATATAATAAAGTTAACTTAGAATAACTTAGAATTAACCTATAATAGGAGTTAGAGAGATCTTTGACAGTTTCCACATTCATATTTATAAGTTGCTGTTGCTCTTCAGGCATCGTCTCAGTTTTAATGCGTTCACGTCCCGTCTACCTGCGAGACGTTCAGGGACCTCCGAGCTGCTGAAACGCAGTCCAGGGGAATAAAAATAACAACAGCTGGTCTTCGGGACAGCAGGAGGCTCCGAGTGTCACTCCGTCACACATGTGTGTCTTCACTGACGCCTGGAGACGAGAGACAGAGCGGCAATAACAGTAGATTATACATATATTTATGAATCTAAAATGAATGTGGACCTTATGTGTTATAATAATATCTATATATAATAACATATTTACATATATATATATATTATTATATATATATAAATATATTATTTATATATATAATATATATATATAATAATATATATATATTATAATTATATATTCTTATATATATATATAATATATTCATTTTAGATTGTATGTATATAATACAAATATATATATATATATATATATATAATATACTGGTAATATACCTCATGTGTTATAACATATATATATATATATATATATATATATATATATCATTCAAATTCATCTTTAACTCTGGTAATTTGGTAAAATCTGGTAAAAGTGTAGAAAGTGGAGAGAGAGAGAGAGAGATCCTGCAATTATTTTCAGTTGAAGTGTTTTTCTGATCATCGGATCAATAATCCATCATCTAGTTGTTTGTTTGTTTTAAAGAGGATTGAGTAACATATTGAAATATCAATCAGACAGTTTAAAATATATATATATATATAAATATATATATATATATATATATATATATATATATATATATATACATATATATATATATATATATATAATGGGTAATTTAGTTATTAGATTAAGCAGTACAATGATAATAATAATAAAATCTTTAAAATAATCAATACATTAGTTATATATGTATGACATATTTCATTTTTAAATATCAAGGTTATCACCAGTACTGGTTTAGTCCGTAGTGTCAATAATTACATCCAAGCTGAAAGGATCAGTAAATTAATGTAGAAGATTGACAGAAAATTAATCTGTGACTTTTTAGTTTTTAGTTTATTTTATTTAAAAAAAACATCTTCAAATGGTTTTTCCATTATTATTATTATTATTTATTTTTAGTATTTCTTCCATTGTTCAAACACGTGAGATGAAGGAACAGAGCGACGGGATAAAATAAGACGAGGAGAAAGTTCTCCACGACCTCAGTGTGACCTCTGGCTTTGCTAAAGCCCTCCAATCATCGACCCGCCGGAGCCGACCCGCCACTGTTGTGACGTCCGCACCTGAAGCTCGACTCCTCTTGCCGCCGTTTGTCATTCCGCTTTCTGCTCACTGCTATTTATAAACCTCTGTGTGCTTTGTGTGTGTTCAGGATGCAGGACGGGAGCTGGAATCCGCCGCTTCCCATCTGTCCGCCGCTCAAGGGCCCGGCAGGAGGCGGGACCCTGGAGGGCGACGGGGGCGTGTTCTCCGAGGCGTCCTCGGACGGGGAGCTCTACCTGGACTCGGTGGCGGAGCTGGAGTGCGGAGGAGACGGGGACTTTGCGGACCTCACCGCCTTCCTGAGTGCGGAAGAGATCCACCGCAGCCTGGACCTGGCCCTGGAGGCCTTCGGCGACACGTTGGAGTCTGAGGACCCGGGCCCTCCATCGAATCCCACATCCCAGGAGCGGGCTCCCCAACCCGTCCCCTGCCTTCCGACTGAAAACCTCTACACGAGCCCCAACGTGCAGCACCAGACCAAAGCGCCCCCATCGGTGCCCCTCGAAGGTGCTGCAGGTCAAGCCCCCCTGCACGGGCCCCGTCAGGCGTCCGGCGAGGCCCCGGCGCCCCCCGCGGAGAAGGTCGCCCGCCGCAAACCCGTGCAGCCCGTTTACAAGCAGGACAAACCCCGGCTGGTGCACGAGGGCCTGGAGCTGAGCGACCGGGCCGGTTCCGCCACGGAGTTCTGCAGCCGAGCCGCCACCTTCATCGAGGAGCTGTCGTCCATCTTCAAGGGCGCCGCTCGCTCGGAGCAGCAGGCGGACGACGAGGACTCCTCCTCTCCCGACAGCGGCTATCTGACTCCGAGGGGTCAGCGACCGGCCCCTCCGGCTCCGGCTCCGGCTGCGGCTCCCTGCCAGAAAGCGGAGACCCAGGTCAGCCGGCCGGCCGCGAGCCCGGAGCCTCCGGCCGACGTGCTGCCTCAGCACCACGGAGCGCTGTCTCCTCCCTGCTTCCTCCAGAAGCTGAAGAGCCAGGAGGTGGCGGAGGGGAGTCCCATCCGTCTGGAGTGCAGAGTCGAAGGAAACCCCCTGCCGCTCGTCAGGTAAGGGTTTGACCTCCAATCTCACTTCCGGGGCTTTCAGTGGTGTCACACGGTCATCCTCGGCAGATGGAACATCTCCTGAGTGCTTTAACCAATTCAACTGAGCGATTGTTATATAAAACTGTAAATCAGAGCTTGTTTTATGACAAAAAGCCCAAAACTGCTGTATTTGGATGTATTGAACCCCATAAGTAATATACAAGTGAAATATATGGTTTGGTACATGAGAACATTTAAATGTCACAGATGTGCGCAAATGTGCCCCAATGCAAATGTTGGAGGCCTCGCCTGAATGTTCTCTGTTCTAAACCCTCTCTAACTTTGTTCTGCTTCACTTTATCAAAGTCAACCTTTGCAGAGAGAATGTTCACATATTGTGCTATGATTTGGGTTAGAGAATGTTCACATATTGTGTTATGATTTGGGTTAGAGAATGTTCACATATTGAGCTATGATTTGGGTTAGAGAATGTTCACATATTGTGCTATGATTTGGGTTAGAGAATGTTCACATATTGAATGTTCACATATTGAGCTATGATTTGGGTTAGAGAATGTTCACATATTGAGCTATGATTTGGGTTAGAGAATGTTCACATATTGAGCTATGATTTGGGTTAGAGAATGTTCACATATTGTGCTATGATTTGGGTTAGAGAATGTTCACATATTGTGTATGATTTGGGTTAGTGAATGTTCACATATTGTGCTATGATTTGGGTTAGAGTTGGACCTTACAGCTGCATCATTTCAAAGAAATACTCATCCTGAAAGTTTTTATAGGCGGACCTGAAACCCTTTCATTTATGTCTGTGTGTCATCTTCATTTACTCTTAACCAGTAACATACAGACTGATATTTACACATCTGAACAAAATCTCACATGTGTACCTTTTATTATAACACAAACATTATTCAAATAGCCCTAGTGGTTGCAGAGATACACCCTTTTTAGTTTGGGTATGCCATTTTCGAGGAAAGGGCCTACAAATAGGTGGGTTTTCTGGTCCATGTTGGTGTTGAAGGTCTGACCTGAAACACATTGCTTTGTGGTTTGGTTTGACAGGTAGCTTCTGTTTGGATAATTATACTAAACCGTATTTTTGTGGAGATTTAACTCAAATCGCATATTTAAGATTCTGTAGTGCAGAAGAGCAAATCGATTTTAAAACGTTCACAATATTATGAACATTATGAATATTACACTTAAGCCGAGGCCTCACTTCCTTCCTTACAGCCACGACAAGGAACTTTAACTTAGCGTTGATTCAGAGCACCTGGTTTCAGGTTTTGCGGGGACTTCCCCTCTGTGTCCTTCGGTACCTGAGCCCCCAGTTTAAAATCTGGATGATCTGTGATTACGTTGAGAGGACAGCACCCGCTGCCCCTGGTTGTCTGCACCCGCTCATCAGCAAACTAAAAATACACTCCTCTCTTGTTTCTCCAGCTCAGTCGACATGCTTGCTGTTTACTATAGAGAGACATACGTGTGCTACCGTAAAAGTCGGGTGATAAGCCTCTACTACCTTCGGTGGTTGTCCCCGTTAGCTCCCCGCTGTAGCCAGCTAGTGCTCCCTGCTGTAGCTAGCTCCCCGCTAGTTCCCCGACAACCACCGAAGGTAGCGGGACCATCCCCGGCTCGATGCCCGACTCGGGCAGAGGGGACGCGGGAAGTAGTAGCAGCAGCGGGGAGCTAGCAGCAGCGCTAGCTGGCTACAGCGGGGAGCTAGCGGGAACAACCCGGCTTATAACCCGATTTTTACGGTACATTACAGCTGCACTCTGTCGACCATTTTACGGCCGACATCGTCAAAAACATGCATTCGCATTTTGCCAACGGACGTTCCATCCAGTTAGCGAGACTTCAAAACTTTGAAATGAGTTCTCAGCATCAACGTTCTGGCTGTTGCACGTCGGGTCGTCAGAATCGATGTTCCAACAGAGGACAACGGGTGTTTCAGTTGAACGAGCGATTCTGGAGGCTGTTTTAGATTTAGTCTTGAGACTAAGATGCTGATTTTGTTTTAGTCACATTTTCAGAGTTTTTAGTCAACAACAACTCGAAACGTTTTGGTTTTAGTTGCTGAAAAGTCACGACAATTTTTTATTTAGTCTTTTTCTTGTGTCAAATCCTTTTCCATCAGATTACTTTGAATATTTCAGTGAATCTAGTCAAGTCAAACTGATTTCACATCAGATTTTATTTCCTCATTATCTGATGAAGAACACATGCATCTTTTATTCTCTGAAGGAACACCGTCTCTAAAACACCAGCACCGGACCGACTGCAGCTAGAAGCTGAAGAAAGTCAAACCTCAGAGTCTCTTCACTCATGAACTCTGATGAACTCTGTTCATCAGAGTTTATGACGTCTCTCTGGTGTCACGTTACGCGCTGCTTTCTCCTCCAGAGACGTGTTTCCATGACGGCTGGACTGGTTGGTCCCTTTGTTTAGGTTGTGTTCTCCACCTGTTGGAGGTTAATGTCGTCACATAGCTTCACAGGATGTTGACTATACCGCCGCATTCGATTCCATTATCCGAACACCTTATGCTATTCAGGGTCGGGGCGCTGGAGCCGATCCCAGCTGACATTGGGCGAAGGCAGGGTTTACCTGACCAGGTCGAACCTGCCTCTGGGCTCATATAGAGACAGACCTACGTATGTAGAGACACCTACAGGACATTTAGAGTCCAATTAACCTGAGCTGCATGTCTTTGGACTGTGGGGGGAACCGGAGCACCCGGAGAGAACCCACGCTGCCACGGGGAGAACATGCAAACTCCACACAGAAGGACGCCCAGAGCAGGAACCGAAGCCGGGTCTCTCTGGCTGTGAGCAGTATCCCGTCCATGCAGTCCATGTTGATCCGTAAAGATTTTTTTATTTTGAAAAATGACCGGATACATCCGACTGTAACCTCTTGACACGTGTAAAGAGGTCACGTGATACGCTACCCTAAAAATTAAACTTAAAAGTCTGTTTGAACTATGCCGGTGTTCTGGATTAAAATTAAAAACCTGCTTCCATTTTCAACATCCTGTCTTTGTGAAGCATGTTTTAAGTTACGGAGTAGAAGGGACATAATTAAAAGAACACACTCTGGGTGTCGTTTTCTCCCGTCACCCCGAGATCGGACCGGCTCGTAGCAGAGAAACAAGCTCAGGGCTCCCAATAATTCGGCGTAATGGTGAGTTGTATTTTTATGCACTCTAAATTGTCTTTATGCCGGTTGTATCATTTTATTACGTCATATTTATCGGCCGTGAAAATATAGTTTTTACGCAAAACCGGTCCCTTTATTTAATCCCTTTACTACAATAAATCAACATGCCGTTCACGTTTGGACGTCTCGTGCATTAATGTATAAGCTTTTTTGTCGTTGTTTGTTATCTTATGTGTTTTGTGTCTTTTGAAAACTAAACTTATGGTGCAGTGCCCCTCTAAACGAGCCGATTGCAAGGCCCGGACTCCACTTCCTTGGGTCTTCAGCGACGGTTGCCAGACCCCTTCAGTTCTAATACTGGACCCTCCAAAGGGTCCGATGGAGTTAAAGCGGTTCCCCCTGCGTGAAGGTCTGAGCAGGTCTTGAGGTGTTCTGGAGCCAGTGGTGGTCCAGGACCTGCAGCTCCCCAACAGGCTACGAGGGGCCTCTTGTATTAATAGTCTTCAGGCCAACAGGAGCCAGGCCCGAGAATGCAGGCGATGCGATGACTCTGCGTTTTCCCCGTCACCCCCCTCCCCGACACCTTGTTAGGAAGTACGAAGGTGGCGTGCAGCGGGTTGAACCTCGGGGGTTCAATGCTGTGGCGTTACGTAACAGAGGAAATGAATGGACAAGTAGGAACTGTTCATGTGTAGTTCACAAAAAAATATTTGCAAGGTTCTGATATTTATGCTGAAGTGAATTCAGCTGCAGCAGAATGAGATGGAAATATTTCTTCTGTTTAATTTTGATTTTTTGACTGCAGATGCAGTTTGTTCCCTCACTTCCTGTGTTGGCATTTTCATTGTGGCCACTAGATGGCAGCAAATTGTTCAAAACTGAGCATCCAGTGTAGAAGGTGTCCACACGACTAATACGAGCTCCGACTATCTGAAGGAGGAAACCAGAGTCACCGTTAAATACGCTCCCAAACGCTCTCATTCATTTTCTATTCACATCCAACATGAATGTGTTGCCTGCGTTGCTTCATGCTGATGGACTCAAACAGAGTGTGTCCAGGGGGAGAGCGGCCGGCGACAATGTTCAGGGTCCTGGAAGCGAAGACAAGTCGGGGAAAGTTAAACTTGCATGTGTGAACAATAGTAGATCTCTTTTATATTCATGTGAAAACATCTGGATTTATTCTAGTTCATCACCAACACTACATTTTACTAGATTACATGTGAATGCATCATGAGAACCTTCAGCCAGTACTCATTTTCACTGAGCAGGGCCTGAACGCATCATGAGAACGTTATCATTTACCTTCAGCTAGTAATCATTTTCACTGAGCAGAGCATGAACGCATCATGAGAATGTTATCATTTACCTTCAGCCATTTTCACTGAGCGGAGCCTGAACGCATCATGAGAACGTTATCATTTACCTTCAGCCAGTACTCATTTTCACTGAGCGGAGCCTGAAAGCATCATGAGAACGTAATCATTTACCTTCAGCCATGTTCACTGAGCAGAGCCTGAACGCATCATGATAACGTTATCATTTATCTTCAGCTAGTACTCATGTTCACTGAGCAGAGCCTGAACGCATCATCATGTAACTGAAGTGAATCTCTGCTGGTTCTCCGTTAGCGGTGCTGCTAACGTTACTAGCTCTCCTCATGTTTACAAAGTCACTCAGTGTGTGTGTGTGTGTGTGTGTGTGTGTGTGTGTGTCTCTCTCTCTCTCTCTCTCTCTCTCTCTCTCTCTCTTTGTTAAAAATAGAATCTTATAACTGTTGAATTAAAAAGTTCACATCACATTTCTGTCTTTGAAGCCGCTGCCCAAGCCGCTGACACACCTTCTCACCTCCTCGTTAACCGGGTGGTAATGAGTTCGGTGCCAGCGAAACAGAGACATTCTGGGCGGTTGGGCGCGGCCCTCGGCGGTCAACTACAATTTGTCTCCGGCGGGAGAGAGAGAGTCTCCGGGTGCTGAGCGGCTGGTATTCTTCAGCACATCCTCACGCACTCTTTCATGCAACGCTCTGTTTATAACGATGGTAGTGGGATGCGTGTCTGTGTGTGTGTCTGTGTGTGTGTCTGTGTTTTTTTTCCTTCTGGGAACCACTTTGTGCATTTTCTCAGTCTGAGGTCATTTTGGCCTTTCTTTACATCTTCAAGGGGCTAGTTTGGGGTTAAGATTAGCTGTTGGCATGAGAGAATAGGGAATGTATGCAACCAGCGTGTGCGTGTGTGTCTGTGTATGTGTGTGTGTGTGTGTGTGTGTGTGTGTGTTTCTAAACAAAATTGATGGTGTGAGGTCTGGTCGTGCAGAACACCAAACAGCCTGATGACTCTTGCGATGCGTCGCAAAGCGGACGGAGAAAATCAGACTCCAATTGCGGCGCTCTGCGCGCTATTTCAGGCGTCCTGTCTGAGCGCCTCCATGTCATTACCCTAAATGCCTGCTGAGCAAACAAGTGAATGCAAGACTTGGAGTTGCGTTGGGAGGCGGCCGGTGGTCTCCATCAGCAGGAGACATGGAGCTTGTTGTCAAATAAGATAAGATAATCTTTTATTAGTCCCGCACTGGGGAAATTGCAGGATTACAGCAGCAGTGCACAATCAAGTCATATGAATAAACAGTAAAACAGTAAAGAAGAATACAATAGCATTAAATATACAGACGGAATAAAAAAAAGTATATAAAAAAGTATTTAAATGTATTTACATTGCACCAGATGAACAACAGGGGGCGACTGTGGCTCAGTGGTGAGCAGGGTCGTCCTTCAATCAGAGGATCGGCGGTTCGATCCCCGGCTCCGCCAGCCCATGTCGATGTGTCCTTGAGCGAGACGCTTAACCCTAAATTGCTCCCGTAGCTGCGCCTACGGTGTATAAATGGTTGATAATCGGATGTGGCTCCTTCATGGTGCTCCTCCCATCAGTGTGTGAATGGGTGAATGATGTCATGTAGTGTTAAAGCGCTTTGAGTGGTCGGAAGACTAGAAAAGTGTTGTACGGGTCGATTTACCATTTAATGAAAGTGGTTAAGTGGTCTACTGTGAGCTCAGCTTGTTATGCAGCCTGACAGCAGCGGGAAGGAAGGACTTTCGGTACACGGTCGGTTCCTTGTTCACGCCCACGACCGCTACGCCAAACACGAAGAGGAGAACTCTGTCGTGAAGATCACAGATGAATCTTCCGTCGTCGGGTCGGATCACAAAATAACAACGGCCTTCATATCGAGAGGAAATCGACGGCCTTCAGAGGTCAGAGATCAACCCGCTGCTCAGGGCCAGGAAAACCAAGGAGCTGGTTGTCGTCTACATGAATGGAGCTGAGGTGGAGCAAGTTAGCGGCTTTAAGTTCCTGGGAATCCGCCTCACACATCTCCAAGAAACGCTCATAAACGGCTGTGTTTCTCACGGAAACTTTCCCCACGTCAACCTTGAACAAAGGAGCGATAGAAAGCGTCCTGAGTGGAAACATAACCAACTGGGAATGAGATGAGGCTCGAGGGCTCCGTGATCAAAACCGCCCAGAACATCGTTGGAGCGTCAGTGATATCGGTGACAGGAGCTGAAAGGATATTAAAAGACTGAACCCAGAACCCAGAGACAACCTGCTCACCCGGCTGCCCAACCAGCAGACCTCAGGGCAGCTTCTTTCCTCTGACGGTGAGACTCCATGTATAATATTGTTTTCTGTAGTTTTTATTATGTATCAAAACGGGACTAAAATCCAAATTTTTGTTGTGCAACATTGTTGTACAAGGACAAATAAGAAACCTTGTAACCTGGTTTGAATTCCAACAAGGCACCCACTTCAGTCTAATGCTGACCAACAGGACCATAGACTTCTATACAACCAGAGGAGTCGCCCCTGGTGGTCAGGAGGGAGAATGCATCTTTAACACATGAAGCATAGACTTCTATACAACCAGATGAGTCGCCCCTGGTGGTCAGGAGAGAGAATGCAGCTTTAACACATGAAGCATATACTTCTATACAACCAGAGGAGTCGCCCCCTAGTGGTCAGGAGAGAGAATGCAGCTTTAACACATGAAGCATAGACTTCTATACAACCAGAGGAGTCTCCCCCTGGTGGTCAGGAGAGAGAATGCAGCTTTAACACATGAAGCATATACTTCTATACAACCAGAGGAGTCGCCCCCTGTTGGTCAGGAGAGAGAATGCAGCTTTAACACATGAAGCATATACTTCTATACAACCAGAGGAGTCGCCCCCTGGTGGTCAGGAGAGAGAATGCAGCTTTAACACATGAAGCATATACTTCTATACAACCAGAGGAGTCGCCCCTGGTGGTCAGGAGAGAGAATGCAGCTTTAACACATGAAGCATAGACTTCTATACAACCAGAGGAGTCGTCCCCTGGTGGTCAGGAGGGAGAATGCATCTTTAACACATGAAACATAGACTTCTATACAACCAGAGGAGTCGCCCCTGGTGGTCAGGAGGGAGAATGCATCTTTAACACATGAAACATAGACTTCTATACAACCAGAGGAGTCACCCCTGGTGGTCAGGAGAGAGAATGCAGCTTTAACACATGAAGCATATACTTCTATACAACCAGAGGAGTCGTCCCCTGGTGGTCAGGAGGGAGAATGCAGCTTTAACACATGAAGCATAGACTTCTATACAACCAGAGGAGTCGCCCCTGGTGGTCAGGAGAGAGAATGCAGCTTTAACACATGAAGCATAGACTTCTATACAACCAGAGGAGTCGCCCCTGGTGGTCAGGAGAGAGAATGCGGCTTTAAGACACTTCAACATCGTGTCAGCTGCTGTTATTTACCTCATACTTTATACCACAATCACAGTTACAGTATTTTCTGACCTGTTTTTACTTTGCCAGACGGACGCACATAAAGAACACATCATGTGAAGAAGCCAGAGAATCAAATGAGTAGTTTTGCACACACCACCGTTGCTTCAGAGATAGTTACTCCCCCAGCTATCAGCGTCCTCCTGCATTGTGTGGAACAGACAGTATGAGGTCATAGCAGGTGACCCGGCGCTGACTCATGACGCAGCCCGACTGTAATGCTGACTGTTGGGCTTGTTTCAGGACGGCCATAATGTAAAATTCTCCCCCATGGGCTCATTTGATCTCTGCAGGAGGAAAAAGGAAAAAAGCGCTGGTATGTTCATACCTGCTTTTTTTTAAACCAATTTTGCAAGCATGATGTAATTTCATATGTAAGCTCCAAGTAATGAGGGAGCCTGGAATGACTGTGTGTGTGTGTGTGGGGGGGGGGGGGGGGGGGGGGTTTGCACTCGCACTTCAAATTAATACTACACACGGACTATTTGACAGGAACTTAACATTCCTGAAACATGAAGTCATTCACACAAACCGTTAACTGACGATACTGTATGGAAACCTGGCAGGTTGCTGTGAGGCAGGCAGTCGGTTCTCACCACGCTGAGAACTCTGTTCGTGTGTTTCACAGTCCAGCTTGTTCGCTGCACGCCGCCAAGGAATTTTCCGCGAAAGGGTAACCTGAAACAAGACAAAAGCAGCTCTCGTGTCATGTGCATCGCCGCCGGACAGGTCGCCTTTAACGCGATCCTCCTGCAGAACAACCGCACAATAACGTCTGCAGACGGACTCGCGTCAGCGCCACGTTACCGGCATGTCGTCGTCCTGGAGGCCGAGTGTGAAGTTTCACCCGGCGAGGTGAGACTTTCCCTGCTCCTCTTCTGGCCTCGCGGTCCGAAAGGCTCCGTGACGTTCACGCTCTTATCACATACAGCGACTACATTCACACTAATCCACTTATCCGATTTGTAAAACTAAACTATTTTGCACGTGCTTGCTTCCAGCGTGGACATTTATCACACCAGACAGCTTGAGTTGTTCCTCTGGAGCAGTGAGTTGAAGACGTTGTAGACTGACGGTGGTCAAACGTACGCCTCCCGCTCACCGCGTTACTCGCTGCTCTGTACATGTCGTGGAAGTCTTCACGTATACGTCTGAAAACCAAACATCTTCACGGCCGAGCGCTCGGAGAATTTCACAATGCCGTTTTATTCACTGTATCCAGAAAGCAACACGCCGTCCGGTTCACCGCTGCAGTAAATGAACCAGAAATAAAGATTTCGCTGTGATTTAATTGCAATAAAACAAATTTAAAGGAGGCCGGAATAACTACATCGTGACGCCGATTCGTAAAAAGTCTGATCGCACGCTTTGTCAGGTCTGTCCGCAAGACGACAAACAAACAACCTTCGGCGCTAGGCTACGCTAACCTTGTAGCTGCTCCATCAACTCTCAAAACTTCATCTTGGCGTAAATACAGTAGTGATGTTATTGTTTATACCATGTAGCGTCTGTGGTTTATTCACATTTATACACATTTATATCCATAGTTTTGTTTAGTTGGAATATTTCAAGACACCCAAATACACGGAAGTCATGTCTCTTGGCATCTTTGCATGTCCTTTGTTCACACCATCAAACCGGACGACATATGGCTCAAAGTTCATTACTTGTCTGTATTTTATTGTGTACAGTATTAAACAGAAATGAAGCATTATACCTTGTGTGGACTTCAGGGTGAATGTATCCTAAATGCAGCTGTGAATGAAGAGAATAAACCTCTAATAATGTTAGCTTTGGACATAAAGCTTATGGGCTCACTGACAGCAACATGTTGAAATCCCATTTAGTGCTTAGTGGGTGAGTCTTGTAGACCGTGAAAAAGGATTTGCCACTGCTTCTTTTTTTTATGTCCTAATACATTCATGACTATTTCGATTTAGTTGAGGAGGGAAACGAGGGAATGTGGAATCTGTTCACAGGATCAATAAGTCCACTAAACCATCGGGCGAGAAGGAGTTAAAGAAGAAAGGCGACGGTGTAAAGGAAGCGGGAAAAGAGATTTGTAGAGAGTTATATAAGAGGATCAGTGACAGTCGAAGAAGCGGAATACCAGATTTATTATGAAGCATGTCTGTAGCGGACAAAGGCAGCAGTCATGCGCGCCAAGAGGACGGTAACCCAAGACGCGCTCAACAGGAAGACGGGCCGAGGACGCTCCATAAACCTCCGCTCCGCGCCGAGCGGCGGCCTCGCCGGCAGACATGAGCATTAACCGGCGCGCTGACCGACTGCGGCAAAGCCTTGCATGGTCAGTGACGCATGAACGGCCAGTCAGATCACAACGGCTCCACTTCCTTTACAACAAATATGTGGCCAACAGCTTCAGGACGTTAAAGTCAGAGCTGCAGGAAAGACTTACTTAAAACTTAAAACGAGTCCAAGTCAAGTCCGAGACCAGGTCCAGTCTAGTAGAGATGTCAATGCTATTTTTTCCTACCCCGTTACTAGTACTTTAAGAAAAAGTTAAACAGGTCATAATTCATATTGAAAACATCTCCTTTCAAAAACTGTACTTATTCAAGTATCACATTCAAAACTACGTTACATGCAAGATGACATCATAATAATGTCAGAATTTACTTTCGCCCAACACTCATTATTATTGAGTGGAGCTCAAACGCCTCGCAATGTAACTCAATGCAACCTCTGCTAATGTTAGCCGTTAGCTCCGTTGTTAAGTCTAGCGGTGCTGTGCTGCTATCAGCTAACGTCGGCTAGCTCGCCTCCTGTCGATTTCAACACAAATTTGTTCACAAAGAAGCAACGTCTAAGGAAGTAGTACTAGTTTGCACCGATTTCTGCGACTCCTCTGGTTGTATAGAAGTATATGCTTCATGTGTTAAAGCTGCATTCTCTCTCCTGACCACCAGGGGGCGACTTCTCTGGTTGTATAGAAGTCTATGCTTCATATGTTAAACGTGCATTCTCTCTACTGACCACCAGGGGGCGACTCTTCTGGTTGTATAGAAGTATATGCTTCATGTGTTAAAGCTGCATTCTCTCTCCTGACCACCAGGGGGCGACTCTTCTGGTTGTATAGAAGTATATGCTTCATGTGTTAAAGCTGCATTCTCTCTACTGACCACCAGGGGGTGACTCCTCTGGTTGTATAGAAGTATATGCTTCATGTGTTAAACCTGCATTCTCTCTACTGACCACCAGGGGGTGACTCTTCTGGTTGTATAGAAGTATATGCTTCATGTGTTAAAGCTGCATTCTCTCTCCTGACCACCAGGGGGCGACTCTTCTGGTTGTATAGAAGTATATGCTTCATGTGTTAAAGCTGCATTCTCTCTCCTGACCACCAGGGGGTGACTCCTCTGGTTGTATAGAAGCCTATGCTTCATGTGTTAAAGCTGCATTCTCTCTCCTGACCACCAGGGGGAGACTCCTCTGGTTGTATAGAAGTATATGCTTCATGTGTTAAAGCTGCATTCTCTCTACTGACCACCAGGGGGTGACTCCTCTGGTTGTATAGAAGTATATGCTTCGTGTGTTAAAGCTGCATTCTCTCTCCTGACCACCAGGGGGCGACTCATCTGGTTGTATAGAAGTATGCTTTGGGGCGGGGCTACAAGGTGATTGACAGCGTCTCTACGTCACTCCTCCTCCGTCCAGATACGGTCACTTCCTGTTCACTGGTTGCAAAATAAAGATGGCGACAGCGAAATCGTCAAACTCGAGGCTTCAAAACATCAGTCCACAAATCAATCGGTGACATCACGATGACTACGCCCACGTCTATTCTTCTGCTTCAAAATAAAAGCTTTTAAACAATAACTTATATTGTTAAGAATTTATAGGGAAATGTGTTTATCAACAAATTAGCGTAGCATTGTTAGCGGCTATTCTTCAATAAAGCTAATCCACTAATGCTTCTGCTGCAAGAATTTGGAAGTTTGTGAGGAATTTATAAGCGTTTTTACAGCCGCTCCTTTGACCACTAAATATATCTGATCACTCTCCTCCGACGCACTCCGGCCCCGTCTGCCTCTGTTCCCGGTTCAGCTCCGTGGTTCTGAGTCATGCGGGCCTCTGGTCTGCTGCACAGCTGGGCCGCGAACACATTCCTCCTCCACCTGCTAATCGACTCCCGGCTCTTCATCACGCTCGATAAGGCCCGGCCCGTTAAGATCGAGCTTACAGTAATCTGCCTTTTGATGAGATATTTTCGAGGCCGTTATTTTCTTCATCTTCTTCCTGGATTCGTTGGATTCCTGCGCGGCTGCCAAAAGAGCGCGCGTTTGATGTCCGGGGCGCCCACCGATTCAATTACGTGTCCTCGAACAACACCGGAGTGCTGGAATTTAGTGCGTCTGCATCGAAATAGCAGCAGACTGCTTAAAGCTGTCAAATGCGACCGCACATGTGTTGTGCACGTTGGCTGCGTAATGTGCCACACACAAAAAAAAGAAAGAAATCTGTGCAGGGGCGCTTGTTTTACGAGCTGGCGAGAGGTCAAACGGGACTCGTAAAAACAAGCTCAAGTCTTCCTTCCCATGTTCATGTGACAGGATAACAGCTGTGAGAAAGTTAAACTGTCGTGCACAGAAACTCAAGATATGCATCTTTGTTCCTCGTTTGTTTGTCTTCTTGCACATCGCTTCAATAAAATAGAGCCTGCGTGTTCAGCTCAGTGTGGGGTCTGCAGGGTTTGGTTTCACGGGTCCGGCTCACATGTGAGTCGGACCCAGAGCTCAGATCTGAGTCCATAAATTCAGTGCGGAGGAGAGGTCGAGGAGTTCGAACCCCCGGACCACAGCAGCGTCTATCTGCTCCGCGAGTATTTTGTTTAGTCTCTCACTCGTTTCTTTTCTTTCTCACTCGTCAAACACAGCAGAATTACAGCATCACGTCGTGTCACTGAGTTCACTGACGCTCAAAACAGTCGGAGACGTTGAGCTGCACGGCTCACCCAGTGGGAGAGGCGGGCCCGCATCTTTGGACGTGTTTGTGGCGAGGTCTTGGGAGGCTGGTGGGTCATGCACATTTGCTTTTGTTTATGCAGACCCAGTGGTTGTGGACCCAGTGGTTGTGGACCCAGTGGTTGAGGACCCAGTGGTTGTGGACCCAGAGGTTGGTTGTGGACCCAGTGGTAGCAGATGCAGTGGTTGAGGACCCAGTGGTTGAGGACCCAGTGGTTGGTTGCAGACCCAGTGGTTGAGGACCCAGTGGCTAAGGACCCAGTGGTTGCTGACCCAGTTGCGGACCCAGTCGTTGAGGACCCAGTGGTTGCAGATGCAGTGGTTGCAGACCCAGTGGTAGCAGACCCAGTGGTTGTGGACCCAGTGGTTGTGGACCCAGAGGTTTTGGACCCAGTGGTTGTGGACCCAGTGGTTGTGGACCCAGAGGTTGTGGACCCAGTGGTTGTGGACCCAGTGGTAGCAGACCCAGTGGTTACGGACCCAGTGGTTGTGGACCCAGTGGTTGAGGACCCAGTGGTTGTGGACCGAGAGGTTGTGGACCCAGTGGTTGTGGACCCAGTGGTAGCAGACCCAGTGGTTACGGACCCAGTGGTTGAGGACCCAGTTGTTGTGGACCCAGTGGTTGAGGACCCAGAGGTTGTGGACCCAGTGGTTGAGGACCCAGTGGTTGAGGACCCAGTTGTTGTGGACCCAGTGGTTACGGACCCAGTGGTTGTGGACCCAGTGGTTGAGGACCCAGTGGTTGAGGACCCAGTTGTTGTGGACCCAGTGGTTGAGGACCCAGAGGTTGTGGACCCAGTGGTTGAGGACCCAGTGGTTGTGGACCCAGTGGTTGTGGACCCAGAGGTTTTGGACCCAGTGGTTGTGGACCCAGTGGTTACGGACCCAGTGGTTGAGGACCCAGTTGTTGTGGACCCAGTGGTTGTGGACCCAGAGGTTGTGGACCCAGAGGTTGAGGACCCAGTGGTTGTGGACCCAGAGGTTGAGGACCCAGTTGTTGTGGACCCAGTTGTTGTGGACCCAGTGGTTGTGGACCCAGAGGTTGTGGACCCAGTGGTTGAGGACCCAGTTGTTGTGGACCCAGAGGTTGTGGACCCAGAGGTTGTGGACCCAGTTGTTGTGGACCCAGTGGTTGTGGACCCAGAGGTTGTGGACCCAGAGGTTGTGGACCCAGAGGTTGAGGACCCAGTGGTTGAGGACCCAGTTGTTGTGGACCCAGTGGTTGTAGACCCAGTGGTTGTGGACCCAGTGGTTGAGGACCCAGTTGTTGTGGACCCAGTGGTTGTGGACCCAGAGGTTGTGGACCCAGAGGTTGTGGACCCAGTGGTTGTGGACCCAGAGGTTGTGGACCCAGTGG
>JBAMJR010000368.1:985000-1052500 GCA_038501785.1 Myoxocephalus aenaeus
TGTGTGTGTGTGTGTGTGTGTGTGTGTATGTGTGTGTGTGTGTGTGTGTGTGTGTGTGTGTGTGTGTGTGTGTGTGTGTGTGTGTGTGTGTGTGTGTGTGGGGGCATCCCCATGAGTGTCGAGGTGTGTGTGTTTGTAGCTCAGCTGCTGCATATGTCTGTCACTATTTCTGTTTTAGTCTCTCTCTGTCTCACTCACTCACTCTCTCACTCACTCACTCACTCACTCACTCTCTCACTCACTCTCCCTCACACACACATACATTGTCTCACACAAACGCTCACACACACAAATATATATATATATATATGAGTATGAACTTCCCATTTCCCATTTGGTTCCTCGTGACTCCGCCTCCTGGTCTGAATCTCTTTGGAGTGAAGCGTTCCTCGTTGCTTCCGGTCGCAGCGTCTTCGCTGTCGTCCGCAGCTGTCGTCCACCGTCCGGGAACATTCCTCTGACCTTTGACCCCTGATGGACGGAGCTCCTCGCGCGTCGTCTTTAAATCCAGACGTTTGCGAGGACAATAACTTTTTATTCGACTCAAATCAAATTTTTCTCGAGATGACTCAAACAAAAAGACACACTTTAGTATATTGTTTACGTCGAGTGCAGAATGTAAGATCACGTCGAGCCAGAGAACTCAAAACACCTCACAACTGTATTTTATTTCACTTTACTACAGTACGCTACTTTTTTACTACCGATGTTTCCTCTCAATGTAAAATTAGACGTTGGTATTTGAGGAGCGAGTCAGTTTTTCTCGGCCACAACCAGCGGATTAGCGCACACATTGTTTAACATATTATGTATTTATAAAGTATTTGTGGCTAATATGTAGCAAACAGGTGTGTGTTTACACATCCTGCACATTTGGAATACAACTAGCATTCATTTGGACTGAATGAGAGTTCAACTCATCTTTTTTTAGCCTGTTTTAGTCTTAATTAACTTAAATAAAACTGTGTCTTCAGCTGGCTGTGTGTGCCACGGCGTTCACCAGATGGTTGCTAGCTTTAGGGCAGGTGCTGCACAGTGTTGCACACCAGTGGGTTTATTTCACATCTGGAAAAGACGCAGCTGAGAGCAGATGCTCTTACATCCGAGGCCGACGGGTTTATCGATAGTTCTGCAGGCATTTTGGTGAGAAAACAGAAATATTGGCTAAACTACAACGGTGCTGGATGACAAATCAATGAATATTAATGTTATATACTTAATATATATTTCACCCTGATGGTGACGTGAATGTCTTAACCCAGTGATTGTCAACCACTGTGCCGCGGCACACCAGCGTGCCGTGAGAGATCGTCAGGTGTGCCGTGGGAAAATGTCCAATTTCACTTAATTGGTCCAAAAAAATTTTATTTAGTTGCCGCAAATGATTTTCCATTGTTGAGCGTCTGAGCTGCAATATAGTGGCTGGCAGAGTAATATAGAACAGGTCTGCACCTTGTTCTGCTATTAAACAAACTAAACGGCCGTATGTTATTGATCTTATCTACACAGCATTTCATTTCTGAGTCGCGTCTACAACTCTGCTCTGTGTCGCACACGGAGTTCTGCCCGATGCGCTGAACACAGGTGAGACACAGCGGAGAGAGAGAGAGAGAGAGAGAGAGAGAGAGAGAGAGAGAGGCGAAAAATATGTTGCGTGCTTTTCACAATGGGATTTGCTGCTGAAGCTATCAGTATTTTAAGATATGAGCTCTCACTGTTAAAGCCTAACAGTTCATGTGTTTGCAGGTCAAGACAAACAGCCTGGAGCTCATCAATGATGTTTCTGACTCAGAGAGGCTCTGGAAATATTCTTCCAAAAGCCCTAAAAACACCCTGCAGTGATAAAGCCTGCTCACTTTGTGGTCGTCATTAAAATAAATGAACACCGTGTTTCCGTTAAGTCAGTATTTATCAAACTGGGCGGTATTTATTACAGGTGTAATACCTTTATTACAGGTATTTATTACAGGTGTGGCGCAAGAGGAAATGCTGATTTTAAATGTTCACAGTCCGCCGTTAACAGGTTACGCATGCGCATGCGCCGATTCTTGGCATTTCGCCAAAAGCCGATCTTTATGAGATCTCTGTGAGGTCGGCTTTCTGCTGTCGTGTCTCTATCATGGAGCATGAACTGAGAGCCGTATCAAATCTACAACCCCGTTTTAAAAAGATGTGTAGAGGAAAGCAGCTCTCTGCAGCCACTAATACTGATACAACCTGATGCTCACACATCTCACTCATTCCGTTTTGTTTTGCAATAGCTTATTGTTTTCCACAATAAGATATTTAGTAGTAACTAAATATTAGTTCTTTTTTGCATAACTTTATTTTCATTTTTCTAACAAAGTGATTTTTTTTGTCTGATGGAGCGATCTGGTTTACTTGAAACACTGAATACTCTTCCATGCCAGTAGGTTGCGCAATAATGACCTACCATATATGCTGTATTATGCTACAATGTGACATTAATAATAATGATCCACCATATATGCTGTATTATGCTACAATGTGACATTAATAATAATGATCTACCATATATGCTGTATTATGTTACAATGTGACATTTTGTAACTTTTTAGGTTGTTGGTGTGCCGCGGGATTTTTTTATTGTAGAAAATGTGCCGCGGCTCAATAAAGGTTGAAAAACACTGTCTTAACCAAACTTTGATACAAAAGCTGTTGAGATTTATTTCACGAAAAGCCTAAAACAAAAAACGATAATTGTTAGCTTACTCTAGCATTAATAGCATACATACATAGACAACACTAATGCTAACTACCTTAAAACATACACAGTTATTACAATTATTACATTTATTCCAACTTAAACTAACCTTGTGCCTCTTTGGGGGAGTGCTACTACCGTTTATTTATCTAATTTGTATTCAAAATTGACCGTATAGACCGTAGCTTTAGACATTAGACTGCGCACTATGCGACTTCCATGTCTGTTTGCTGCCTTCAAAATAAAAGCACCTTCTCTCAAAACAGGAAACCAGATAGATTTTGCTTAAAAAAACATGCAACAAAAAACAACAAAATGTATTGACAAACAGTTTCTAACGCCAGAACACATATTGAGTTACTTACATATATATATTAGTAGATATAGCGAGTACAAGCTATATCTACTAATATATAATGGGTAATTTAATACCCATTGCATTGTTGTTGCCGTTGATTGTTGATTGTTGTTTGTCTCGTCTAACGTCTCATGTTGAATGTTATGCACCTTCCGACAAGAAAAAATCCTTGTTTGTGTAAACATTCCGGGTAAATAAACGGTTTCTGATTCTGACGTTGGTCGTTCGATCCAGCTACCCCTTAACCCCCGCGTCGTTATCGTCATTTGTTTGAACATTTAAAACTTACATGTTGCACCTTTTGAAGATGTAAGATGGAACGGAGTTAGCATGCTGAGTTTTAATGATGGAAATATCTTGTTGGGCGGGTAAACTGATGGGATTCATTGGTACCGGTATTGGTACCATTGCAAACCTGGAGGGCAGGTGAATGAGGCACCATGGGGTATATAATGTAAAATGGATGTGGTGGGAATAAACATGAAGCAGCTTTGAGCCTCCTGGAGCTTCAGTACTTGTTAGTCAGAATGCGTGAGGAAGAGGAAACTGCATGAAATAGAAGATTGCTCTGCCGTGGATAATAAAACCCGAGAGAGTTTGGATACTTCACTTGACCTCTACTGTAGTTTGTAATTAGGGATGAAGACGACCTCGACGCCGCTCTCCCCGTCCAGTTGCACTCTGGTTGACTTCTGTGGTCCACAACCTAAAAACAGACGACGAGTAAACTTGGGAGTATAAAAGACAAAACACAGGAAGTTCACGTCCACTCTGTTCTTTATACCCATATTGATTGTGGATTGGCTGCGTTTGTTGAGCTCGTCACTCCTACTTCCTGTCGAGGTCGGTGTGATTGAACCTTCCTCCCTTCATTCGTTCTGGCCTCTGGCCTCCGCTCGTTTTGGGTTTGCGGTGAAACAGAGCCTGGCTTCATAAAAGTGTTTCCATCAACAGCAGCAAATAACAACAGGGTCAGATGAGGAGAGCGTGGCTCACTCAGAACGCTCAGCACGCTATATGGAGCTCTATGGAGCCTTATGGAGCTCTATGGAGCCTTATGGAGGGCTATGGAGCTCTATGGAGCTCTATGGAGCGCTATAGAGCCTTATGGAGCGCTATGGAGCCTTATGGAGCGCTATGGAGCTCTATGGAGCGCTATGGAGCCTTATGGAGCCTTATGGAGCTCTATGGAGCTCTATGGAGCGCTATGGAGCCTTATGGAGCTCTATGGAGCTCTATGGAGCTTTATGGAGCTCTATGGAGCCTTATGGAGGGCTATGGAGCTCTATGGAGCTCTATGGAGCTCTATGGAGCCTTATGGAGCTCCATAGAGCTCTATATAGCGCTATGGAGGGTTATGGGGGTCACGGAGACGGGTCCTGGTCTGGCCTGACCCTGCTCTTCTTCTTCTTCTTCTTCTTCTTCTTCTTCTTCTTCTTCTTGTTCTTCTTCTTGTTCTTCTTCTTCTTGTTCTACTTCTTGTTCTACTTCATCTTCTACTTTATCTTCTTCTACTTCACCTCCTTATCCTTCTTGTTCTTCTCCTTCTTCTACTTCATCTTCTCCTTCTTGTTCTTCTCTTTCATCTTCTTCTACTTCTTCCACTTCTTCAACTACTACTTCTTCTTCTTCTTCTTCTTCTTCTTCAGTCTTCTCCTTCTTCTTCAGTCTTCTCCTTATTCTCCTTCCTCAAGGGAACACGTGAAACCCAGAGCATGTTTCTGTTATTATCCCCGGCATCATCTGGCATCAATTGTCTTTAAGTGCGACTGCTTCCTCACCAGCTCCGTGCGCCCACAAGGGGAAGCTGGTGACAGGCCGGTTTATTCTGACGGTTTAGTCAGCGTCTTGGCCGGAGCTTGTTCGGCGTGCATGTAGTTGCATGTAGTTGTGTTTTCTAACAGTATTGTGTCAAAGAGGAAATGGGTGGCGTTGAATACCGTCTGCCAAGAAATTTGTACCTTAGCTCGCGGCGTGCACTGCTATTCTAAGCACACCCTGCTTCCCCTGCAAATAACTGTTGATTGGTCGAGTTCCTTCTTTGCCTGCTGGACTGGAGCGGTTCTTTTTGGGACCAAACTGTTCCGGGGACTCCCTATAAAGAGGGATTGGTCACCAGCGAGCTCCCTCATGAACTACACTGTACCTACAAGAGCTTTTTCTCTTCTTCTGCTGTTTGCATTCCCACCGCCATCAGGAACACTGACGTCACGTAAGCCGTTCCACCGTTTATGTTAATATACAGGAATATAGGAATGAATAGACAACCACTGTTAGATGCTACTATCATATAGACACAGGCAAAGTAGCCATCAAGAACCTATTACCTGCTGTGATTTCAGTTTGAATCGGCTTCTTCGGCGACTGGGTTAGGTTTGTGCTACTAGTTAGCCTTTGTGCTACTGGGTTAGCCTTTGTGTACCTTGTGCGACTGGGTTAGTGCTACTGGGTTAGCCTTTGTCCTACTGGGTTAGCCTTTGTGTACCTTGTGTGACTGGGTTAGTGCTACTGGGTTAGCCTTTGTGCTACTGAGTTAGCCTTTGTGTACCTTGTGCTACTGGGTTAGCCTTTGTGCTACTGGGTTAGCCTTTGTGTACCTTGTGCAACTGGGTTTTTGCTACTAGGTTAGCCTTTGTGCTACTGGGTTAGCCTTTGTGCTACTGGGTTAGCCTTTGTGGACCTTGTGCGACTGGGTTAGTGCTACTGGGTTAGCCTTTGTGCTACTGGATTAACCTTTGTGCTACTGGGTTAGCCTTTGTGTACCTTGTGCAACTGGGTTTTTGCTACTAGGTTAGCCTTTGTGCTGCTGGATTAACCGTTGTGCTACTGGGTTAGCCTTTGTGCTACTGGATTAACCTTTGTGCTACTGGGTTTCAATTTAATTCAATTCAGTTTATATTGTATAGTCCAGAGTTAGCCTTTGTGCTACTGGGTTAGCCTTTGTGCTACTGGGTTTCAATTCAATTCAGTTTATATTGTATAGCCCAGAGTTAGCCTTTGTGCTACTGGGTTATCCTTTGTGTATCTTGTGCGACTGGGTTAGTGCTACTGGGTTAGCCTTTGTGCTACTGGGTTATCCTTTGTGTATCTTGTGCGACTGGGTTTTTGCTACTGGGTTAGCCTTTGTGCTACTGGGTTAGCTCATTGAGTAGCGGCTCTCACTCGTTCTTTAGCTCTTGTGTGTGTGTTTGCTAATGAATGAGTTAACTTCTGGACTTCCCTGACGGGGAATCTGTCCGTGTTATTCTTCTGTTATTTGCTGTTGTTTGTGTTGTCTGTAG
This sequence comes from Myoxocephalus aenaeus, assembly GCA_038501785.1. NCBI lineage: Eukaryota > Metazoa > Chordata > Actinopteri > Perciformes > Cottidae > Myoxocephalus > Myoxocephalus aenaeus. The sequence continues at coordinate 991,365 of JBAMJR010000368.1, forward strand.
TTTATACGGCTAAACGTTTTTGTTCTTTTAAATGGGGGTTGCCAGAGCTGCAGTGCATCATGTGTTCGACCAATTAGACACTTGAGCCACTAATGATTCCTCTTGTGCTGGGAGAGTAGCTAAAAAAAGGTTTTTAGGACTAGTCCTACTTCTTGGCTGTGTGGACAAAATAAAAACGAGGGTTCTTAGAACTAAGTTCTTGGAACTGAAAAAGTTATTCCAGGCCAAAAAATGCCTCATGTGACTCAACAAAGTCGCCACTGGAGAGAACACTCTGTTTAGCACCATGTTCAGCACATTCCAGGGAAATGGAGAGGGGATTTAATAAACACAACCGTCTGCCTCCAAATGAGTTTAGTCGGTAATTATACATAATGGTGGATCATTAAGGTTGATTAATAAGGGGTTTTATTGTTGTGCTTGTTGTGAAGGGTTTGTGCTCAGTCAACCCTCAGAGGAGCACAAGCTGATGAGTCCCGTGCTCTGCGTTGCGTTACGTTGTGCCCAAACAAATGTACAATTTCCATTCCCGAGATCCTACCGAGCAGATGGTTTTACATTCTGCAGAGAGAGCCTGGCAGACCGTTGTCCCATAAACCAGAACGGAAAACTACTGAACACATTTAATTAAAAGCGAACTTGAAATCCTTACAACTCTATTTTTGCTTCAGAAATGCCATATTTTCTTCTTGAGAAGTGGACAGATTCAGACTCCCAACTCCCAACTTGTGGACTACCGAGGCTCGGTCAGTAGCGGCTGATACCGAGGCACCTTTGGGTGTCCGTAAGAAACAAACCGGCCTTTCAACTAACTATCTGTGTCATTATTGGACAGCTGATGTAGTACATCCTTTTAGAAACCAACCCCCCCGATCTGATCGATTATTATATAAAACTGTAAATCATAGCTTGCTTGATGAAAAAAAAGGCCCAAACGGCTGTATTTGGATGTATTGAACACCATAAGTAATTTCAAAATTCAAATGTAACAGATGTGCGCAAATGTGCCCCAATGCAAATTTTGGAGACCTCGCCTGAATTTTCTTTGTACTAAACCCTCTTTAACTTTGTTCTGCTTCACTTTATCAAAGTCAACCTTTGCAGAGAGATTGTTCACATATTGTTCTACGATTTGGGTTAGAGAATGTTCACATATTGAGCTATGATTTGGGTTAGAGAATGTTCACATATTGTTCTATGATTTGGGTTAGAGAATGTTCACATATTGAGCTATGATTTGGGTTAGAGAATGTTCACATATTGTGCTATGATTTGGGTTAGAGAATGTTCACATATTGAGCTATGATTTGGGTTAGAGAATGTTCACATATTGTTCTATGATTTGGGTTAGAGAATGTTCACATATTGAGCTATGATTTGGGTTAGAGAATGTTCACATATTGTGCTATGATTTGGGTTAGAGAATGTTCACATATTGAGCTATGATTTGGGTTAGAGAATGTTCACATATTGTGCTATGATTTGGGTTAGAGAATGTTCACATATTGAGCTATGATTTGGGTTAGAGAATGTTCACATATTGTGTTATGATTTGGGTTAGAGAATGTTCACATATTGTGTTATGATTTGGGTTAGAGTTGGACCTTACAGCTGCATCATTTCAAAGAAATAAGCATCCTGAAAGTGATTTTTTTCTAGTCGGACCTGAAACCTTTTTATTTTTTTCCTGTGTGTCATCTTCATTTACTCTTAACCAGTAACATATAGACTGATATTTACACATCTGAACAAAATCTCATATGTGTACCTTTTATTATAACACCAACATTATTCAAATAGCCCTAGTGGTTGCAGAGATACACCTTTTTTAGTTTGGGGATGCAATTTTCCAACAAAGGGCCTAAAAATACGTTTCCAAAAGGATAAAGAGCTAGAAAGTCAGCGCAGGACTTTCACCCAGGAGACTGCTGTTTGTGTCGATGGTGACACATTGTAGCTTTGTTTTGGGATGTAACTTACACACCGGTTACAAAGTAACAAACATACTTATTGTATCCCCAAACTGCAACTTTTTCCGAAGCCTTACCAAGTACCAACTTTTGTTGCCAAACCCTAACCAAGTAGGGTTAGGATTAGGCCATTTTTTAAACAAGCAAAAACTATACGTTTTCCTGTTTATTTTGCTGCATTTAACTTGTACGCGTAACAAAAAATGGGATTGAGTGTCAGTATTTGAGGAGTTCGGGGTTAAAACATCAGGGCGTAAAAAACACGTGAGCTCGCTGTTTGCTGGCCTCTGTTCACTAAAGTTACAAACACTCACTCACAGTCCCTCCAACAACGCCCCATTACAAAAAACACAAAAAGCAATAGTCATTTGTTGAATGATGTCATGCACAAAAAGCCCTTTTTTCTCTTTGTGTTCGATTCGATGGCGTCCAAAAGACTTTGCTGTGTTGAAGTAGATTTGTATTGCGCAATCCACATCAAGCAGAGAGCATATGGCTGCAGAGTCCTCAGTGAGTCTGATTAATGCAGCGAGTCACTTAAAAGAAAGCAGCGAGCAAAAACCTGACTTTCCCAAGCGAGTCGCCAGCAGACATGGCGGTCGCCCAAAACGAGTCGTTTCCCCTCTTTCTCCAGATTTCCAAAAACCGCACAGACATATTGGTTTGCTCAAAACAATCAAGTTTTATTTTTTTTAACTCTCAAATCGCCAGCTGCTGTCAGTTTTGTGCCAAAGAAAGTCATACAACAAAGTCACGTCGCTCAGGGATCCCTGCGTCGTCCCAGCCTCTCTCTCTATGTCTGGGTCGTGCGTTCGATGCCGATGGGGGTTTGAAGCGTGCCAGATGACTCTTGGCCTCCGTTGCCTCGAGCGCCGGCGGATAAGATCTCCGCTGCTCGTGCCGTGAGCAGCTCTTCATTAGTCTCGTGTCACGATCTGGGTGTTTTTCTAGTATTTAACCCACGCGGCGTGCGTGAGAGCTGGAGTCCACGTCTCCGTTGTTGGACGTTCGCCCGGCGATAAGACAGAGGAACCGGTCTGCGGGGGTCCGGTGTCGAGTCTCTGTCTCTGTCGCCGCTGCTCGTCTCAACAATGACGCGGCGTATTATCTTTCTCGTGTGACCCGGGCTGACTCATGCTCATTCACCCCCACGGTCTCTGCTCCCACACCCACTCTGTCAGGTGTGAATTTCTGCAGCATGAAGCGTCGCTGATGGATTGTTTTCTGGAACAGGCGTTAGCTGCTGTTTCCCCGACACACCAGAGGGTATTAACATCTAGCGATGGCGGAGCAGCAGGACGTTGTCCTCAGGTCGGGCAGCTGTTGTTCCAGCATTTTGGGAATTCCTGCCCCTCCCCCCATCTGTCGATGCGGAGGTCGGGAGGTGAACGACACGTACACACACATGCTTTCTCCTTTAATAGGGTGCTGAGCGGCTGTACAGCGGGGAGTGGGTCAACCCCAGTTGCCAGAATAAAATTGGACGTTTCCGCAAAACCCCGGATACGATGAATCTGTTTCTTTTGTCATGTATGGACACTTCTACATATGTGTGTAAACATTACAGTGGCGGAACCACTCAGTTTTGAAACTACATTCTCCAATTGAGCCTTTGGTAAGCACAGACGGGCTAATCGTAGCTTAGCATCAGTGGTTTCAGATGTTCTTGAGGAGGGTTTAGTGAATGTGGAGCTCGTCCCGGGTTAAACATTGTGTAAGATTGATACTCGTTACCCTCTACTTACCTAACATTAGCAGAGCACGTTAGCACATCTATGCTACGCTAGCTACTGAATGTATAGTGAATGTATTTCATTTTGTATTTTAACAGTGAATAAAGAGGAACAGTGTCTGGATCTCCAGGTGATGTGGTGGTTCTCTTTTACACTGTGATCTGTAGCCGTTAGCTTCTATTTTCATCTTTTTAACCTGTTTTCACTGCTGAATCAGTGGAACATCATGTATATATCCTTGAAACGCACACGTCTTAGGTTAAAATACGTTACTTTTGGCTTCAAATCGGACAAGAGCACTGGTCTCCTGGGTGAAAGTCCTGTGTGTGACCCATCCGCCAACCAAATATAAACCTAATCTGAGAGAGAATACATTCTTTTGGAACGTAACTGACCACACAGTTTGGTTTATCACGATCAGAAGTGTCATAATGCACTTTAAAAAGAAGATGGGACAAGCAACAGACTCACACACACCAGACAGCACTTAGTGTGTGTGCGTCTGCTGGAGATGGTGTTTGATGTGGGAACACGGTGCTGAGGGGTCTGCTTTAATCGCAGCCCTGTGAAGAGAGATGAGGCAGATGAAGCTGGTGGTGTTGTGCGGACTCTCTCGTCCCCTCCTGGGGTCCCAGATCAGGGAACAAAGACCCCCAGGGAGGCGGGCCCAGGCCCAGGCGCCTGCCCAGACACACGGGCCTCCGATTGGAAGGGTGCGTCTGCTTCCCATAACACGGCGTCTCGCCGGTGCCTCCGGGCGGCTGACGTTTGGCAGATATGTAATCTCAGACATGCCCAGAGTGTGTGTGTGTGTGTGTGTGTGTGTGTATGAATGACGAGTTATTGATGTGAGTTAGATTGGCAGGCCTCCATCGGGTGAGGCAAAGGTACATTTAAGTTCAAGTCTTGTCCCTGCTCGCTAAGATTTTTTTATTGATTTCAGTAATTATCCTAATTGCCTAGTTTTTGACTTTCTAGTAATGTTCATTTAATTGGCACAAAGTATAATACGTATGTTTTCAGTCACAAAGCGATGGTGAAATATGACGACTCGTGTCTAACCTTATAAACCCGCCGCTCCTTTTTTCCTGTCTCCCGAAAATGAAAAAAAAAATGAAAAACTAAAAATCTCCTCATCCACAGTTCCGATTTAATTCATTTGAATTGCTAAAGTACCGTAACCCTTGTGAGAAGAGACGTGTGGATTATACATTTTTTTTTAAAGATCGTTAAGTTGTAATAATTCCGTAAACTCCGTAAAATGCTAAGCGATTATAACGTTTCACTAAAACATTCATAAGTCCCCCTTCCAACGGCGGATTTCAGTCAAAGACACAACCCGTTTTTGGGACTGAATATGCTTCCTAACATGTCAACGCTTGTGTTTATTGTGATTATTATTATATGCTTTAGGTCGTAATCTTTCTAAAGATGTGCAATATCACTCTGCGGGATGAAGGGAAGGCACCGAACAATACAATTAAAAAAACGTGGGGAGCCATTTTGGGGGAATTTTGGGGGACTCTTGGCTCTTGATCATATTTATGCTGAAAATAAGTTTAAACATATTTTTTTTAAAGGCAAGGAGTTGCGGATTCGCTAGAGATCAAGGACAATAGGGTCTGGTATTCATATCGTGGTCATACGAGCTGTAAGAACCTCTTTCTTTGTATAAATCTGGATCCACAATGAATTAAATGCATTGCAGAACACCGTTAAAGTAGTAGTTTAAAATGTTTGCATTGAGTTTTAAAGTCTTTGTTTCTGCTCTGGATAATGCTTGTGACAGTACATGACAGTGACGTTTGCTGGTGTCGCTCCTCTTGCATCAAGCTGTAGTTCGGCTGTCCGCCCCATTGGTTACTCACGGTTCCCTCTCGCCGTCTCCACCAGGTGGTTCTGTGAAGGCCGCGAGCTGCACAACTCTCCCGACATCCAGATCTGGAGGGATGCTGACCTGCACACGCTGGTGATCTCCGAAGCCTTCGAGGACGACACGGGACGCTACACCTGCGTGGCTTCCAACAGCATCGGGGCGGACAACACCTCCGCCGAGGTTTACATCGAAGGTCTGCTGTTCTTCACGGTCGAGGAACTGTTAGAACCATCGGGGATCTCTATAGTTAAACTGGAGATACTTCATTACAAAAGGGCTTTCGCAGGCTTTTTTCAGTGCTGTTTGTGTGTTTCTACCCACTGCAGGAGCCTCGTCATCGGACTCAGAGGGAGAAGGAACCGGGTCAAAGTCCAGATCAGGAGCCATGCCTCAGTACGTGCAAAGATACTCTATTAATAAAAGATAACGCATTAACTAAGTCCGCCAATGGTTTGAAACGCTGCACTTCCTGCAGGGTTCATACACATTCTGACCAATGGATTTCCATGACTTTTCCATGACTTTTCCATGACTTTAAACCAAATTTCCATGACTTTAAACCACATTTCCATGACTTTTAACCAAATTTCCATGACTTTATACCAAATTTCCATGACTTTAAACCAAAGTTCCATGACATTCCATGACTTTTAACCAAATTTCCATGACTTTAAACCAAATTTCCATGACTTTATACCAAATTTCCATGACTTTAAACCAAATTTCCATGACTTTCCATGACTTTTAACCAAATTTCCATGACTTTAAACCAAATTTCCATGACTTTAATGACTTTAAACCAAATGTCCATGACCAAACATTTAGTGAAATCTGGGTGTAAACATGAAAAAGTGAGTAAATGTAGTATTTAAACTAACAATGAGAATACAAAGCATACAGTAAACCTTAAATGACACAAATGAATGAGACAATAGTTTGATTAAAAGAATAAACATTTATATAGATGCCTGTATGTATGCCTGCTTATATTTTGAGCGTCTTTCTTTTAAAAGCATATTCATTATTTCAAACTCAACGTAAATAAACGACATGAACACATGAATATAACACATTTACATGACTTTTACTAAACTTTTGGGATTTAATTTTTTTCAAGGACTTTTCCAGGCCTGGAAATAACCATTTTAAAATTCCATGACTTTTCCAGGTTGTCCATGACTGTAAGAACCCTGTTCCTGTCTGCTAAGTGGGCGTGGTCATTATCACGTTTGCAGAGCTGAAGGACATATTTAGCACAACGAAAATAAAGTAGCTCGTAAGCATTAGCTGCCGGATCTCGCGACAGTGTGTTGCAGAGACGGAGAAAAAGTTAATCTTCTCCAGAGAAGTCGGTCTAAAAAATGCCACGTTCGTGTCAGAATGTTTGGACGATATGCGGCTTCTGAAAAAAAAAAATGGGTCCAATATTTACTTTGGCGACTGTGGGGCAAAATCTCCCGGTGGAGTAAACAGACTCAGAGCAAGTGTGTTTCAGCAAAACCTCTCGGGACCCTTTGACCCAACGAACCGTGAACCCTCTGATCAGGTTAACTTGAGCCCTGCAGCCGTGTATCAGCTCTGTAGCCTTTAACTAGACGCCCTAACAGGCCTTTAAAGAGCCATAACCCTGAGCCATAACAGGCCACAATCTCAGCAATGAGAGACGCAGAAGGTTAGAATAGGTCACAACTGTCCCCTGTACTTATCTCCAAAAGGTAAACGTTTAACTCTTTTCCTGCTTTCACTCTTGCAAGACAAAAGTGCACATCTTTTTTTTTTACAGACCCAGATGAGGACGCAGGAACTTTTTAAAAATGCTTCCTTAAAAGTTATATCTACAGGACTCATGCATGCATACAGCAGCAAACTAGTTGCTTTGTAAAGATGCAGAGTGACTCCCTCTGGGTGTGTCGTTATCAGAGCTTCTCTGTGCTTTGTTTACGCAGCCGGTTAATGCACGTATGCACGTTAGCCGCTCTGTTTTGTCCCGTTAGCTACCGCTCTGCACTGCGCTCACACGGCGGTTACAGCTGATAACGCCATCCCAATCCCACAGCGTTACTGGGGAAGCTTAACACCGTCAGCTCCGTCAGTGCCGTGTCCGTAGTTTGCAATGTTAGCGCTGTTAGCACAGTTAGCTGCTAGCTGTTGAGAGCCGCGGGGAGACAATGGATATCCACAGAATTTTTTTCTTTACTTTTTTTTGTGTGCAATTTTTCAACACAGAACTTCCTTGACTGGTGAAAAGGTGGCACACATATGTTTATTTTAATGCCCTTCAAAATGCATATTTAACATTTTTTTTTTTTCATTTGGAGGAATGTGCACTCTGTCTGCGTCTCTAAATGTTTTCCGTTATTATCTGTTGTATAAATCTGCGTCCATCTGGACTACTTCCTGATTCCCTTTCTGTTTACACACTGAAGCCAAGATCACTGATATCATCTTAATTGCCCGGGAGACAATTTTCTTTGATTCGAGTATCATATTTGAACTAAAAGCAGGTTGAGAAATGACTTTTTTTTGTGTGCGTGCGGTTGCTGATTTATGCGTTTGTTGATTTTAGAGTTCAGAAGAAGACCACTTCCATGTCCCTGACGATACGCTCGTCGTCACCCAAAACCTCGGAGGTCCTTCCTCACCGATCCACTCTGGTCCAGTCCCTGTCTCTGCCTCTCCAGCGGGTGAGCAGCTCCAGCACAAGAACAGCTGATCCACACCACGGGGTCAAAGGAGTGGGAAATTCTCTTCAGTGGCAAACGCCTTCCTGAAAGTATGTTTCCCATCTTCTAGACGCAGAGTCCAGTGTCGTCAGCGTATGGCGGCGAGGTGTCTGGTCCGCCGATATTCACCAAGGTAAGTCTACATGGCACCGAGGACACCCACAACCCTAACCCCACATGTGTGATTGTTGAGTACAAACAACGGTAATCACCTGGTAGCCCCGCCCCTAAAGCGTCCCCTGCTTCATGGTCTGTTTGACTCTAAATGACCATAATTTACTAAATGAACATCATGCTGTATTGAAGAAGACTTGAAACTAGAGATTGAGACATAAACTCATGTTTACAATGTTTACTGAGGGAATACATCAAGAGAAGTAGAGTCATTTATATAGACTTCTATACAACCAGAGGAGTCGCCCCCTGGTGGTCAGGAGAGAGAATGCAACTTTAACACATGAAGCATATACTTCTATACAACCAGAGGAGTCGCCCCCTGGTGGTGAGGAGAGAGAATGCAACTTCAACACATGAAGCATATACTTCTATACAACCAGAGGAGTCGCCCCCTGGTGGTCAGTAGAGAGAATGCAGTTTTAACACATGAAGCATATACTTCTATACAACCACAGAAGTCACCCCCTGCTGGTCAGGAGAGAGAATGCAACTTTAACACATGAAGCATATACTTCTATACAACCAGAGGAGTCGCCCCCTGGTGGTCAGTAGAGAGAATGCAGTTTTAACACATGAAGCATAGACTTCTATACAACCAGACTTGCACGTCAATGTTGGAAAACCATTTCTTTATAGAAATACTTTGTGCACAGAGACACTGGTGTGAAACAGAAGGGATATTTATATAAAGGGAAACTTTGAAGCATACCATTGTCTATTAAGATTTCTCTTAATTAGAACTAAACCATGAAAAACAGCAGTATTCACAGGAAGAGTACGTACAGTACACACACACACGTACTCCGTCTGCTTGCCTTCCCTTAATAACAGTGTGCAGGGCTGTGGCTTTCAGCAGTGGGGGTCAGATAAAACACAAAGCTCAGGAACACCCCCCCCCCCCCCCCCCCGCCCCCCGGGCTGTGGGTCTTGTGATGACAGGACGGAGACAGGCTGAGGCAGAGCCTCAAACGGGCCCGCCAAACCCACACGGGTCAGGTCGCTTTCACTCTCCGCCCTAAATCATGTTCCACTTCATTACACAAAGACATTTGTTTTGTCTTCAGCCTCCTTTATGAAAAAAAAAAACAGAAAAAAAAACCCTGTAATCACCTCATTGAGAGGATGTTCCTCCTGTTCGGCTCAAGTGAAGTCAGCGCCGTGATGTCACCGAAACAACACACACACACACACACACACCTTGTCTCGGGCCTGAACTCGGCTCCAGGTGCGTTGTGACTTCACCAGATGGGACCGAGTGGTTCTGGAGCGACTCCATGAGAGTCTGGACTTAAAGGCCCGTTCACATGCAGCCGCTCACTCAGCCTCCAAAACCTGAGAGGCGATGGCGAGGAAGCGGCCATTCAGCAGTGAACCTCGTCTGTGACTCGTCTGTGACTCGTCTGTGACTCGCTGACTGGATGTTGGGACGAGCCCAGACGGTCCAGACTAGAACGATGAACCTCTCCTCCCCTCATTTACCGGAGACCGACATTTACGGAAGGAAGAAAAGATATGTTCCTCGTGACATGACCTAAAAAAGATGACATCTTTTGAAAAATAGGCACTCGATTTTGAGCAACTTGTGAACGGCAAGAGGGGTGTTCATAAGAGGGGTGTTCATAAGAGGGGTGTGTTCATAAGAGCGGTGTTTATAAGAGGGATGTTTATAAGAGGGGTGTTTATAAGAGGGGTGTTTATAAGAGGGGTGTTTATAAGAGGGGTGTCCATAAGAGGGGTGTTTATAAGAGGGGTGTCCATAAGAGGGGTGTTTATAAGAGGGGTGTCCATTAGAGGGGTGTTCATAAGAGGGGTGTTCATAAGAGGGGTGTTCATAAGAGGGGTGTCCATAAGAGGGGTGTTTATAAGAGGGGTGTCTATAAGAGGGGTGTTCATAAGAGGGGTGTTCATAAGAGGGGTGTTTATAAGAGGGGTGTTCATAAGAGGGGTGTTCATAAGAGGGGTGTTCATAAGAGGGGTGTTTATAAGAGGGGTGTTCATAAGAGGGGTGTTCATAAGAGGGGTGTTTATAAGAGGGGTGTCTATAAGAGGGGTGTTCATAAGAGGGGTGTTCATAAGAGGGGTGTTTATAAGAGGGGTGTTCATAAGAGGGGTGTTTATAAGAGGGGTGTCTATAAGAGGGGTGTTCATAAGAGGGGTGTTCATAAGAGGGGTGTTTATAAGAGGGGTGTCTATAAGAGGGGTGTTCATAAGAGGGGTGTTTATAAGAGGGGTGTTCATAAGAGGGGTGTTCATAAGAGGGGTGTTTATAAGAGGGGTGTTTATAAGAGGGGTGTTCATAAGAGGGGTGTTTATAAGAGGGGTGTTCATAAGAGGGGTGTTTATAAGAGGGGTGTTCATAAGAGGGGTGTTCATAAGAGGGGTGTTCATAAGAGGGGTGTTTATAAGAGGGGTGTTCATAAGAGGGGTGTTCATAAGAGGGGTGTTCATAAGAGGGGTGTTTATAAGAGGGGTGTTTATAAGAGGGGTGTTCATAAGAGGGGTGTTTATAAGAGGGGTGTTTATAAGTGTTCATAGAGGGGTGTTAATAAGAGGGGTGTTTATAAGTGTTCATAGAGGGGTGTTAATAAGAGGGGTGTTCATAAGAGGGGTGTTCATAAGAGGGGTGTTTATAAGTGTTCATACGTGTTCATAAGAGGGGTGTTCATAAGAGGGGTGTTTATAAGAGGGGTGTTCATAAGAGGGGTGTTTATAAGTGTTCATACGTGTTCATAGAGGGGTGTTCATAAGAGGGGTGTTCATAAGAGGGGTGTTTATAAGTGTTCATAAGAGGAGTTTCTTGACAGTGCTCCCTCTCCATCAGTCTCCATCCCATCGTGTGTTTCTGAGGCCCATGTATTCTGTTCATGACCTCACTCTCTCTCCTCTCTCCAGCTGCTGCAGGACTCCCGGGCCTCCGAGGGCCAGGTGGTGGTTCTGGAGTGCCGGGTCCGGGGGAGCCGTCCTCTGCAGGTCCGGTGGTACCGGCAGGGAGAGGAGATCCTGGACTCCCCCGACTTTCGGATTCTCCAGAAAAGTGAGATGTTCCTCTTAGTGCTCGTGAAGTGACCGAGAACCAAGAACTTCAAACAGCTAATAACTCAAATATCTGTTTGTCTCCTCCTCTTCAGAGCCTCGGTCTGCAGCCGAGCCAGGTACGACCCGCCGTTCCTCCAGAGCCGAACCAAAAGTCCATTATTAACGGTTATTAGACGCAACAGAGCCTTTCACTTGGTTCCGACTAGACGGGGAAACACTGATTTCACTTCTGACACGTAAACACACACAATAAATCACACGCGTGTCAGACGTTGTTTCCACCTGCGCGAGACTCAGGTAACGTTCCAGGTGTTCAGATGTGAGTCACCCTCCCTGAACATCTGTGCCTGTCTGCTCTTCGTGAGGCGTCACATCGTGCTATAAAAACGCTGACTCACCCGTCTAGAGCGACTCTCACTCTTCTGCGTGTCACGACAAACAAATCAAGACATGTCGCTCCACGTGTTTTATCTCCACACGGATGTAACCTTCACGACCGTGAACGGTATATCGATGGCCAAAGTGCTAAATAAATCTGCAAAATCATCCAGGAAAAGTGTGGGAAAACCTCCTATCTGCACTTTGAAAACAACTTTTTTATATATTTTTTTTATATTCTCAAAAAAGAAAACTGTGAGAAAACCTCCTATATGCACTTTATATATTTTTCTGTTTTTTTTTTATATATTTTAATTTTTTTAATATGTTTTGTATCTTTAACAATAGCATTCTGCAAGAAAACAACACGTTTTTTTATATTCTCAAAAAAGAAAACTGGGAAAACCTCCTATATGCACTTTCTGTATTTTTCTGTATTTTTCTGTATTTTTTGTATTTTTTGTAATTTTGTATTTCTTTATATATATATTTTTATTATTGTGTATCCTTAACAAATATCATTCTGCAAGAAAACATTTTTTTTTTTATATTCTCAAAAAAGAAAACTGTGGGAAAACCTCCTATCTGCACTTTATATATTTTTCTGTTTTTTTTTAATATATTTTAATTTTTTTAATATGTTTTGTATCTTTAACAATAGCATTCTGCAAGAAAACAACACGATTTTTTATATTCTCAAAAAAGAAAACTGGGAAAACCTCCTATATGCACTTTATGTATTTTTCTGTATTCTTTTATATTTTTCTGTATTTTTTTTAATATTCTTTTGTATTTTTTGTGTCTCCTTAACAAATAGCATTCTGCAAGAAAACAACAATTTTTTTTTGTATTTTCAGGAGGTTTTGCTCTCGGCCCTCGATGTGTGGAGACGAGTGTATTGATGGCGGTCGTCTTTTTCTTCTTCTCTCTTTCAGAGGAGATCTGCACCCTGGTGATCGCCGAGGCCTTTCCAGAGGACGGAGGCCGGTTCTGCTGCACGGCCTCCAACCCGCACGGCGCCGTCAGCAGCGCCGCACAACTCTCCGTCACTGCAGGTGCGTCCAACACGGACAGAAAAGAGAAGCTCCATTTTACTTTGACTCTAACGTTCTATAAACAGTCGCGTCAGAAGACGAGTCTCACTGATCGCCGGCATATTGTCTAAAATGCAGAAGCTCTCCGATTGTAACATGAAACAAAAATGGAAGAACTTTTGTCCCGGCTTGGTTCCACTAACGTCTGATAGTCCCGTCGTCCTGTGGGGGCGTGGCTTGTACTCATGTGGGGGCGTGGCTTGTACTCCTGTGGGGGCGTGGCTTGGACTTAGTTCTGAAAGTCCTATTGCACGTCTCAAACAGACGACCGTCTTCTGTCGTGTTTATCATCGTGTGGTCTGTGAGCGAGGCGTCATCTGATGAGCGGCTCTTTGTGAGGACAGCAGGACATAAATATGTCTGTGTGTGTGTGTGTGTGTGTGTGTGTGTGTGTGTGTTATCACAGACAGAACTGTGTATGCGTTGTACAGGACTCATCGCACAGTTAAAGGAAAAGGCTGAATAAACAGGAATTGCATCAGCCTGACTGGACCCAGCTGCTACTTTAGATCAGATCAGCTGGGATGTGTGTGTGTGTGTGTGTGTGTGTGTGTGTGTGTGTGTGTGTGTGTGTGTGTGTGTGTGTGTGTGTGTGTGTGTGTGTGTGTGTAATCAGTATCTACTGAGGTTAAAACTAAACAAGTCAAACATTTTCCACTCTTCTCTGTTTGTTTCCCTCCCAGCCGAGGACTCCAGTAACGGCCCGTCTGGTGATCGCTCAGGTTCTGAGGATGTGGCCGCCTTCCCTCCTCCTCCTCCTCCTCTTCCTCCTCCCCCACCCACGGAGATCAGCCTCCTGGAGCTGCCACCCAAGATGCCGCCTCAGCCCGGCGCGTTCCTCATCAGGGAGCTGGAGATCTGGCCCGGCACGTCGTCCCCGCCGCCGGTGGAGGTCGAGGTGAAATGGTCCGCGCAGAACGGCCCGCCCCCAAATCTAGCATCACCACCCAGCCCGCCTAAAGCAACCACACCACCACCACCACCACCACCACCACCGCCTCCACCACTACCGGCACAGTCTAACCCTGACTCCCCTCCATCCCCGGGGAGGGACGGTCCTCCGCTGCCGACCAAGCCCAAACCAAAGCTGTGAGTACCGGTTGTGTCCACCGGGGGAGCGGGGAGGGAGGCCCGTCTGAGGTCTGGTGGAAATGAGAGCGTCTCAGCTTCGCCGGTGGGGAATCCCGAGCCCCCAACAAAAGCAATCCCCTCAGCTTTTGTCGGTGTCAATGTGGCATCGAGTCCCCGGCTGCTTTCTGTAAACAGATCCGCGTGGCTGTGTTTTGCTGGATGGCTCCTGTTGTTGCAGCGTAACCTCGGCCTGCATGCCGGAGCCATTGTGTTGAGTTCCTGAGCGCCGTGGGGGTCAAAGGTCATCAAGTCAGAACTCCTGTGTTGTTGTTTTTAAGCCTCCATCGTTTTCTTTTCTGCCTTTATCGGTTTTTCTTCTCTTCTCTTTGTTTGAAACGTCTGAGATGACGGCGGCGGTCGGTCTGTCGGTTGTTCGGTTGTTCTGTCCAGACGGGACTATCTCTACAACTCTTTGATGGATGGTCATTATTTTGCAAAGATATTCATGAATAGACTCTGATGACCCCCTGACCTTTTCCCTAGAAACTTATTAGATGCACTTCCATTGAAGTGGCTACTGGTAGTTACAGTATGTCCTCCTCAGGATGAAGTTTAATGACTTTAGTGATCGCTTGACTCCTGACTGAAGGTCAAATTTACACTTTACGACAAGACGGACTGGCACCAAACTTCTTGAAAGAATTTCGGATGTAAACTTCCAACTTCCACTTTTCTTACCCAATGCTTTGGTTTCGTGATTAGCAAATATTAGCACGCTAACTTGCTAAACTAAAATGGAAAAAAACATTCCACCTGCTGGCATTGCTGACTTCAGCATTGAGCTCGAAGCACCGCCGGCCCGCTCGCACGGTCGTAGACTGTTTGCTCTCCTTTTTTAAATGTGTCACTCTCAATATTTTACCTGCATAGAGATTTATTTTGGGCAGAATTCAGAACAGGGTTCGGGTTACGATGAGCTACATTCAGACCAGGGTTCAGGTTACGACTGGACGCATTCAGACCAGGGTTCAGGTCACGATGAGCTACATTCAGACCAGGGTTCAGGTTACGACTGGACGCATTCAGACCAGGGTTCGGGTTACGATGAGCTACATTCAGACCAGGGTTCGGGTTACGATGAGCTACATTCAGACCAGGGTTCAGGTTACGATGAGCTACATTCAGACCAGGGTTCAGGTTACGACTGGACGCATTCAGACCAGGGTTCAGGTCACGATGAGCTACATTCAGACCAGGGTTCAGGTTACGACTGGACGCATTCAGACCAGGGTTCAGGTCACGATGAGCTACATTCAGACCAGGGTTCAGGTTACGACTGGACGCATTCAGACCAGGGTTCGGGTTACGATGAGCTACATTCAGACCAGGGTTCGGGTTACGATGAGCTACATTCAGACCAGGGTTCAGGTTACGATGAGCTACATTCAGACCAGGGTTCAGGTTACGACTGGACGCATTCAGACCAGGGTTCAGGTCACGATGAGCTACATTCAGACCAGGGTTCAGGTCACGATGAGCTACATTCAGACCAGGGTTCAGGTCACGATGAGCTACATTCAGACCAGGGTTCAGGTTACGATGACACACATTCAGACCAGGGTTCAGGTGACGATGAGCTACATTCAGACCAGGGTTCAGGTCACGATGAGCTACATTCAGACCAGGGTTCAGGTCACGATGAGACACATTCAGACCAGGGTTCGGGTCACGATGAGCTACATTCAGACCAGGGTTCGGGTTACGATGAGCTACATTCAGACCAGGGTTCGGGTTGCGCCGCAGTAAACGCTTGGTTCCTGCATCGCTCGGCTACAGTTCCAGCGCATGCGTACTCTGAACGCGCTTGCTGCTCATGGGTGTGACGGCTCTGCATTTATCTGTTCACGTAAATGTTGTGACTGTTATAATTCTGTGCTTCCAGAGCTGAGAGAGTAGAGGAGGAGACGGGAAATGACAGGTAAATATATGGGATGCTCTGGATGGGAACAATATTGCCGTGTGGGACAATAAATCAGAGGCTGTGATTGGACGAGAACTGAGTGGGAATCAGCTGATGGTTTACGATCGCCGCACTTTAAATGAACTGTGCTATGTTTGCTGGTGTCGAATGTGCAATTTAGAAAACCGTACACACGGTTACTGAGATAGAGATGCAACAAAAGATAGAAAATAAACTGACTTTTATTTAAAGGAGGCAGTAAAGCTGCTTCTCTCAATAACAACATGAATACACTGCAAAAAACAACAACAATCAGCTCCCAACTGTGAAGCAATTAGAAAGCATACCCCACCCATGACTTTCTAATAAATGATATAAATCATCGGAAGCCGGCGTGAGGATGTTGTTTGCTTCAATAACACCGAGCTGTTGAGATGGAGGAAGTCGTTGTGTGACTTGGCAGGTCTGCAGGAGACGGGGGGTGCAAACAGACGAAGAGAGGGGAGAGAGGCCGGTAGGTATTTGGGTTCGATGCCCGGCGTTGTTGTCAGACGTCAGGATAAGAACCACAAAGGAAATGATCATGGGAGAGGCTCAGATCGGCCGGTTGGGATCCGAATTGTTCTGTTTACCAGTAATGAAGAAAAAAAAGCATTAACAATGTGTGTGTGTGTGTGTGTGTGTGTGTGTGTGTTTTGATGGATGAGGTGGCGGTGCTGCTGGAGTCCGGTGTCGACTCTCCTATATTGATAAAGGTGCATGTTTGCCAAGTGTAGCATTTCAAGTAGCTTATAAATTGAATTTATAAGCTACTTATAAGTGGCTTATACATTGAATTCATAAGCCACTTATAAGTTCCTTATAAGTGGCTTATAAGTGGCTTATGAATCTCTTATACAGCTCCAGTGTTGTGATGAAAGTCTACCTGAAGCAGAAGGAGGAGCCGTGCAGTACAGGTGCGCCCGTGATGATATGGACCGTGATAATAGGGGCGAGGCTTTATATTACAGGGTGGGATAATGTCTGGGTGGGCGTCACACACACACACACACACACACACACACACACACACACACACACACACACACACACACACACACACAGAGGCATCAATTATCCTCCAATCATTCCGCAGCTTAATCTCTCTTTCGTGAGACTCTGACAGTCCAAATTGTTCTCTCTCACGGACGTCAGCTGAAACGATTTTTTTTTAATTCTTATGCGACTCCAACCGTGAGTTTAGTTTCCCTCCATATTGTCAGATTACAGATGATGAAAAACAGACACACACTGAATTATTTCCATCTAACGTTTTTAGGAACGGACTTGCTTTCACTCAGAGGCCACGCCTCCAAACCACAGACCTGCTGCTCGTGCAACATAATAGTTTTTAATTCATATTGTAGGTCAAAGCAGCGCTGGTTTAATGTTATGGATCAATATTATACATATTGTCAAACCTTTTTAGCAGGACCCATTAAACACGCTAACTATGGCTGTAATCATTATTATGAATAATTACCTTACATATATATATATACAGTATATATACAGTATATATATATATATATATATATATATATATATATATATATATATGTGTGTGTGTATATATGTAATGCTGCAGCAGCTCCAGACCTCTCTAACCCCGGTGAAGCTGTTGTCACGGGTAACCGGCATACAAACAGAAGACAACAAACAGCTTTTTGGCGAACAAGCCAGTCTCTCCCACACACACACACACACACACACACACACACACACACACACACACACACACAATTTTTTTCTCCCTTGTATTCGACTTAAAGGATCTATGTTCTCTGCGTGTTAAAGGGTCTATGTTCTCTCCGTGTTAAAGGATCCATGTTCTCTCCGTGTTAAAGGATCTATGTTCTCTGCGTGTTAAAGGGTCTATGTTCTCTCCGTGTTAAAGGATCTATGTTCTCTCCGTGTTAAAGGATCTATGTTCTCTCCGTGTTAAAGGATCCATGTTCTCTCTGTGTTAAAGGATCCATGTTCTCTCCGTGTTAAAGGGTCCATGTTCTCTCCGTGTTAAAGGGTCTATGTTCTCTCCGTGTTAAAGGATCTATGTTCTCTGCGTGTTAAAGGATCCATGTTCTCTGCGTGTTAAAGGGTCTATGTTCTCTCCGTGTTAAAGGGTCTATGTTCTCTCCGTGTTAAAGGATCTATGTTCTCTCCGTGTTAAAGGATCCATGTTCTCTGCATGTTAAAGGGTCTATGTTCTCTGCGTGTTAAAGGGTCTATGTTCTCTCCGTGTTAAAGGATCTATGTTCTCTCCGTGTTAAAGGGTCTATGTTCTCTGCGTGTTAAAGGATCTATGTTCTCTCCGTGTTAAAGGATCCATGTTCTCTGCGTGTTAAAGGATCCATGTTCTCTGCGTGTTAAAGGGTCTATGTTCTCTCCGTGTTAAAGGGTCTATGTTCTCTGCGTGTTAAAGGATCTATGTTCTCTCCGTGTTAAAGGGTCCATGTTCTCTGCGTGTTAAAGGGTCTATGTTCTCTCCGTGTTAAAGGATCCATGTTCTCTGCGTGTTAAAGGGTCTATGTTCTCTGCGTGTTAAAGGGTCTATGTTCTCTCCGTGTTAAAGGGTCCATGTTCTCTGCGTGTTAAAGGGTCTATGTTCTCTCCGTGTTAAAGGGTCTATGTTCTCTGCGTGTTAAAGGATCTATGTTCTCTCCGTGTTAAAGGGTCCATGTTCTCTGCGTGTTAAAGGGTCTATGTTCTCTCCGTGTTAAAGGATCCATGTTCTCTCCGTGTTAAAGGGTCTATGTTCTCTCCGTGTTAAAGGGTCTATGTTCTCTCCGTGTTAAAGGGTCCATGTTCTCTGCGTGTTAAAGGATCCATGTTCTCTCCGTGTTAAAGGATCCATGTTCTCTGCGTGTTAAAGGATCTATGTTCTCTCCGTGTTAAAGGATCTATGTTCTCTCCGTGTTAAAGGGTCCATGTTCTCTGCGTGTTAAAGGGTCTATGTTCTCTCCGTGTTAAAGGGTCTATGTTCTCTGCGTGTTAAAGGATCTATGTTCTCTCCGTGTTAAAGGGTCCATGTTCTCTGCGTGTTAAAGGGTCTATGTTCTCTCCGTGTTAAAGGATCCATGTTCTCTGCGTGTTAAAGGGTCTATGTTCTCTGCGTGTTAAAGGATCTATGTTCTCTGCGTGTTAAAGGATCCATGTTCTCTCCGTGTTAAAGGGTCTATGTTCTCTCCGTGTTAAAGGGTCTATGTTCTCTGCGTGTTAAAGGGTCTATGTTCTCTCCGTGTTAAAGGATCCATGTTCTCTGCGTGTTAAAGGGTCTATGTTCTCTGCGTGTTAAAGGATCTATGTTCTCTGCGTGTTAAAGGATCTATGTTCTCTGCGTGTTAAAGGGTCTATGTTATCTGCGTGTTAAAGGGTCTATGTTCTCTCCGTGTTAAAGGATCTATGTTCTCTCCGTGTTAAAGGGTCCATGTTCTCTGCGTGTTAAAGGGTCTATGTTCTCTGCGTGTTAAAGGGTCTATGTTCTCTCCGTGTTAAAGGATCCATGTTCTCTGCGTGTTAAAGGGTCTATGTTCTCTCCGTGTTAAAGGGTCTATGTTCTCTGCGTGTTAAAGAATCTATGTTCTCTCCGTGTTAAAGGGTCTATGTTCTCTGCGTGTTAAAGGATCTATGTTCTCTGCGTGTTAAAGGATCCATGTTCTCTCCGTGTTAAAGGGTCTATGTTCTCTGCGTGTTAAAGGGTCTATGTTCTCTCCGTGTTAAAGGGTCTATGTTCTAGGCGTGTTAAAGGGTCTATGTTCTCTCCGTGTTAAAGGGTCTATGTTCTCTGCGTGTTAAAGGATCTATGTTCTCTCCGTGTTAAAGGGTCTATGTTCTCTCCGTGTTAAAGGGTCTATGTTCTCTGCGTGTTAAAGGATCCATGTTCTCTCCGTGTTAAAGGGTCTATGTTCTCTGCGTGTTAAAGGGTCTATGTTCTCTCCGTGTTAAAGGGTCTATGTTCTAGGCGTGTTAAAGGGTCTATGTTCTCTCCGTGTTAAAGGGTCTATGTTCTCTGCGTGTTAAAGGATCCATGTTCTCTCCGTGTTAAAGGGTCTATGTTCTCTGCGTGTTAAAGGGTCTATGTTCTCTCCGTGTTAAAGGGTCTATGTTCTAGGCGTGTTAAAGGGTCTATGTTCTCTCCGTGTTAAAGGGTCTATGTTCTCTGCGTGTTAAAGGATCTATGTTCTCTCCGTGTTAAAGGGTCTATGTTCTCTCCGTGTTAAAGGGTCTATGTTCTCTCCGTGTTAAAGGGCCGGTCACATACCTGTGCCGTGACTCCAGAGCGTGTTTGTGTTTACGAGCTGAACTAATGAAGTCTCAACAGTCTCTTTCTTGTGGAGGTGTTGCTTGCGGTGGTTTCAGAGCGCAGGAACACGCGTGTTAAACACCACATATGGAGCGCAGCTCACCGGGAGCGCTGCGGCTCATCAGCATCAAACGTTAAAACACTGACTGGGGATCAGTTACTTAATGGATGCCTTTCACTTGATTACTAGCTAATGGAAGAAGAAGAAGAAGAAGAAGAGAAAAGGGGCGGGAACAGAAGGTTGTTGGTCGTCAGGCAGGAGATGAGATTGTGTAACAGAATAAAAAATAAAAAGCTGAAATGAAGTCAGCGGAGAGACACCAGGGAGAGCAGAGCACATCTCCAGAGGGAGAGATGGGCAGTCCTTAAAAGGACATGGGAGACACGGGATTGGCTGAGACGCCCGACCAGCGGAGCGCCCGATTGGTCGGTCGGCTCCGTGACCCGGCAGAGCCGAGAAAGCTCCCAAATAAGGAAGAGAGTTGTGGGAGCTGACCTTCATAACACAGAGAGATGTGTGTGTGTGTGTGTGTGTGTGTGTGTGTGTGTGTGTGTGTGTGTGTGTGTGTGTGTGTGTGTGTGTGTGTGTGTGTGTGTGTGTGTGTGTGTGTGTGTGTGTGAGTTGACAGCATGGAAACTAACAGGCCTCAATGATCCCCTCATAGAAAACACACTGTGCGTTTCCCAGGAAAGAACACCCTGGTATGTTAAACACTGAGAGACACACACACACACACACACACACACACACACACACACACACACACACACACAGACAGAGAGAGGATCACATTGTTTCCGGATGAGGTCAATCAACCTCTCATTAAATCCTGACCCCGGCTGACGGTGTGTGTGTGTGTGTGTGTGTGTGTGTGTGTGTGTGTGTGTGTGTGTGTGTGTGTGTGTGTGTGTGTGTGTGTGCGTGGTAAAGACTTGATCTCTCTTTAGACACAGTCAGATCAACAACCCGCTAGTGGGTGTAACAACGCGCACACACACACACACACACACACACACACACTCTAATCTCCTGTCACCGGGAGGCGACTCTGAGCTCCCCGCTGACTCGCCGATGAATCGATGAGTCAGCGCTTCGACTCGCTCCTCTGTGACCTCTGTGACCTCTATGACTTCTCCCCAACAATAACACGCACACGTATGAAAACACGCACACGTATGAAAACAATGGGGGTGGATGATGTGGAATGTTCACGTCACGGCTCATCCCGGGCCAAATAATTGTGATTCACGATATTTATTTATGTAAACAACGATGTAAACAAATATGTAATAAGAATAAAAAAGCAAAAAGGGAACGCAAAGAAAAAGCTATACAATAAATAATAAATCTGCCAATAAATCTGCCAATCAGAACAAGTGAGGATTTAATTGGTAATATTTGTTTTAATAAGTTGTAATAGTTAGGCCTTATAAGATAAAAATATATCTTAAACTCATATTTCACTTGTTTTGGAAGTCTTGTGCAATCAGCCTGTAAATCCTCAAAAGTAATACTCTCTCTCACTCAGATGATATCCGTGTCTCATATTGAGATAATTTGACTCATAATAAGTCAAACCTTTGCCTTATTGCACTGTAGATTTATTGCATCAGAGACAGGACGGATCTTATTATTTAGTAAACATCAAAAACATAAATAAAAAAGTAATGGATCATCCCGATAACAGCCCAGCCAGCATGTCCATGTGGGGCCCATAAGGTTTAAATTTGGGCTGCCGATAAGGGTCCCAAGTGGGTTTGTCCGCAGTTTCCACGGTGGCCTCACCTGTGTTTGCCCAGTATGGGCAAACACAGGTGAGGCCAATTTGTAGCCAATTTGGGTCCCACTTAAAGCCCAGTCAGATCCCTCTTAAAGTCGGTGAATAAACCGGTGAATAAACCCAGTATGGGCAAACACAGGTGAGGCCACCGTGGAAACTGCGGACAAACCCACTTGGGACCCTTATCGGCAGCCCAAATTTAAACCTTATGGGCCCCACATGGACATGCTGGCTGGGAGAGATCCCCCCGATCGCCTCGCTGTGAGTTAAAGCCTCGTCTCTAAACTACTTCAACACGCCGTGACTCATCAGTCTGGAAAACACACGGCGAGTCTAACAATAGAAATGACTTCTTCTGGAGAAGAAGAAGGATTTAGTTTCACTCCACAAAAATGAAGAGAATTCCTTAATTGAGAAACACGAGTATTTGTGAGCACACGTTTTCGTGAATGAAACCAGATCCGTGTTGAGGTTTTGTCTCCATTACTCATCGCTTCCATAGAACTATTACTATTATTATTATTATTATTATTATTATTATTATTATTATTATTATCTTGTTGCGGAGGTCCTATGGAGCCAAATCAGGGACAAATGTTTTGTTAATTTGAAGAAGAAAAAAAAGGAACCTGTTTTTTAACTATGAAAAATTCAACAATGTATTTGAAATAAAAATAAGTGTATGAAAAGTTTTTGGGGGTTAAATATAATTTTGATTTAGTTCTGTTTTATTTTTATTTTTATAAAATATATTTTTTAGGTTTTCAGTAACAAATTTTATATTTTAAACTTTACCACTCTTTCTTTTTTTTTTTTTACAGTTTTGAATATTTTTTTGAATATTTTTTCTTCGGGTTAAAATATTTTTTTTCAGGTTCAAATATGTTTTGTTTCAAATGAATAAAACACATGACCTGGATTTGTCTCCACACGTTTCCTCGTGGGGTTTATTTCCTCCTGTCGGACACGTTTCATTCTGTCACCTGAAACTGATGGGAACCGTTAAACTCTCTCCTCCTTCATCCCGTCCTCCATTGTTCCGTCAGGAAACAATATAAATGTTTCACAAAGGGACGAGCAAATAAATCAATGTGTTACATTTTCTTTGTCTTTGACTCTGAAGGCTGTTGTTGTTTTTTGGGGTTAGGATTCCTGACTGGTTTAGAAGAGCTCTTATTCTGAAAGGGGGACTGGTCTCAGGCAGGCTGGGGCAGCTTTTATTGTGAAGAGGAGGAGCTAGCAAACAGACTGACTCATGCAGAGCGAGCGAGAGAGCGAGAGCGAGAGAGAGAGAGAGACGGGCGGCTCAGCCTCTATATCTGCTCCTCTCACCTGGCCGGCAGCACTGAGACGTCCGTCTGCTCCTGCAGGGAAATACCAGAGCTGCTGCACGCCGCCCAACAAGGTAAAGACTCTTCCTCTTGTTTATGTGGAGAGAGACGACTCCTCTGGAGAGAGGGATGAGGGAGAGAGAGAGAGAGAGAGAGAGAGAGAGAGATGCTTCTCTCTCATTTATATCCCTTTGAAGTTGTCAGGCAGAGAAAAACTTTGTTTATTTATCAACTTTTCTTGAAATTGAAAAAAGCACTTTGTCATTATAATCAAATTAAAGAGGGATAGAGGACGAGGGAGAGGGGAATGATTGAGGTGGAATAGAGACTTCTTCTCCTCCTCTTTTCCTCCCTCCCTCCCTCCCTCCCTGGCTTACAGCACGTTAATGTTTAAATCACATGTTTTCAGAATGGGAGTGTGGTTTTCTCTGAGAGGCCCGATTGTGACACCCATTCATCTCCTGGAGGCTCAGGAGGAGGTGCATTGAGTTCAGAGAGAGAGAGAGAGAGAGAGAGAGAAAAGAGGAGAGAGAGAGAGGAAGATAAGTCGTCTCTGCAGCGTGAGGTTCACTTTGTTTGCTCAGCTCGGATGGATTAGTTCACACAAAAGAGTGAGAACGCTCGTGTCTTACTCATCTAACTCTTTCACTTCTCCTCCTCCTCCTCCTCCTCCTCCTCCTCCTCCTCCTCCTCCTCCTCCTCTCCTGCTGCTAATCCCATCTGATGGCAATGTCTTTCCCCACTCCAATCCAGGGAAGAATGTCTTCAGCATTCCTGCTGTAGAGAAAAAAAAACACCGTATCACTTGGACGGAAAGAGCGAGAGGTGAAGGAGGAAGGAGGGAGGAGGAGGAGGAGGTGGAGAGAGGAAAGCTCGCTGATTGTTGAGAGCCCTCTTCACCTCCACTTGGATGTGAAATATGAGCCCAGACAGAGAGAGAGAGAATAATAGGAAAGAAAGAAAGTAGGGCAGAGAAAGTGGAACAAGAGGAACGCTCTTGGTTTTTAAAGACAGGAGGGAGAAGGAAAACAGTCTGGTTCTGCTTTATGTGGTGTGTGTGCAATTAGAGCAGAGAGGGGGGGGGGGGGGGGGGGCGTTAAGGCCAGCAGGAGAACCGAGGCTAAAGAGGGAGAACACGTCAGCTGACGGGGAACACGGCACTAGAGGGGCAGAAGGAGAAGAAAACGCTTTTTTATTTAGTTTTTTACTCACTTTTTATTTAGTTTTCAACACATTCTTTGACAATGTTTCAGTTGCATGGATGGATGGAATTTAAATAGGATGAAGAATCGTCCACTCCCGAGTGTATTGACAAAACTTTTGTATGTTGAAATGTTCTGGGAAAGCTGGAGTCCCTTTTGCTCTCGAGGGGAGTCGAACCCATGAGGATTCCTTTATTTCTTCCTTTGTACGATGAGTCTCTAAAAAACTTTCCCAGTAAACATGACACACACGGTTCCGGTTCAGAAGGTGACACAACCGAGCGTCCCGGCAGACGTCTGCTCCGTCACACAAGTTTGTGTTGAAACTCTCAGTGGTGAACGCCGTGCACCAGGTGTGTGTGAAGAACAACAACAAAACACAAGACATACACACCTTTTTGCTTTTATGTGACTAGAAGAAGGTGTGTGTGTGTGTGTGTGTGTGTGTGTGTGTGTGTGTGTGTGTGTGTGTGTGTGTGTGTGTGTGTGTTGATTTAGTCTGTGCATTAAACCGGCATGAAGTCGATGATGTCATGTTTGAGTTGGAGGCGTGAGGACCGGAGCTCAATTTGACGATTTGGATTTATAAATCATTGACAACACGGCAAGGTCGTCCCGTTGCTAAGCTACGGTGTGTTTACAGAAACACACACACACGCACACGCACACACACACACACACACGCACACACGCACGGACACACACACACACGCACAAACAGAAGTGTAATGCAAACACACAACAGGCCTGTGGCCACAAACACACACACAGCCACACACACACACACACACACACACACACACACACACACACACACACACACACACACACACACACACAAACAGAGGTGTAATGCAAACACACAACAGGCCTGTGGCCACAAACACACACACAGCCACACACACACACACACACACACACACACACACACACACACATACACACACACACACAGAGGTGTAATGCAAACACACAACAGGCCCGTGGCCACACACACACTAAAGTATCTCGCTCTGTGAAGAGAACATTGTCCTCAGTTCCCCTGTGTTGTTGTTTACAGAAGGAAACCCCTCATTACTGCGTTCTCTCAACTACTTCCTGTTTCCCTCTCTCTCTCTCTCTCTCTGCTTCCTGTCATCAGCTGGTCGGAGTTCTAATGAAGCGTCTCCGTCTGTCCGGCCAGCTGCGCCGCTGTCGAGACGTTTAAAGACAAGTCGCTAACGAAACGTTTACAGACGAGCGGCTAACGGGCTAACGAGACGTTTAAAGAGGAGCGGCTATCGAGACGTTCAAAGACTAGCCGCTATCGAGATGTTTAAAGACGAGCCGCTATCGAGATGTTTAAAGACTAGCCGCTAACACGACGTTTAAAGATGAGCCGCTATCGAGACGTTCAAAGACTAGCCGCTAACACAACGTTTAAAGACGAGCCGCTAACACAACGTTTAAAGATGAGCCGCTATCGAGACGTTTAAAGACTAGCCGCTAACGAGACGTTTAAAGACGAGCCGCTAACACAACGTTTAAAGATGAGCCGCTATCGAGACTTTTAAAGACTAGCCGCTATCGAGACGTTTACAGACAAGCCGCTTAAAGACGAGCCGCTAACGAAACGTTTACAGACAAGCGGCTAACGGGCTAACGAGACGTTTAAAGAGGAGCGGCTAAAGGGCTAAAGAGACGTTTAAAGACGAGCCGCTATCGAGATGTTTAAAGACTAGCCGCTAACACGACGTTTAAAGATGAGCCGATATCGAGACGTTTAAAGACGAGCCGCTAACACGACGTTTAAAGATGAGCCGCTATCACGACGTTTAAAGACGAGCCGCTAACACGACGTTTAAAGACGAGCCACTAACGAGCCGTTTAAAGACGAGCCGCTAACACAACGTTTAAAGACGAGCCGCCAACGAGCCGTTTAAAGACGAGCCGCTAACACGACGTTTAAAGACGAGCCGCTATCGAGACGTTTAAAGACGAGCGGCTAACGAGACGTTTAAAGACGAGAGGCTAACGAGACGTTTAAAGACGAGCCGCTAACACAACGTTTAAAGACGAGCCGCTATCGAGACGTTTAAAGACGAGCGGCTAACGAGACATTTAAAGACGAGTCGCTAACAAGACGTTGACAGACGAGCCGCTAATGAGACGTTTAAAGACGAGCGGCTAACGAGACGTTTAAAGACGAGCCGCTAACAAGACGTTGACAGACGAGCCGCTATCGAGACGTTTAAAGACGAGCGGCTATCGAAACGTTTAAAGACTAGCCACTAACACGACGTTTAAAGACGAGCTGCTATCGAGACTTTTAAAGACGAGCCGCTAACTAGACGTTTAAAGACTAGCCGCTAACTAGACGTTTAAAGACTAGCCACTATCGAGACGTTTAAAGACGAGCCGCTAACGAGACGTTTAAAGACGAGCCGCTAACTAGACGTTTAAAGACGAGCCGCTATCGAGACTTTTAAAGACGAGCCGCTAACTAGACGTTTAAAGACTAGCTGCTATCGAGACGTTTAAAGACGAGCCGCTATCGAGACGTTTAAAGATGAGCCGCTAACTAGACGTTTAAAGACTAGCTGCTAATGAGACGTTTAAAGACGAGCCGCTAACGTGACGTTTAAAGACTAGCCGCTAACTAGACGTTTAAAGACTAGCTGCTATCGAGACGTTTAAAGACGAGCCGCTATCGAGATGTTTAAAGACGAGCCGCTAACTAGACGTTTAAAGACGAGCCGCTAACGTGACGTTTAAAGACTAGCCGCTAACTAGACGTTTAAAGACTAGCTGCTATCGAGACGTTTAAAGACGAGCCGCTATCGAGATGTTTAAAGACGAGCCGCTAACTAGACGTTTAAAGACTAGCTGCTAACGAGACTTTTAAAGACGAGCCGCTAACGTGACGTTTAAAGACTAGCCGCTAATGAGACGTTTAAAGACGAGCCGCTAACGTGACGTTTAAAGACTAGCTGCTAACGTGACGTTTAAAGACTAGCCGCTAACGTGATGTTTAAAGACGAGCTGCTAACGTGACGTTTAAAGACTAGCCGCTAACGTGACGTTTAAAGACTAGCCGCTAACGTGATGTTTAAAGACGAGCCGCTAACGAGACGTTTAAAGATGAGCCGCTAACGTGACGTTTAAAGACTAGCTGCTAACGTGACGTTTAAAGACGAGCCGCTAACGTGACGTTTAAAGACTAGCTGCTAACGTGACGTTTAAAGACGAGCTGCTAACGTGACGTTTAAAGACGAGCCGCTAGGCGGCGTGGACGTTCTCACACAGCGTCGTTGTTATTATTCAGGAAGCACAAACAAGCGGCGCAGAGTAAACACAGCCTGTTTCAGATGTCCAGGCCTTCTTTATTGATGCAAGATGCGGCCGGTGGCTTGAGACCCGCTGCGTCTGGCACGGCTGACGGTGCATCACCGTAAAAAACACTCTTTCAATTACGCTGTTCCTGGATCTGTTTATGGAGCTTTTCCATGGAGAGACTGAGAGTTGCGGAAAGAGGACCAGATTCCTCTTTTCTCTCCTCTCCTCTCCTTTCCTTTCCTTTCCTTTCCTCTCCTTTCCTTTTTTTCCTCTCCTCTCCTTTCCTTTCCTTACATTCTTTTCCTTCTCTCCTATTCCTTTCCTCCTTCTCTTTACTTTCTTTCCTTTCCTTTCATTTTCTTTCCTCTCCTTTCCTTTACTTCCTTCCTTTCATCTCCTTTCCTTCCTTTCCTTTCCCTTCTTTCCTTTTCTTTCCTTTCTTTCCTTTCCTTTACTTCCTTTCCTTTCCTTTCCTCTCCCGTTAAATAGTTTACAGACAGGATCCAGCCCAAGGAAAGTATTTTTCAGGATGAAAAGGGAAAACGATATAACGGCTCGGCCTATTTTTAACCACCAGAAGTCGTGGTAAAAAAACAGAAAGTAAGACATGGAAGCAGAGAGAGAGAGAGAGAGAGAGAGAGAGAGAGAGAGAGAGAGAGAGAGAGAGAGAGAGAGAGAGAGAGAGAGAGAGAGAGAGAGAGAGAGAGAGAGAGAGAGAGAGAGAGAGAGAGAGAGAGAGAGAGAGAGAGAGAGAGAGAGAGAGAGAGAGAGAGAGAGAGAGAGAAGCCAGTTGGCTCGGACCAGAGCAGCACAACACAGCGCTGTCATGGCGACGGAGGAAAACTTCCCTTCTAGTTCGCCACCGCAGAGAGAAAGAGCGATGGAGCGATGGAGGTCTGGAGGTCTGCCGCCTCGCCGGCCGCTAGCAGAGCCCTTGTGATCAAGATGTTGTGGTTGACCTTCGCTTTATGTAAATCCTTCAGAGGGCCGTAAAACTATTCATGCAGCTGCAAATTATACAAGCTGACCTTTACACGCGCCGACAAATATGAACTGTCAGGATTCTGAGCAAGAGGCAGAAAGCAAAGTGAACGGTTAATAAAGGAGTAATTAATGTTAACTAGGCAATGTTCTTGCTTTAGTTTATGTAGCTACAAAAGCATAGTTAACTGTTAATAAAGGAGTAATTAACGTTAACAAGGCATTGTACTTATGCCTTGTATACTTACTTATATCCAGGTAGCTGCAGAAAGCATAGTTAACTGTTAATAAGTGCTTAATAAAGGAGTAATTGAAGATCCAGTCGATGCAGAAAGCATAGTTAACTGGTAATAAGTGCTTAATAAAGGAGTAATTCACGTTAACAAGGCATTGTTCTCGCTTTAGTTTAAGTAGCTACAAAAGCATAGTTAACTGGTAATAAACTCATAATAAAGTAAAAGTATTAACCTTAATTAAGCAACAACAAAAAGCAGAGTAAAGGTTTAACAATGACATTATATAAGTAAATTAGTTAAATTACATGAATGTGTTTGTAATGCCGTTATAAACACATTATAAGAAACTCATTAAGTTTTGATTTGTGTTCTTCAGTTTCAATAAACAAGCTTCTAATGAATGTATAAATGTCTTATAATCTAACAATAAACAGGTTTATGACGCTATTATTATCATCACTTATACAGTCTTATTATCATAATAATGTTAATAAGCAACTTATCTGGACTTTTAAGGGCCTTATTGTCTTAACTTAAGGTAAAAACTCAAATTAAAAATGTAAATACTAAAAAGGAAAAGGGTATAAAAAGATATATAAATAAGGCACAGACATGTTAAAACAGTATTGCACCATCAGTTTTACTGAGTGTATAAAGTGCACTATGCATTGTTTCATAACAAGAGAGAGAGAGAGAGAGAGCGTGTTATGTTTGAATCAGACGAAGCGTTTTGTCTTTGTGATGAAAGTTTCCTCACGGAGAAAGTAAAGAGCTCCTTTTAAGGCAACGACACGACTTCTACATCTACAGCATTTACCAAACGTCAAAAACAATATATATAAGTTTGAGGAGTTTCATGCTGAGGCAGTAAAAGGGAGGGAGGAGAGGAGGAGAGGGATGAGGCGGCGAGGAAATGAAGTGTGTTTCCTCTCTGCCGGGCGCTGCGAGCAAACAGCCAAAAAAGGAATTGAAGCGGCTGCAGAGCGCCGCGGAGCCTCGAGCGCTGCCAAACTATTCCTGTAAAAGCTCTCTTTTGGTCGAGGCCTGAACCGGAGCGCCGCTTTTGGAGAACGAAAAGAAAAAATGAAGGGAAGAGGAGGGAGGGAGGGAGGGAGGGGATCGATTGTCTTTGTGCCCTTTTAGTTCGGCAAGTTTGAGTTGAAACATACGAGCAAAATGACTGTCATGTTGGGGAGAGGGAGGCTAAAGGACTCCACTAATTATTCAGCATCTGGAACCCATTTGGGGGCACGTGACCTCGGGGTCCTGCTGGACTGTGCTGTGAAGGTTTACAGCTCCTGATCCTGCAGGAGACCTGCAGGATCAGGAGCTGTAAACCTTCACAGCACACTAGTTCACTTCTATCTTGTGGCTTTTTCAAAGTCAGTGAAGAAGAAACAGCTCCTGTTGCACGTAGAGCGCTTGTTTCAGAAACTCCCTCTCTCCCACAACGACCACGCCTCAACATGTCATCGTTCTGACCCCAGCTCTGGGCTGAATGACACCGTTTGTTTCAGTCC
Source organism: Myoxocephalus aenaeus (assembly GCA_038501785.1). Lineage (NCBI taxonomy): Eukaryota > Metazoa > Chordata > Actinopteri > Perciformes > Cottidae > Myoxocephalus > Myoxocephalus aenaeus. The sequence continues at coordinate 1,022,091 of JBAMJR010000368.1, forward strand.
CAGCGCGGTTCAAAGAGCGGCGGCCGCACCTCGACCACGTGGCTGCTGGTTCCAGTCCATCAGGGTGAGCGGTTCCTCTCCACGGTTCCTTCACCAAACGTGATGTATCGTCGACAGGCGGACTCTTTAACAAGTCTTTGTGAAAGGTTAGAGGCTGATAACATATCAGTCCGTGCTGCTGGTGCAGCGGTTTCCTTCCCAGAACTCACACTAACACACATACACACATCATTTGTCCACATAACACAAGCCGTCCCCTTCAGGCCAGAGGAAAAACAGTTAAACTGTTAAACCACGTGCTGATGTCATCCTTCAAAACCCTTCATGTCTTTTTATAATCGAGTGCAGCAGGAAGGAGTCCGAAGCTCCAGACATGAGTCAGCAGAGTCCATGTGTTCTTTAGTTAGACGTCTAAACTAAGGTCTGTGTTTAACACCAGCTGAAGAGATTTGGGTGATTAGTTCTACGATATAAAACAGGTCAGTGAACGCCCCTCTGGTGAGTCTTTAAAGAGTCTAAAAGGAGACGATTAAGCGTCCTCACTAGGACACTAGTCCTCCTTCAGCCTAGTGGAGGAGACGTGAAGTCATGTGACCTGGTGGAGTTCCTCTATAGACTAAGATGAAGTCATGTGACCTGGTGGAGTTGTCATGTGACGCTCACATCTGGTCTTAACGTGTCTGTGTTGTGTTCTGACTGCAGCTGTGCAGCGGCCAGTTAACGGTTTAATGCGTAAACTGACAACAGCTGCATGGTTTTTGTGTATGTTTTACGAGCGTGTAACTTTCTTACGTTTGCAGGAACGCGACCCAGCTGAAGCTGCTGCAGGACCAGATTCTACTGGAGCAACAGGAAGCAACCTACTGGCAGCAGCAGGAACTGCAGGAACTTCAGGAACAGGAACAGGAAGTCCCGCCTCCGCCCCAGCGACCGGCTCAGGAAGTCCCGCCTCCTCCGCCATCTCCGCCTCTCCCTCCTCCTCCCTCCTTCCAGGAGCTGGAGAGCAGCGCCGCCACCATGCAGGCCAGCACCTTCAACTACGCCCGGCCCAAGCAGTTCATCGCCGCCCAGAGCCCCGGCCGGGCGGCGGGGTACGCCACCCAGTCCTCCGGCTCCTCGGGGTCCGGCCTGCCGTCCCCGCTGTCGCCGCCCGCCTCGCACAAGCCCTTCGGCCGGGTCGCCGTGCCGCCCCTCAGCAAGGCCGGCAGCGTGGAGTCTCCGAGCTCCCCGTCCTTCCCGCCTCCGCCTCCGCCCTTCTTCAGCTCCAGTAACCTGTCCTCCCCGTCGGGCCCCGCCCAGGACTTCCCTCCTCCTCCTCCGCCTCCGCCTCCTCCGCCTCCGCCCATGTCTCCGGCCTTCTCAGATTTGTCCTCGCCGTTCTCCTCCGTCCCGCCGTCTCCGGCCTCCAGCTACCTGTCCTCGGTGTTGCCCTCCACGCCGTCCTCGCCCGGCAGTCCCACCGTCAACGCCCTGGGGTTACCCAAAGGCAACGGGACGATGTGAGTACCCCGCTCTGCAAGTTCTTTTAAAATCCACCTATTTTTAGGCCCTTTCCTCGAAAATGTCATACCCAAACTAAAAAGGGTGTATCTCTGCAACCACTAGGGCTATTTGAATAATGTGGGTGTTATAATAAAAGGTACACATGTGAGATGTTGTTCAGATGTGTAAATATCAGTCTATATGTTACTGGTTAAGAGTAAATGAAGATGACACACAGGAAAAAATGAAAAGGTTTCAGGTCCGCCTATAAAAAGATCACTTTCAGGATGATTATTTCTTTGAAATGATGCAGCTGTAAGGTCCAACTCTAACCCAAATCATAGCTCAATATGTGAACATTCTCTAACCCAAATCATAACACAATATGTGAACATTCTCTAACCCAAATCATAGCTCAATATGTGAACATTCTCTAACCCAAATCATAGCTCAATATGTGAACATTCAATATGTGAACATTCTCTAACCCAAATCATAGCTCAATATGTGAACATTCAATATGTGAACATTCTCTCTGCAAAGGTTGACTTTGATAAAGTGAAGCAGAACAGAGTTAGAGAGGGTGGTTTATAAAAGAGTCCTGGGAGAGTCGAGCTCCCTGTGTTTACATTTCTACGCGGCGTGTTTGCAGGAAGACGCTAACAGACAAAACTCTTGTAGACACAAAGTGCACGAGAGCTTCGCACGCATACGACAAGAAAACACACACAGAGTGAGAGGTGTGTCAGAATCACATAAACACTCAGAAATCTGGATCGTATAGTTTGCATTGAACAGTTTGAGTTGGAAAGAAACTTTTGTGGCTGCGAAGAAACGTACTTTCTTTTATTTTGCACAAATGGTCATTTATATAAAGGAGAGACACGGCAGAAAAAACATAAATTTAGAGATTTTGCTCTATTTTTCCTTCATGATTCGTCTTCTTTCACTAGAGGAAAGAAAACATTTATTTTACTACTTTGTCTGTTTACGTCTGTAGATTTCTCCTAAAATCACCTAAAGTCACCATTACATAACGCCTAATTTGAATATTTAAAGACAACATCTCATAACATTTGTAATACAATAAATCCTCCTGACTAGTGAAGTTGCCTCATTTATACTACATTTATTAATACCAACATGGAGAAAAGAGATGTTTTTACGTCTGTTAACAGTATTTTCTAAATTTAAAGACTGATAAAAAGAAATTTCCAGAATCTCCTCTGTAAAAAACCTTTGACTATAATATGTCAACAACATGAAACAAGCATTTAAACCCATTTATGTTATTACTTTGTCTGTTTGCGTCTGTAGATTTCTCCTAAATTCACCAAAAGTCACCATTACCTAATTTGCATATTTAATGCAAATATATTATAATTATAATAGTATTGAATTTGGGGGTTTATGCAGAGGGTTTGTTCACACAGCATTCACAGCCTCTTTAGTACTACATGTATTAATAAAAACATGGAGGAAATAGATGTTTTTATGTCCGTTGACAATATTTTCTGATTTATGGAGTGAAACAAAAAGCGATATCATAAACTCCCTCTGTAAAAACATTTGACTCTAATATGTCAACAACATGAAACAACTGTCAGAAGCCAATAAACTCTCACATTTCGGGTTTGATTTCTGCATATTTCGCTGACAGACATCTCCAGTCGTAGATAACCTTCTTCTGACGGCCGTCCCGGAGAGAGAAATGTCCTTTTTTTTTGTTTCAAGGACATCCCACCTTATTAAACTCTATCAGTAAATGATATTTTCATCAATCCCTCACTCAACTCCTGCCCTCCCCCCCTCCGCCTCTCCGCCCGGCATTCCTGCTGAGATAAGAAGACGCGGCGAGGAATGCTCCTCCAGCCGGATAAGGCTCGGCCGTGAGAGGCCGGAGAGGGAAGAGGAGTCTCTGCGACGTTTTAAACGTTGACGTTTCTGTTTTCTTGTCCCTCCTTGCAGCAAAGCGTTCCCGAGGAAGTCCTCGGTCACCAGGACGCCGCGCATGGCCTCCGACTCCGACATCCAAGGGACCAAGGACGCCGTGATCCAGGACCTGGAGAGGAAACTGCGCTTCAAAGAGGAGCGCATGAGTAACGGTCAACAGGTGAGAGAGAACGAGACCTTTAAGCCTTTTTGTGCCATGCAGCCTCAAATTACAGTCATGTTTTCTACCTGTCGAATTAATACAGCGGCTAGCCGACGGTGTGTATAAGTGTGTGTGTGTGTGTGTGTTCTGCGACTCACACACTAACCCCTCCCCCTCCCGCTGACTCCATTAATCCCTGCTTCCAGAAGTTAACCTATGAGGAGAAGATGGCTCGCCGGCTGCTGGGAGCTGACAACGCCGCCACAGTCTTAAACACTCAGGAGGCGGAGGAGGAGCCGGTCACGCAGGTAGGGGGCTGCTCACGAGCATCCACACACACCTGGAGGGCACACACACACACACACACACACACACACACAACTTCATACAAACATGGCAACAATTACCTTCAGCTACAACTAAACCGTACTCTGAATTACGTTTAGAGGAAAATGGCATTTTTGGGGATTACGGTCGCAATTTTTAAACTGTTTGAAACACGTGGTTAGCGGTGGAAATTGAAGAAGAAAAAACGCTGTTAAGATGTTCGTTTCCCGCGTGAAACGAGAAGTCAACGTTGATTTATTTGTCACGGAACTTCCGTATTTAAGTAACGCAATTTATGTAGTTATTTTAACGAAAACCAACAATCTTTTATGATAGCTAACTAAGTATTTTGCGATCTTTTCCTAAACCTAACTAAGTATTTCATGATCTTTTCCTAAATTGAAGTATTTCACAATCTTTTTCCAAACCTAACTAAGTATTTCACGATCTTTTTCTAAACCTAACTAAGTATTTCACGATCTTTTCCTAAATTGAAGTATTTCACGATCTTTTTCCAAACCTAACTAAGTATTTCACGATCTTTTTTCGAAACCTAACTAAGTATTTCACGATCTTTTCCTAAAACTAAGTATCTCACAATCTTTTTCCAAACCTAACTAAGTATTTCACGATCTTTTCCTAAACTGAAGTATTTCACGATCTTTTTCCAAACCTAACTAAGTATTTCAGAATCTTTTTCTAAACCTAACCAAGTATTTCACGATCTTTTCCTAAATTGAAGTATCTCACGATCTTTTCCCAAACCTAACTAAGTATTTTACGATCTTTTCCTAAACCTAACTAAGTATTTCACGATCTTTTCCCAAACCTAACTAAGTATTTTACGATCTTTTCCTAAACCTAACTAAGTATTTCACAATCTTTTTCTAAACCTAACTAAGTATTTCACGATAATTTCCTAAACTTCAGCATTTCACAACCTTTTCCTAAACCTAAGTAAGTATTTTTTAATCTTTTCCTAAACCTAACTAAGTATTTCACGATATTTTCCTAAAATGAAGTATTTCACGATCTTTTCCTAAAACTAAGTATTTCGCGATCTTTTCCGAAACATAACGAAATTGAAACTGAGGAGTAACTTTTTCGTAAGACGTCATATGAATCATTGTTTGAAGATAAACGTGGTGTATTTTAAGGAGACGGGGCTGATTATGGAAATGTTTGAGAACTTTTTCTTTTTTAAACACAAACACATGTTTCGTGAACAGTAAATGACACAAGCACCTTTCTGTTCGTCCAGCGATACTTTGCTCGTGTCATTCCGATCTCATGACTCCTGGTTTTCCTTTCCTTTCAGAGGGGGTCCCTGTAAACACTGTTAAGACCGATTTATGAAAGCAGGTTATAAACACGGTAAAGCTCCAGAGCTTCTATAAAAAGATGTTTATGCAAACTGGTGGAAACCAGATTGCTGCTAACATGCTGTCTGGAATAAAACACTGTAGCAACTCCACAGTGTTCTTCATCACACGTTTAGGTTGGACATTAATAGAAAGTCAAGAAACTAAAGGCAAAAAAAAATGCATGCACTTATTAATTTAGAGATTTTAGTCTATTTTTTTCTTTTATTCTAGAGGAAAGAAAACATTTATTCATCGAAACTTTCACAGTAAAGTGGTTAAACACACACACACACACACACACACACACACACACACACACACAGAGGGACACACACACACACACACACACATACAGAGGGACACACACACACATACAGAGAGACACACACACACAGAGACACACACACACACACACACACACACACACACACACACACACACACAGACACATACACACACACACACACAACACGTGTGTGAAGCTCAGCACAACAAACTTGTCTTTCTCCCAACAGGAAGACAAATCATCTGATAGAGAACCTTTCCCTCAAAAGGTGTTTGAACCCGTCACCCTCTGGTTTTTCATTCACTGTGCGTGTGTGTGTGTGTGTGTGTGCGTGCGTGTGTGTGTGTGTGTGTATGCGTGTGTGTGTGTATGTGTGTGTGTGTGAATGTGTGTGTGTCGACCAGTACGGGATGGATTCTGTGGAATTAGCTGATAATGAACAAGTGCACACAAAAGGTGGATTTAGTGCGTCTGAGTCGAGCATTCAGCAGCAGGTGTGTGTGTGTGTGTGTGTGTGTGTGTGTGTGTGTGTGTGTGTGTGTGTGTGTGTGTGTGTGTGTGTGTGGAGAGCACTCTCGTACAGTCGCTACAGTGTGGCGAGTTGAATGCATTCAGATGCCGCAGCATGTGCGCGCCCGTCAGCACGTTGTTTGGTTGTTTGGTTGTTTGGTTCCATGCACTTTGTTCTGCCTGCGCTTCCCATCATGCAACACTGCATGCCATCCTGATGCCGATCTGCGTTTCAGAGGCGAGCAGCAATTAAGGCGCAGATCTTTAGAGAAAGGGAAGGATAATGGAAAGATGGCCGCGTGGGAGGACGGTGCAGAGCGGGTTGGGTTGGCCGCTCCGGTGATTGCGGCGGCTTGAGGATAAATGGCGGTTCTGCAGCTGCTTCACCGGCCTGTCATTAATCTGAGATGTGTCATCGCTGCAGATGTTCCCTCGGCCGCGATGACAGATTGATGGAGGGAAGAGGAGGAGGCGGGGCTTTAGGAGAGAAAGTCAGTAGTTTGGGTGACAATGGAGAGACAGGTTAATGGGTTAACACAGCTTTCTGCACGCTCTTAAAGGCACAGTGTCACATTTATTGGCAGTTATGAATATAACGTTCATAACTATAACTGTAATCACCTGGAACGGACAATCGTAGTGTTTTCAGGTGAGGTGAAGGGTAAAAAGCCAAAACTTTATAAATATATCTGTGAACATGTAAACAAAAGTGAAACCTAATTCTAATGTGTTTTACACAAACGTCCAAAAGCTCTTTTAAACATCTCTGCTGGATGAGACAAAGCAGCCAGGAGGACAGAGGGCAGAGGACTTAGGGAGTAGGACAGAAGGACAGAAGGATAGAGGACAGAGGACAGAGGACATATGACTTAGGGAGTAGGACAGAAGGATAGAAGGATAGAGGACAGAGGACAGAGGACATATGACTTAGGGAGTAGGACAGAAGGACAGAAGGATAGAGGACAGAGGACAGAGGACATATGACTTAGGGAGTAGGACAGAAGGACAGAAGGATAGAGGACAGAGGGAGTAGGACAGGAGGACAGAGGACAGGAGGAGTAGGATAGAAGGACATAGGATAGGAGGACAGAGGACAGGAGGACAGAAGGACAGAAGGACAGAAGGACAGAAGGACAGAGGGAGTAGGACAGAAGGACATAGGATAGGAGGACAGGAGGACAGAAGGACAGAAGGACATAGGATAGGAGGACAGAGGACAGGAGGACAGAAGGACAGAAGGACATAGGACAGGAGGACAGAAGGACAGAAGGACAGAAGGACAGAAGGACAGAGGATAGAGGGACAGAGGACAGGAGGACAGACGGAGAAGATGGAGGACAGAGGACAGGAGGACAGAAGGATTGAAGATAGGAGGATTAAAGGACAAAGGGAGTAGGACAGAAGGACAGAGGATATGAGGATATAAGGACATAGGGAGTAGGACAGGAGGACAGGAGGACAGAGGGACCGAGGGAATGACAGATACCTAAAGTGTCCCCTAAAACCCTCAAGATGTCTCCGCAGGCCTCCGCAGAAGGGGCGGGGCTTATTTAGTTGGTTGCATTCTGCCACCCCGCCACTAGATGTCACTAAACCTCCCTCACGCTTTCCCTTTCAAGCGTTGAAGCCCAGAACCGGCGTTTGAGCGTCTCCTCTCCTCCCGCAGGAATACAAGGTGTCCAGCTTCGAGCAGCGTCTGATCAGCGAGATCGAGTTCCGGCTGGAGCGCTACCCGGTGGAGGAGTCGGACGACGACGTGCAGCACGACCCGGACGCCGCCGCCGGCCGCGGCACGGCGCCCGCCTTCGACCAGAAGCTCAAACACTACAAGGTCTTCGAGGGGATGCCGGTCACCTTCTCCTGCAAGGTCCACGGGGACCCCAAACCCAAGGTGTGAACGCTGGATAAAACCAAAGTATAAACGAACCTCCATGTTCTATGTACCTGTAAGGACAGGATGTGACACACCAGAGGCCCAAATATGGGCGTTCAACGTGTGGAGCTCATTTTATACAAAGTATGTGTTGATGGAAACGAAACAAAAACCACCAGGCATCAAACTTTCACAGTAAAGTGGTTAAACACACACACACACACACACACACACACACACACATAGAGACACACACACACACACACACACACACACACACACACACACACACACACACACACACACACACACACATAGAGACACACACACACACACACACACACACACACACACACACACACACACACACACACACAGACATGTAGATACTGTGCGTGTGTCGTTGGCGTGTAGATATTGTGCGTGTGTCGTTGCCGTGTAGATATTGTTTGTGTGTCGTTGACGTGTAGATATTGTGCGTGTGTCGTTGGCGTGTAGATATTGTGCGTGTGTCGTTGGTGTGTAGATATTGTGCGTGTGTCGTTGCCGTGTAGATATTGTGTGTGTGTCGTTGGTGTGTAGATACTGTGCGTGTGTCGTTGGCGTGTAGATATTGTGCGTGTGTCGTTGGTGTGTAGATATTGTGCGTGTGACGTTGACGTGTAGATATTGTTTGTGTGTCGTTGACGTGTAGATATTGTGTGTGTGTCGTTGGCGTGTAGATATTGTGTGTGTGTCGTTGACGTGTAGATATTGTGCGTGTGTCGTTGCCGTGTAGATATTGTGCGTGTGTCGTTGGCGTGTAGATATTGTGCGTGTGACGTTGGTGTGTAGATACTGTGCGTGTGTCGTTGGCGTGTAGATATTGTGCGTGTGTCGTTGGCGTGTAGATATTGTGTGTGTGACGTTGGCGTGTAGATACTGTGCGTGTGTCGTTGGCGTGTAGATATTGTGTGTGTGTCGTTGGCGTGTAGATATTGTGCGTGTGACGTTGTTGTCGTGTAGATATTGTGCGTGTGTCGTTGTTGGCGTGTAGATATTGTGCGTGTGTCGTTGGCGTGTAGATATTGTGCGTGTGACGTTGTTGGCGTGTAGATACTGTGCGTGTGACGTTGGCGTGTAGATACTGTGCGTGTGTCGTTGGCGTGTAGATACTGTGCGTGTGACGTTGGCGTGTAGATATTGTTTGTGTGTCGTTGGCGTGTAGATATTGTGCGTGTGTCGTTGGCGTGTAGATATTGTTTGTGTGTCGTTGGCGTGTAGATACTGTGCGTGTGACGTTGACGTGTAGATATTGTGCGTGTGTCGTTGGCGTGTAGATATTGTGCGTGTGACGTTGACGTGTAGATATTGTTTGTGTGTCGTTGGCGTGTAGATATTGTGCGTGTGACGTTGGCGTGTAGATACTGTGCGTGTGACGTTGACGTGTAGATACTGTGCGTGTGACGTTGACGTGTAGATATTGTGCGTGTGTCGTTGGCGTGTAGATACTGTGCGTGTGACGTTGACGTGTAGATATTGTGCGTGTGACGTTGACGTGTAGATATTGTTTGTGTGTCGTTGGCGTGTAGATACTGTGCGTGTGACGTTGACGTGTAGATATTGTTTGTGTGTCGTTGGCGTGTAGATATTGTTTGTGTGTCGTTGGCGTGTAGATATTGTGCGTGTGTCGTTGGCGTGTAGATATTGTTTGTGTGTCGTTGGCGTGTAGATACTGTGCGTGTGACGTTGACGTGTAGATATTGTGCGTGTGTCGTTGGCGTGTAGATATTGTGCGTGTGACGTTGACGTGTAGATATTGTTTGTGTGTCGTTGGCGTGTAGATATTGTGCGTGTGACGTTGGCGTGTAGATACTGTGCGTGTGACGTTGACGTGTAGATACTGTGCGTGTGACGTTGACGTGTAGATATTGTGCGTGTGTCGTTGGCGTGTAGATACTGTGAGTGTGACGTTGACGTGTAGATATTGTTTGTGTGTCGTTGGCGTGTAGATATTGTGCGTGTGACGTTGGCGTGTAGATACTGTGCGTGTGACGTTGACGTGTAGATACTGTGCGTGTGACGTTGACGTGTAGATATTGTGCGTGTGTCGTTGGCGTGTAGATACTGTGCGTGTGACGTTGACGTGTAGATATTGTGCGTGTGACGTTGACGTGTAGATATTGTTTGTGTGTCGTTGGCGTGTAGATACTGTGCGTGTGACGTTGACGTGTAGATATTGTGTGTGTGTCGTTGGCGTGTAGATATTGTTTGTGTGTCGTTGGCGTGTAGATATTGTGCGTGTGACGTTGACGTGTAGATATTGTGTGTGTGTCGTTGGCGTGTAGATATTGTTTGTGTGACGTTGGCGTGTAGATATTGTGCGTGTGTCGTTGGCGTGTAGATATTGTGCGTGTGTCGTTGGTGTGTAGATACTGTGCGTGTGTCGTTGGCGTGTAGATATTGTGCGTGTGACGTTGGCGTGTAGATATTGTGCGTGTGTCGTTGGTGTGTAGATACTGTGCGTGTGTCGTTGGCGTGTAGATATTGTGCGTGTGACGTTGGCGTGTAGATATTGTGCGTGTGTCGTTGGCGTGTAGATATTGTGCGTGTGTCGTTGGTGTGTAGATATTGTGCGTGTGTCGTTGGCGTGTAGATATTGTGCGTGTGTCGTTGGTGTGTAGATACTGTGCGTGTGTCGTTGGCGTGTAGATATTGTGCGTGTGACGTTGGCGTGTAGATATTGTGCGTGTGTCGTTGGTGTGTAGATATTGTGCGTGTGTCGTTGGCGTGTAGATATTGTGCGTGTGTCGTTGGCGTGTAGATATTGTGTGTGTGACGTTGGCGTGTAGATACTGTGCGTGTGACGTTGGCGTGTAGATATTGTGCGTGTGACGTTGGCGTGTAGATATTGTGCGTGTGTCGTTGGCGTGTAGATATTGTGCGTGTGACGTTGGCGTGTAGATACTGTGCGTGTGACGTTGGCGTGTAGATATTGTGCGTGTGTCGTTGGCGTGTAGATATTGTGCGTGTGACGTTGTTGTCGTGTAGATATTGTGCGTGTGTCGTTGTTGGCGTGTAGATATTGTGCGTGTGTCGTTGGCGTGTAGATATTGTGCGTGTGACGTTGTTGGCGTGTAGATATTGTGCGTGTGACGTTGGCGTGTAGATATTGTGCGTGTGACGTTGGCGTGTAGATACTGTGCGTGTGACGTTGACGTGTAGATATTGTTTGTGTGTCGTTGGCGTGTAGATACTGTGCGTGTGACGTTGGCGTGTAGATATTGTTTGTGTGTCGTTGGCGTGTAGATATTGTGCGTGTGTCGTTGGCGTGTAGATACTGTGCGTGTGACGTTGACGTGTAGATATTGTTTGTGTGTCGTTGGCGTGTAGATACTGTGCGTGTGTCGTTGGCGTGTAGATACTGTGCGTGTGACGTTGGCGTGTAGATATTGTGCGTGTGTCGTTGGCGTGTAGATATTGTGCGTGTGACGTTGGCGTGTAGATACTGTGCGCGTGACGTTGGCGTGTAGATATTGTGCGTGTGTCGTTGGCGTGTAGATATTGTGCGTGTGACGTTGTTGTCGTGTAGATACTGTGCGTGTGTCGTTGGCGTGTAGATATTGTGCGTGTGTCGTTGGCGTGTAGATATTGTGCGTGTGACGTTGTTGTCGTGTAGATACTGTGCGTGTGTCGTTGGCGTGTAGATATTGTGCGTGTGACGTTGGCGTGTAGATACTGTGCGTGTGACGTTGGCGTGTAGATATTGTGCGTGTGTCGTTGGCGTGTAGATATTGTGCGTGTGATGTTGGCGTGTAGATATTGTGCGTGTGTCGTTGGCGTGTAGATATTGTGCGTGTGACGTTGGCGTGTAGATATTGTGCGTGTGTCGTTGGTGTGTAGATATTGTGCGTGTGTCGTTGGCGTGTAGATATTGTGCGTGTGTCGTTGGCGTGTAGATATTGTGCGTGTGACGTTGGCGTGTAGATACTGTGCGTGTGACGTTGGCGTGTAGATATTGTGCGTGTGACGTTGGCGTGTAGATATTGTGCGTGTGTCGTTGGCGTGTAGATATTGTGCGTGTGACGTTGGCGTGTAGATACTGTGCGTGTGACGTTGGCGTGTAGATATTGTGCGTGTGTCGTTGGCGTGTAGATATTGTGCGTGTGACGTTGGCGTGTAGATATTGTGCGTGTGTCGTTGGCGTGTAGATATTGTGCGTGTGTCGTTGGCGTGTAGATACTGTGCGTGTGACGTTGGCGTGTAGATATTGTGCGTGTGTCGTTGGCGTGTAGATATTGTGCGTGTGACGTTGGCGTGTAGATACTGTGCGTGTGACGTTGGCGTGTAGATATTGTGTGTGTGTCGTTGGCGTGTAGATATTGTTTGTGTGTCGTTGGCGTGTAGATATTGTGTGTGTGTCGTTGGCGTGTAGATATTGTGTGTGTGTCGTTGGCGTGTAGATATTGTGTGTGTGTCGTTGGCGTGTAGATATTGTGTGTGTGTCGTTGGCGTGTAGATACTGTGCGTGTGATGTCGTTGACGTGTGCGTGTGCTAAGGCGATAAGGAGGCGCGTTAACGGAGCGGTGATGACAGGCTGCAGAGGAAGTGAGGAAGTGAAGGAAAAGGAGAGAGATAAGGAAGCGAGGGAGCGATAAGAGAGAGTGAGAGACGAGGCCACTAATATAACATGAAACTTCACCAGTTATTCACTGACATTAAGACGAGGATTTATTGTGTTCAAGTTTCATGAAATGTTTAAATATGAAAATTAGGCATTATCCTATTAAATGTGTGCTAATTATTAACATAAATCCATGTTTTCCTTACTAACTGTAGTATAACTGAGGCCCTGAATGCTAACAGGTTTTCCTCTCGTCAGGTTTACTGGTTCAAAGACGGGAAGCAGATCTCCAAGAGGAGCGAGCACTACCGGATCAGTCGCCATGCCGACGGAACCTGTTCTCTGCACACCGCCACCAGCTCGCTGGACGACGACGGAAACTACACCGTCATGGCCGGAAACCCAGAGGTGAGAGAGAGAGGGAGAGAGAGAGAGAGAGAGAGAGAGAGAGAGAGGGAGGGAGAGGGAGAGAGAGAGAGAGAGATGGAGAGGGAGGGATAATAGTCTGAGGAGGAAGAGGCTGTTGGATGAGACAGGAAGTCACCAAATCTCTCACGAGGGTCAAAAGTTCACGAGCGCTTCAGACTTAAACATTCATATTTTTGGAGTATCAGCTTCTCATACCCTCTCTCTCTCTCTCCCTCCCTCTCTCTCTCTCTCTCTCTCTCTCCCCCCCCACAGGGCCGTGTGAGCTGCACCGGCAGGATGATGGTCCAGGCCGTGAACCAGCGAGGTCGCAGCACCCGCTCTGCTCCCGGACACATGCGCAGGTGAGGCCAGGAGGCGGAGCTTAAACACAGGAGGCGGAGCTTAAACACTCATAAAAAGAATAAAAACACACAACATGTTTCATTCAGAGCTGCTGCCCGGCACACGCTTAATGGTGTGTGTGCTTATTTATCCCCAAGAAGCTTCTGTTTGCACACACAGTCTGCTGGAGCCGACTCTCAGGTGTGAACACCTGTCGGTCTGTTCGGGTTCCATCGCTCTCATTCACGACGTGTTTATTTATACAGGAACAGCATTCATGCAAAGTAAAATGACAGAAGATTACAGACGCAGCATAGAAACACACACCTGTTATCTGATGAAGAGAGAGAGAGACAACGATCCCTTTCAGTGGTGATGTCATTGTTATCGGGCAGAATCACACAAGCAAAGAAAAAGCTCCTATAATATATCATATCATGTCTATGAAAGGGGAAATATATAATATACAAGTACATGTGAACGCTCATTTTCATAGTTTTCCAGAACATAAATGTGAACGTTGCATAAAGTTAAAAATGATTATTCCATGTTGCTGACGTATGTTTTTACAGAGAGAGTTTATGACAGGGGTGGGCAAACTTTTTGGCTCAGGGGCCACATTGAATTAAAAAATTTGACAGACGGGCCGGGCCAGTATCAGATGGATGGAGATTTTACAACTCTAAAACTGTTGTAGTACAAACCCTGTCTCCGGCGACAGAAAGTGATTCATATTACTGTAATTCTTCTAAAGTTAACGCTTTACGACATAATTAAAAAGGATTCTGACCGCTAAGAAGTGGAGCTTTTGTCTGTGGGATCAGTGGGCGAGGGGTGGAATTGCAAGTGTTGTGTGTGCGCTCTAGTTCAGCAGAACACGGCAGGCAGCGGTCCGCACGGCACGTAAAAACTGCTGTAACGCCTCTCTGTTCCCGACTTGATTTTCCCAAAGCACAATGATGGCAACAGACCAGCATCAATGTTCCTTCATGCTTATTTATTGCACAGCGCTCTTTTAGGCTTTTCGTGTGTGTGTTCTTCTGCAGCAGAGCCGTGTGCGCAGCAGAAGGCATTTTTGCGGCGCGACCAGATTACATGCAAAATCAATCCACAGACGCGCCGCCCCGCGAATCGGCGATTTTTTCGCGGGGCGGCGCGATAGACGCGTTTGAGGCGGCGTGAACAGAGCGTTTGACGAGGGGCGAACAGAGCGAAGGACGCGGCGCGAATTCGCGTGAGTTGAATTCTCCCAACTCCAGCGGAGAATTCGCGTGACGCAAAGTTGCGGCAGCCAATCAGCGTTGAGAATCAGCGTTGAGAAGCTCCGCCCGTCACCACCGCCGTCTTGCCGGTCCTGAATCAAACTGCTGCTGCTTCGCCAGAACCAGCGCTGGCAGCGGCCGTCATTCAGACACTGTTGTGGGACTACGGATAATAATATGAACACACACGAAAAGCCTAAAAGAGCGCTGTGCAATAAATAAGCATGAAGCGGTCTTTACTATAACTTATAATTATATAAAAAAAAATAAAAAAAATGTAATATATTTTTTTAATAACTTTTTTTTAATATTTTTTTTTAATGTTATAATAATTATAATACTCGGCGGGCCGTATATTAATACTCGGCGGGCCGTATCCGGCCCGCGGGCCGTAGTTTGCCCACCTCTGGTTTATGATATCTCTTTGTTTCACTCCATAAATCATACATCTTTTATCTTTATCTTTCACGATCTTTTTCTAAACCTAACTAAATATTTCACGATCTTTTCATAAACTGAAGTATTTCACAATCTTTTCCTAAAACGAAATATTTCACGATCTTTTCCTAAACTGAAGTATTTCACGATCTTTTCCAAAATCTAACTGAATATTTCACGATCTTTTCCAAAATCTAACTAAATATTTCACGATCTTTTCCTAAACTGAAGTATTTCACGATCTTTTCCTAAAACTAACTTTCACGATCTTTTCCTAAACCTAACTAAGTATTTTTCGATCTTTTCCGAAACCTAACTAAGTATTTCACGATCTTTTCCTAAACTGAAGTATTTCACGATCTTTTTCTAAACCTAACTAAGTATTTTACGATCTTTTTCTAAACCTAACTAAGTATTTTATGATCTTTTTCTAAACCTAACTAAGTATTTCACGATCTTTTCCTAAACTGAAGTATTTCATGATCTTTTCCAAAATCTAACTATTTCATGATCTTTTCCGAAACCTAACTAAGTATTTCACAATCTTTTCCTAAACTGAAGTATTTCACGATCTTTTTCTAAACCTAACTAAGTATTTTACAATCTTTTCCAAAATCTAACTATTTCACGATCTTTTCCTAAAACTAAGTATTTCATGATCTTTTCCAAAATCGAACTAAATATTTCACGATCTTTTCCTAAACTGAATTATTTCACGATCTTTTTCTAAACCTAACTAAGTATTTTACGATCTTTTTCTAAACCTAACTAAGTATTTTATGATCTTTTTCTAAACCTAACTAAGTATTTCACGATCTTTTCCTAAACTGAAGTATTTCATGATCTTTTCCAAAATTGAATTAAATATTTCACGATCTTTTCCTAAACTGAAGTATTTCACGATCTTTTTCTAAACCTAACTAAGTATTTTACGATCTTTTTCTAAACCTAACTAAGTATTTTACGATCTTTTCCTAAACCTAACTAAGTATTTTACGATCTTTTTCTAAACCTAACTAAGTATTTCACGATCTTTTCCTAAACTGAAATATTTCACGATCTTTTCCGAAATCTTCCCCCGACACCTAAGTATTTCACGATCTTTTTCTAAACCTGACTAAGTAGTTTTCCAGAACATAAATGTGAACGTTGCATAAAGTCAGGTTAAAAATGATCATTCCATGTTGTTGACGTATTAGAGTCAAATGTTTTTACAGAGAGTTTATAATATCTCTTTATTTAACTCCATGAGTCATAAAATACTGTCAACAAAGTCAATTATCCCCATGTTTTTATTAATAAATGTGTATAAATGAGGCTTTAGAGGAGTATTTATTGTGTTACAAGTTGCATGAATTGTGTTAATGTTGTGTGTTCATCAGGCCCCGGTCCAGGTCCAGAGACAGCGGGGACGAGAACGACAACATCCAGGAGCGCCACTTCCGCCCCCACTTCCTGCAGGCGCCCGGCGACCTCATCGTCCAGGAGGGCCGGCTGTGCCGGATGGACTGCAAGGTAACGCTCGCTCCGGTCGAGGAGAACCTTTCTATACATGACCGCAGTTTGAAGGCCGTCATGTCAGAATTTGCCATTTTATTAAAAGAGTAATTCACGCTCAGAAATTAAGCCATCGGCACATGAAAAACATCTGAGGAATCAGCGTTAATGAATTATCTGGAATTATCTTTACTGCCCTGTGACAAGAATGTGTGGATGAAGTATCATGCTGGCTAGTTAGCTCGCTAGCGCGCTAATTCCCAGCATGCTTTCATCCTACGGTTACAGAACATTAAAAAAAATCCCTTTTCCTTTCAGGATATTAAGTGTAATCATCTGAAAATAAGAATTGTTACGTTGTCATTAACGTAGGAGACGGTTATATCTAAACACAGAGCGGGTCGTCTTCACGGAGTCCGCCATGTTGGTACGGTGGCCCAGAACGGACAAACCAAACTCTCAGAATTTGACATTTTATTAAAGGATAAATTCACACTCAGAAATTATGCCATCAGAACATTAAAAAAAAAACATATCTGGGAATCAGTGTGAATGAATTATCTGGAGAAAGTAATGTGCTTTCCTACTCTGTGACAAGAATGTGTGGATGAAGCGTCATGCTGGCTAGTTAGCTCGCTAGCTCGCTAATTCCCAGCATGCTTTCATGCTACGGTTACAGAACATAAAAGGTAATTTAACAGGACTTAACTGTTTTTAATTATCAGCCATTACAGTGCTGTCCCATCCTGTTGTAGAGACAAAATATACTATAACTTATGAACATTTGAGAATTGGAGTTTACATCCAGGGCTCGGATAGTTATTATGCTAGGTAGCGGATTAGCGCTAGCTGTGTGTCATAGTCAAGGGAATAAATGTCCATGTGCATGGACAGTCACCATGCACATTAAAAACACACCAGAATGCAATAGTTTGCACAAATTTATTAAGATGAGGACCTGAATAAATCAACAACACTACTCAATACACACATGCGTTGGTTTGCAGCTGTACAATAAGTGGTTTGGGGACTTTTAACTGTTCTAAAACAGTGGAATAGTTCAGCTGACAGCTAACTTCTGCAGCAATGAGAGAGAGATGTGACGGGAAAAGGAAAGACCAGAGAGAATCTGTTAATCATAGTAATAGAGAGAGACGTTTCAGATCCGCCCTTTAATTCAGCGTCTGAGGCTCCAGAGAAACGTTTCCCTTCTCCGTGCACTCCATGTTTACTTTTTGGAGAATTAAAAATAAATTCCTCCGAGCAGACGGGGTGAATGCAAGCGGTGTCACCTTTCAGGGATTAAGTGGGATGAGGCGTTTCATCGTCTTCATCATCGTCGTCATCACCTCCAGCCTCGCAGCAACTCTTAACATAAACAACCCACAATGAACTCGCTATAAAAAAAAGACTAAACTGAGAGTCTCCATTCCTTCATGTCGAGGATATTTATAGAAAATATTTATTTCCAGATCGTTCGTGTCTTTCCAGACTTTCCGATCTTAAAAGGTTCCAACTTCTAAAAGCGTCTCTCTCTGAATCGTTTTCTCAGGACCAACGAGCATCCGCACGCTGAGTGAATGTTCTCACGCTTTTTCCTTTATTCTTTTCGGGGTCGCCGTGCAGGTGAGCGGCCTGCCCACCCCGGACCTCGTCTGGCAGCTGAACGGGCAGACCATCCGCCCCGACTCCGCCCACAAGATGCTGGTGCGGGAAAACGGCGTGCACTCTCTGGTCGTCGAGCCCGTGACGAGCCGCGACGCCGGCATCTACACCTGCATCGCCAGCAACCGGGCCGGCCAGAACTCCTTCAACCTGGAGCTCATCGTCGCAGGTAAAGACATTTTTAACCTTCCTCATGTGTTAGC
This sequence comes from Myoxocephalus aenaeus, assembly GCA_038501785.1. NCBI lineage: Eukaryota > Metazoa > Chordata > Actinopteri > Perciformes > Cottidae > Myoxocephalus > Myoxocephalus aenaeus. The sequence goes on from JBAMJR010000368.1 coordinate 1,040,447, forward strand.
TTTCTGTTAACATCTCTTGTGTTAGCTTTCTGTTAACATCTCTTGTGTTAGCTTTCTGTTAGCATCTCTTGTGTTAGCTTTCTGTTAGCATCTCTTGTGTTAGCTTTCTGTTAACATCTCTTGTGTTAGCTTTCTGTTAGCATCTCTTGTGTTAGCTTTCTGTTAACATCACTTGTGTTAGCTTTCTGTTAACATCTCTTGTGTTAGCGTTCTGTTAGCATCTCTTGTGTTAGCTTTCTGGTACCATCTCTTGTGTTAGCTTTCCGTTACCATCTCTTGTGTTAGCTTTCTGTTACCATCTCTTGTGTTAGCTTTCTGTTAACATATCTTGTGTTAGCTTTCTGTTAGCATCTCTTGTGTTAGCTTTCTGTTACCATCTCTAAGTGTTAGCTTTCTGTTAGCATCTCTTGTGTTAGCTTTCTGTTAGCATCTCTTGTGTTAGCTTCCTGTTACCATCTCTTGTGTTAGCTTTCTGTTAGCATCTCTTGTGTTAGCTTTCTGGTACCATCTCTTGTGTTAGCTTTCTGTTAGCATCTCTTGTGTTAGCGGGTCAGTTTTGACCCATGTCTTAAATCAGCTGTAAAATACACTAAAAACAATTATCTATCATCCAATTTGTTTCTCATCTCTTGGTGACCTTGTTAGGCTTCCTTATCCATGAACATATTGTTGTATGTTTTAATATTTTTGGTGTGGGCCTCTGGGCCTTTTCTTTGTCAGGATACCTCGATTTCAATAAAACAAATTGTAAAATGAAACTCAAGAGAATCTTATAAATAAATGAAAGGTTGTTGTGTTACCTGACTATTACTGAGAGAACACATCTCTTAAATACATTTGTTTTATTTATTTTTTCATTTTAATATTATTAACTATAGTAACATCTATGCTGTTACGGGTCAATTTCGACCCATATATATTTACTTCAAGAAAAAGCAATAGAACTTTAATACAAACACAAAATGAAAAGCAGAACAAGTCATAACACAAAATATAGATTTGCAAGGTCAATCAAACAACAACCAATCAAGCAAATCTTATTTTTATAACTGGGTCCAAACCGACCCTCACGACACAAAGGTCATAATTTCAACCAGAGCATTTTTTGATTTAGTGAAAAATAATGTTTTTGTTTTATTTTGTTGAAATAGAGGTTCCTGACAAAGTCAAACAGCCTTGATGCAATAAACACATTTATGTGGTTCTTTTATGCATTTAAAACCTAAAACGTGTCGGTGCCGACCCGAACACAAGAGGAAGGTTAAGTGAAAGCAGGAACACGTGATGTTTTTGAAACCCAAGGAGAGAGAAAGTAACTCGATCTCTCCGCAGCCAAAGAGATGCACAAGGCGCCGTCATTCGTGGAGAAGCTGCAGAACACCAGCGTGGCCGACGGGCATCCGGTGCGACTGGAGTGCCGCGTCACGGGGGTTCCCTACCCGCAGATCTTCTGGAAGAGGGAGAACGAGTCCTTCACTCACAACACGGACAGGATCAGGTAAATAGAATCCCGTTGGTTGGGAACAGATTAAGAGCATTTCCAACTTTAATCACTTTTCCTTTCAGGATATTAAGTATAATCACCTGAAAATAAGAATTGATGCGTTTTCATTACCGTAGAATGAGCCGGTTATATCAAAGTGCAGAGCGGGTCGCCCCCTGGTGGTCAGGAGAGAGAATGCAGCTTTAACACATGAAGCATAGACTTCTATACAACCACAGAAGTCACCCCCTGGTGGTCAGGAGAGAGAATGCAGCTTTAACACATGAAGCATTTACTTCTATACAACCAGAGGAGTCACCCCCTGGTGGACAGGAGAGAGAATGTAGCTTTAAGACATGAAGCATAGACTTCTATACAACCAGAGGAGTAGACCCCTGGTGGTCACTAGAGAGAATGCAGCTTTAACACATGAAGTATAGACTTCTATACAACCAGAGGAGTCGCCCTCTGGTGGTCACTAGAGAGAATGCAGCTTTAACACATGAAGTATAGACTTCTATACAACCAGATGAGTCGCCCCCTGGTGGACAGGAGAGAGAATGTAGCTTTAAGACATGAAGCATAGACTTCTATACAACCAGAGGAGTAGACCCCTGGTGGTCACTAGAGAGATTGCAGCTTTAACACATGAAGTATAGACTTCTATACAACCAGAGGAGTCGCCCCCTGGTGGACAGTAGGGTGAATGTAGCTTTTTATTTATTTATGTGTTTCATTTTCCTTTCCCAGCATGCACCAGGACAACTGTGGCTACCTATGTATGATCATCCAGCCGGCCATGAAGGAAGACGCCGGCTGGTACACCGTGTCCGCCAAGAACGAGGCCGGCATCGTGTCCAGCACCGCACGCCTTGACGTGAACAGTACGTCCAGAGCCTCAGAGACGAACTCACACTTCTTGTGTTTCCTCTGTTCACGTAATAAATAATAAATAATAAATCCTCTCCGCTCCGCCCACAGCTCAGTGGCAGCAGCCGAACCTCCCCAAGCCCAAGAAGGTGCGCCCGTCCACCAGCCGCTACGCCGCGCTGACCGAGCGGGGGCTGGACGTGAAGGCCGCCTTCTTCCCCGACTGCAGCCCGCTGCCGCCCGGCGGCCTGGTGGAGAGCGACGACCTGTAGAGACCACCGGGGGGCGCCAGAGAGCTGCCGGTGTTCCCAGCACAAATACTTCACGGCGGCGCCGAGGGGCAGAATAAAACCACCCGAGGGACACAGACTGCAGATACAGAACTAAAGGGGTCGGTGGGCGGAGTTGAGCTGGTTTTCATATGTTTTTTATTTTATTTTATAGGACAACACAACCCGTTATACCACAGACTTATGCTTCATTCATATTCATATCAAACTGGACCTGGAAGTGTTTAACGGACCGCTTCATAAATATTCTGTTGTTTCACCAACCGTGCGGTTGTTTGAGTGCCTCTGGACAGATTAAAACACATTTAAACACGTTAAACAGGATTCACTCTGCATGTTCAAGCGACGTACACAAGAATACTGAAACTACACGAAGCTGTGGGGTGAAAGTGGACGTTCGTCGGGGAAGAAGAGACGACTTAAAAGAAAGAAACAGAAAGATGAAAGAGTTGTTGCCGTGAGCTGACGGGTGGTGGAAGAGGCCGGGCCTTGACTTTTTTTTTTTTTTTTAAGTGAACGAAATGATGTTTAAATGAAAAGGAAATGAGATTCGTTTGTTCAGGAAAGTTCGATATAAAAGACACAGGAAAAAAGCAGAAAAAAAGCAGGTTTTTGTGATGGACATCGATTTTAATGTGGTAAGTTAACGCTTGAAACATATGGAAGACTAAAGTTGCCATGATAATAAATAAATAAACGACTAAATAAATAAAAAATAAAATATAATAATAATTAAAAAATATATATTTATTTGAATAAATAGGATTGAAATAAAAATAAAATTGAATATGAAAATAAATTAACAACAAATAAGTAATTAAATAAATATATTTCATTTTTCTGAGCATATTTACATGTTTTTTATTAACCAGCAAATATATTTGATAATTTAGGCTTTTATATATATTTTTATTTATTACGTCATTTATTAATTTAATTGGCGGCTTTAGTCCTCCATACTCGGGGACGTGAGTGACTGTGGTGAACTTATGGAAAACTTTGGTGATGGAGGGACATGTTTTGGGGGATTTCTTTCTTTTTCTCTGATGGTTTATTTTAAAGGGTGAACTGAAGCGCTGTCTGCATCAAAGATTGTCCATTTTATTTTTGTATGAAAAAAAAAAAAAAAGAACTTCCGACAATCTTGACATAAAACTTCGTGAACCTTTTGTTCGCTGATAAAAAAAAAACTAAAAAAACAATCCTTTCTGTATCATGAAGTTTTATAGATGTATTTACTGCCTTAAATCACTTTTGAGGCTTAATGCAAACACCATTTCTTTGCATGTTATTTCTGGACACTTGTACGGTGCCAAAGGACGTTTAAACAACTCTAAGTGGCAGGAAGTGGAAACAGTATATTTATATCACCTCTAATGTTATACGAAGCGGACGCGTCTCTTTCAGCTGACGGTTACTGTGTTTGCACATTTCTATGCCAATCAATGCCTGTATATGGATTGTTCTCCTGATACTATTTTAGGTTATGAAAGTTAATAAAAAAAACTTTAAAAACAAAAAAAATGAACTCTTCAGAGACAGCGTGAGATGTTTTCACAGACCGGCCGGCTCTCCTTAAAACAAGAAGAGAACGCCAAGAAGCATATTGGGGTCCACAAGGCCCGTCCACAAGGCCCGTCCACACTGATCCACAGGGCCCGTCCACAAGGCCCGTCCACACTGATCCACAGGGCCCGTCCACAAGGCCCGTCCACACTGATCCACAAGGCCCGTCTACAGGGCCCGTCCACACTGATCCACAGGGCCCGTCCACAGGGCCCGTCCACAGGGCCCGTCCACAGGGCCTGTCCACAGGGCCTGTCCACAAGGCCCGTCCACAGGGCCTGTCCACAGGGCCTGTCCACAAGGCCCGTCCACAGGGCCCATCTACAAGGCCCGTTCACAAGGCCCGTCCACACTGGTCCACAGGGCCCGTCCACAAGGCCCGTCCACAAGGCCCGTCCACACTGGTCCACAGGGCCCGTCCACACTGGTCCACAGGGCCCGTCCACACTGGTCCACAGGGCCCGTCCACAAGGCCCGTCCACAAGGCCCGTCTACACTGCAGGTCCACAGCTGTAACCAGACACTCAAAACATTCCCAGAGCTAAAAATACCTCCACCACTACCTCTTAATCTCCTCCAGCTGCAGCCCGCCATGCCCGGCCCCTAGACGGGCCCCTCCAGAGGTGGGCTCAGGGGGGACATTTGCTGGCTGTGAGGGGGTCTCCCCCAGGGTGGGGGTCTAAACCCGATCAGTAGCGGGCCGCTTTACAGTCGTGGAAAAAGACCAACAGAGTTCAATCCACTGATCAAATTTAGGACCTCAGGACCGGGCCAGACTCTCTGGAGTCAGAGCGTCATCGCCGACTGTCACGCAACACACACACACACACACACACACACACACACACACACAGAGCAGCTGGACCGGGGTCCTCTGACATGTGGTTTTGTGTCTCCTGTGTCAACAACACGTTTCTGCCTTTTTACAGCCTGTGCGAAGATTTACGTTGCGTTCAAGGACCTACGTGATACGTCACGGCCGCATTACAGGAGAATAATCGCCTTTTTCAAGCACCTGCACAAACATCAGCCACACCTAGTATGCATACAGTATAACACTGAGTCCTGAAAGACAGAAATAAATAGAAAATAACACTTCCTGTTCCTTCGTCTCAAAGTCATAGTTTTTTTATGTGTTTTAGTTTAGATGTAGAAATAATATCTTTGTTCAGCACAAACTTTGAGGTCTCTGATTTAAAACAGGTCAGTGAACGCCCCTCTGGTGGATCTTAAATCTCTAAAGGAGTCCTCACTAGGACGCTTAGTCGTCAGCTTAGTGAAGGAGACGTGAAGTCATGTGACCTGGTGGAGCTCCTCTATAACATGAAGTCATGTGACCTGGTGGAGTTCCTCTATAACATGAAGTCATGTGACCTGGTGGAGCTCCTCTATAGGATGAAGTCATGTGACCTGGTGGAGTTCCTCTATAACATGAAGTCATGTGACCTGGTGGAGTTCCTCTATAGACTAACATGAAGTCATGTGACCTGGTGGAGCTCCTCTATAACATGAAGTCATGTGACCTGGTGGAGTTCCTCTATAGGATGAAGTCATGTGACCTGGTGGAGTTCCTCTATAACATGAAGTCATGTGACCTGGTGGAGTTCCTCTATAACATGAAGTCATGTGACCTGGTGGAGTTCCTCTATAGGATGAAGTCATGTGACCTGGTGGAGTTCCTCTATAGGATGAAGTCATGTGACCTGGTGGAGTTCCTCTATAACATGAAGTCATGTGACCTGGTGGAGTTCCTCTATAACATGAAGTCATGTGACCTGGTGGAGTTCCTCTATAACATGAAGTCATGTGACCTGGTGGAGTTCCTCTATAACATGAAGTCATGTGACCTGGTGGAGCTCCTCTATAACATGAAGTCATGTGACCTGGTGGAGTTCCTCTATAACATGAAGTCATGTGACCTGGTGGAGCTCCTCTATAACATGAAGTCATGTGACCTGGTGGAGTTCCTCTATAACATGAAGTCATGTGACCTGGTGGAGCTCCTCTATAACATGAAGTCATGTGACCTGGAGGAGGTCCTCTATAGGATGAAGTCATGTGACCTGGTGGAGTTCCTCTATAACATGAAGTCATGTGACCTGGTGGAGTTCCTCTAGAGAAGAAACAGAAACAGATCTCACTCAGACGTACAGCTGCTAGAAAAGTTTTATTTTCATTTTTTTACATCTCCTGGTTGGTTGTAAAGAAAATAAAAAAGCTGCTGCCGCTGCGTCCTCCAGGAAAAGATCGTAATCCCGCAGGACGCTGGACGCAGCGCGTCATCATTCCACGACGTCCGGCTGCATTTCACAGAATGAAAGGGAACTTATTTCATTTTCTGTCCATTCTGACCCACAACTCAACACGATGGCGCAGTGTGTCCCAGCTGTACGCTACATGCTACATGCTACATGCTACATGCTGCGCGCTACATGCTACACGTACGTTGTAAGTAACTCAATATGTGTTCTAAAGTTAGAAACCGTTTGCCAATCAATTTTGTTGTTTTTGTTGCATGTTTTTTGTCTACAGTAAGCGAAATGTATCTGGTTTCCTGTTTTGAAATATGGTGCTTTTATTTTGAAGGCGAAAAACAGAGTTGAAACGGAAGCAGCATGTCTAAAGCTACGGTTTATACGGTTAATTTTGGATACAAATTAGATAAATAAACGGTATTAGCACTCCCCGAAGAGGCACACGGTTAGTTTAAGTTGGAATAAATGTAATAACTGTGTATGTTTTAAGGTAGTTAGCATAAGTGTTGGCTATGTATGTATGCTAATAATGATAGAGTAAGCTAACAATTATCGTTTTGTGTGCCTTACACAGCTCTTACATTGATTTTGGAATAAATAAAAGACATTTAAAAATCATCAACCATCTGTTGGAGGGGTACGCTACGTACGTACTGAGTGAGGTGCACTGAAGGCCTCTCCTCTCCTACATGTTGAGCTGCAGGCCTCCGTCCACCACCAGCACCGTTCCCGTGACGTAGGGCGACTCCAGCAGGAAGAGCGCGGCGCGGGCCGCCTCCTCCGGGGCGCCCATCCGGCCCAGCGGCACGCGCAGCGCCGCGGCCGCCTCCAGCCCGGCCGTCATGTCGGTGCGGATGAAACCTGGAAGAGCGGGAGAGGGCAGAGTGAGGAACAGTATTTGTGAACAAATGAAGAAGAAGAGATTAAAGATGAGGTGTTTTTGTACCCGGAGCCAGCAGGTTCACTCTGACGTCACGTGAAGCGACTTCTTTGGCCAAAGACAGCGTGAAGCCCTCCAGACCGGCTTTACTGGCGCTGTAGACGCTCTGACCAGCACTCCCATTGCGGCCCACCACAGAGCCTGCACACCAGTAACACAACCAGCAACACAACCAGCAACACAACCAGAACCATTACCAAGAGTGATAGACATAAGACTGTTTGGTGTCTTTATGTTTAAAACCATCTGAACCCAAAACACGCCAGCGAGATGAATTTTTTTTTTTTTAAACTGCCTAGAAGCTTTAAAAACCCTGATTATTGTCAGATTGTTCTCTTTCCGACGGTCCATGAACACATCATGCGTTTAGTTTAATCAAAAACTATTTATTCTATACTCCTTATTTATAATCTCGCCCTGTATAAACCGTTTGTTTTAACCAGATTCTGTAAAAACATTCAATTCTGAGCTAGTCAGCGCAACTATGAAGCAACTGAAGAACAGGAAGTGAACACAGAGCAGAGGAGAGGCTGTAAAGATGTAAATATATAAAGCTGGAAACACAAGTTGTGTTTATAGATGCCATTGATGAACAACTTTTGTATTAGAAATGATTAAATAAATTGAACTAAAACATCTAAAAACGGAAGTAGAAGTAGAAGGGCTCAGTTTCTGTCTTCACTAGTGAGGCGTGCGTCGCCCCCTGGTGGCCGCCTGCGCGCGGCGCTGCGTACCGATGTTCACGATGGCGGCTCCCGGCGTGCGCAGCATGCTCCGCAGCGCCGCCCTGCAGGTCAGCATGCTGCCCAGCAGGTTGGTGTGCAGCACGGCCACCATGTCCTCCGGCTGGGTCCGCAGCAGCAGAGCGTCCCTGAACACACCACGAGGAAATAAAACATAGCCAGGAACTATTATTATTATTATTATTATTATTATGTGTATTTGTATCATTATTTTGTAATATTATATAGAATATTAGATTTTTTTCCACATCTGCAGGTCTGTCTGTGTAAAGTTTGATTCCTTTTTATGGATTTGATTTCCCAAAATCAACTTTCCTTCGTGACTTAATAAAGTTTTATTGAATTGAACATTTGCTCCAGAATGACGGGTCGATATGTTGCATAAGAATAAATATTCAATGTTTAAAAAAGGCTGCAGAGGTGAGATCAGGTCATCTACGTGTTATATAACATTTTACCAACTATGAGAAATTGATCGTATATTAATATAATAATAAAAACATTGCAGCTCATTGTCAGCTAAAGGAAAATAATCATTCTCCTGGATATTTTAATTGTATTTATTTATTATTAAAATGGGATTTCAATGACTTGGAAACTGGTCAGCTGTGTTTTTAGGATCCGTTGGGAAGCCTGCATCTTAATAAAAATAGAAAGAGTAAAGTAAAACGTGTTCCACGCCAAGAGTTGAAGCTCTTTTCTTATTCTACCTGATGAATGTGTCCGTGGTGCATTCAATGTCTCTCAGCAGCAGGAGGTCGTGACAACGTGTCGTTTCCACGACAGAAGAGACTCGATGGAGTTCAGCGGCGGCGGCCATGTTGACGCTCACCTGTTGACGCCGGCGGCGTTCACGAGGAACGAGACGTCTCCGCACGTCTTCTGGATCGACTCGAAGCTCCGCTGCACCTCCTGAGGGCGCGACACGTCACAGCCCAGAAACACGTGGCCCTCTGAGAGCACAGAGGTTATAGTTATATATATATTTATATATATATATATATATATATATATATATATATATACGTTATGTACATGTGTCATTACACAGAAGTCTGTCTGCATCACAGTCGTCATGTTATTAATAATAGAGGTTTTAAAACTAGAGAAACACACCTGAGTTTATTAGTGTTTTTATCTGTGGATATATCGTCTTTTCTTTTATTATTTTACCTCTAATTATTTTATTAGAGCTTCTGGTCCTCGTGACGTTCATATAAAATAAAATACATTTTCACTTTTCAATATCACGCACAATATTACTTTTCTATTGTAGTTTCCATGAGGCTCTGGTGTAAATATTACCTCTTATACAGTCTGGGCTCTTAGTTGTATATTTAGTTTGCTTACTTTAATAAATATTCTTCTTATTGCTCGTCTATTTTGCCATTTTATACACTTAATATTCATAACTTTATTGTTTTTATTTGTTGATATTTTAGGCTATTGTTTTTTTTACATGATTATATTTTTACGCTATTGATTTTATATGTTTATATATTTACTCTACTTACTATTGTTTTTATATATTTATATTTACGCTATTGTTTTTTTCTTATTATTCTTCTCTGGCATCATAATTTTATTTTTTGGATGAATAAAGTTTTATCTCATCTTAAACTACAGCAACACTTAGTTACACTAAACGATGTAGTTTATTGTGATTCTGTGTTCAAAACCAGCTGTTCATTGTAGAGTAACTCTGTTATCTGAGCGTATGACAATAATAATATCTTGAATCTTGAAGCAGCGTTTTAGTTTTTAAGCTCCAGATGATCTGCAACAAGCTGCAGGTTTTCACCTCTCACTCTTTTGTCTCAAGACTTTTATTGAACTTTTCCTTGCAGTGTTTTCTTTCCTCTTCTCTTTAGCTTCTCTCACTGTGATGTCATTGTGTTCCCGTGCCCTTTAACAAGGCGTGGATATGAATGCGCTGCAGCTCCGTACCTCCCGGTAGCGACGCCACGGCGTCCCGGGCCGCCTCGTGGCTCCTGGAGAGCACGGCCACCCGGCAGCCGCGCTCGGCCAGCAGCCGGGACACGGCCCGGCCGATGCCCCGCGAGCCGCCGCTCACCACGGCCAGCCGGGACGCCATGAGGCTGCAGGGCGGAGGAGCTGGAGGCTGCAGGGCAGAGGAGCTGGAGGCTGCAGGGCAGAGGAGCTGGAGGCTGCAGGGCAGAGGAGCTGGAGGCTGCAGAGGAGAGGAGCTGGAGGCTGCAGAGCAGAGGAGCTGGAGGCTGCAGGGCGGAGGAGCTGGAGGCTGCAGGGCAGAGGAGCTGGAGGCTGCAGAGGAGCTGGAGGCTGCAGAGCAGAGGAGCTGGAGGCTGGAGAGCGGAGGAGCTGGAGGCTGCAGGGCAGAGGAGCTGGAGGCTGGAGAGCAGAGGAGCTGGAGGCTGCAGAGGAGCTGGAGGCTGCAGAGCAGAGGAGCTGGAGGCTGCAGGGCGGAGGAGCTGGAGGCTGCAGAGGAGCTGGAGGCTGCAGAGCAGAGGAGCTGGAGGCTGCAGAGGAGCTGGAGGCTGCAGAGCAGAGGAGCTGGAGGCTGCAGAGCAGAGGAGCTGGAGGCTGCAGAGGAGAGGAGCTGGAGGCTGCAGAGCAGAGGAGCTGGAGGCTGCAGGGCGGAGGAGCTGGAGGCTGCAGGGCAGAGGAGCTGGAGGCTGCAGGGCAGAGGAGCTGGAGGCTGCAGGGCAGAGGAGCTGGAGGCTGACACTGTGGAGAGGAAGGGTTCAAACAAATGCAATGTGTTAGTGCATTAAAACCATAAAGCAGCTTCATGTCCCCTCCAGGATGTTTATGTCGTAACATTAAAGTAGTCGGGGGTCTGAAGGCACTTTGGTGCTCAAACATTCATTTTATTCAGTTTCTGGCAGAAAGTCCTGGAGGCCTCCATGAGCTTTAGTGGCGCCTGGAGAAGAATACTCTTAATATATATTCCTCCATATTTATGTTCTTATTTAAAGCGACTCCGTCCCGTGAGGATAAACTGTGTTATAAACAAAAACTTCATCCAGAAATATGCAGTAGTATTGCTTTGAGGAACGAGTAGTATGACTTTTAGAAGATTTTACAACCAATCCTGACCTACAGATATATATATATATATATATATATATATATATATATATATATATATATATATATATATATAGTGGTATCACAAGGGGACAGGTAGTGGAGGGGCGATACATCCCCACTCCACAAAATGGCCGCCGGGCTTGAAACTACATCTCCCAGCCTGCCTCATCACACGCCCAGCTGCAGGTGCTTAAGGCCCTAATTGAGGCAGGTGAGCACATGGAGGAAGAGCTGCACAAGCAGCAGGTGAACCAACACCTACTGGAAGAGAAGGACGAGGAGGAGGAGCTGTAACCTGGACTTTGCAGTGTTGAGTTTTGTTTTGGTTAAATAACAACTTTCTCCTCCGGGACACTTTATGTTTGCTTTTAGATTTTTTTAGATTTATGGAAGTTACCTTGCTGGTGGGACGTAAAATAAACCTTCACTTTTATTTATACCGTCTGATTGTGCCTGTTCTTTAGTTTAATTGTTTTTCACAGATGCACTACATGTATTATAATTATTTGTCCCTATTAACTTATGTTCTCATTGCACAGCTCCTGTGTTGCCTTCAGTCTCCTGCATGGCGCTGTGAGGCCACTGGTTAATGATCTGGTTAACAGCACTCATCCAATCACATTTCACTTCTGTTTCTCTATGGACTCCAGAGCTGATTGAACTACATGAGAAGGCCTGCTAGCATCTGTTTTGCCACAGGGCCGTGTGACCATTAACGTGCGCTGTGATTGGTCAGCGTGTCGGTACACACCCTGGAGCTGAAGCGCTGATAAACTGAACAACCGCGTCGCTGAACTTTGTCTTTAATGAACAGCATCTGGTCAGTTTCCTGCTT
>JBAMJR010000368.1:1057500-1065000 GCA_038501785.1 Myoxocephalus aenaeus
CGGGTTTGAGTTACTCTGTTTGAGTTAACCGGGTCTGAGTTAACCGGGTTTGAGTTACTCTGTTTGAGTTAACCGGGTCTGAGTTAACCGGGGTCGGGTTAACCGGGTCGAGTTAACCGGGTTGAGTTAACCGGGGTTGAGTTAACCGTCCTCCCTCCACAGCAGCGACTCTCTTCTGCTTTGAGATGAAGTTAAAAATCGCAGGTTAAAGATGGAGGATAAAGAAAAAAGCTGAACCTCCTTCATGTGTCGCACGACAAAAGAAAAAACAAAAAGGCCGCCCTATGAAATAAGTTAAAATGTGTAACGTTTCTATATCAACAGCTCATACTGGTTTTTCATTTCAGGACTAATCTTTGTGTCCTTTATGTACAATAAAGTGAGGAACAGTACAAGGCACACATTTACAGCTGAATTGTTACAAAGATATAAATAACCAACAAAAAAAAACAAGAAAAGAGGAAAAAAGTTCATGAGTAGTGAACCGCTCACTACGGAAGCCCTGAAGTGACAAAAGTCACATTATTTTATAAAACATCGTCAGTTAATTATCTCTAGAAAATAAAGAAAGGTTGTTTCCTGTGACTGCATCCTGTTTTCAAAAATAAGAGGTTGACAAAATACATGTATGGAAATAAGATGGAATGGATCGTATTTACAAGCGCGCTTCCTTCCCCGTGTTAATTATTTAAAAATACGACAAAACTATGAGAAAAACGTCTTTATCCTTTGATTCTCACAATGACGGACGCATTCGAGTTGAAGACGTCTGACGACATGCAGACATTAAGAAATATGGAATTTAACATTTCTACTTCATGCCAGAAATGTGGGACTTTTACTTTGTAAAATGTCATAATTTACCGTATGTAGTCAGAGATAAAACACAAAAATAAAATAATAAAGACGTTTCTCTCTTCGTGGTATTTACGTTTTAATTTATAAACACAGGTAACATATTTTGATCCATTAATCTTTTAAGTATTTTTCATGTACTTTTAACGCCTTTATTTTGAAAACCGGACGTTTCTCCACTATCTTCACCATCGGATAATTTGACCGAAACATTTTGGTTTTTTTTCTCGTGATAAAAGTCACAAATAACCGGTGATATTTAATTATATAACGATATAAAAAATAAAACAATGTTTGAATTATGCCCGTTCAGGGCTTCCGTATTTAACTCTGTCCATTGTGCTTTCAATGGCAACATGTTCTGTTCTTCCCTCCCTCTCTTTCTCTCTCATGTGCCGACAGCGTTCGTTCTCTAAAGTGTCGATATGAAGGTCTCGTCCCGGGAAAACCTCGCCAGCGCCAGTGTGTGTGTGTGTGTGTGTGTGTGTGTGTGTGTGTGTGTCAGATGCTGTCTACGAAGCTGCCGGGGAACAGCCCCGTCCGGCCGTTCCTCTGCAGCGTGCCCTTGAACCAGCCGTCCTCTCGCTTCCTGTGGACGAACACGATGTCGCCCTCCTTGAGCTCCAGCTCCGCCTCGCTCTGAGGGGGATACGACACCACAACCCGATACCTGGGGGGGGAACAACCGGAGAGGCAGTCAGCGACGGGTATCACAACGACAAAGTCACGAGTGCGGTGGGAAAATAAATATTAATTGATAAAAACACTATTTAAGGATTTCATAAACTAGTTTTTAGCGTGTTAGAAATCTCCTCGTGAGTAAATCTTTAGCAGCCAAATCAAATATTTTACAGGATATTCAACCTTATAATATAAATATTTAATACTCGACTTCTTTCTCTACAGGGTTTGTTTAAACCTTTTTAAAAACCATCCTATTTTTAGGCTCTTTCCTCTAAATGTCATCCCCAAACTAAAAAGGGTGTATCTCTGCAACCACTAGGGCTATTTGAATAATGTGGGTGTTATAATAAAAGGTACACATGTGAGATGTTGTTCAGATGTATAAATATCAGTCTATATGTTACTGGTTAAGAGTAAATGAAGATGACACAGGAAAAAATGAAAAGGTTTCAGGTCCGACTAGAAAAAAAAAAATCACTTACAGGATGATTCTAACCCAAATCATAGCACAATATGTGAACATTCAATATGTGAACATTCAATATGTGAACATTCTCTCTGAAAGGTTGACTTTGATAAAGTGAAGCAGAACAAAGTTAGAGAGGGTTTAGAACAGAGAACATTCAGGCGAGATCTCCAAAATGTGCATCTGTGACATTTGAATTTTCTCATGTACCAAACCATATATTTCACCTGTATATTACTTATGGTGTTCAATACATCCAAATACAGCAGTTTGGGGCTTTTTCTTCCATAAAACAAGCTCTGATTTACAGTTTTATATAACAATCACTCATTCTGCCCCCTAAAGGTGATACAGTAGTTTATGAGCATGAGATATGACTTTATAATTATAATCCTCTCTATAGTGGAGGTTGGTTTATGGAGTTTAGTGGTTACTCCTTCAGTCTGAGTTCATATCTCTGTGATTCCTCTCAGTTCTCCGTTGGTTGCCCCCTGGTGGTGAGCAGTATAAAGCAGCATGAACAGAGCGTCGCCCCCTGCTGGTGAGCAGTATAAAGCAGCGTGAACAGAGCGTCGCCCCCTGCTGGTGAGGAGCATGAACAGAGCGTCACCCCCTGCTGGTGAGGAGCATGAACAGAGCGTCGCCCCCTGCTGGTGAGGAGCATGAACAGAGCGTCGCCCCCTGCTGGTGAGGAGCATGAACAGAGCGTCGCCCCCTGCTGGTGAGGAGCATGAACAGAGCGTCGCCCCCTGCTGGTGAGGAGCATGAACAGAGCGTCGCCCCCTGCTGGTGAGCAGCATGAAGCGTTACCTCTCACAGATGATGGGCCGCGCGTCGTGCTGCTGAGACGACAGAGACGAGCACGGCTGGCGAGGAGGAGGAGCGATGGGCGCCGAGGACGACGAGAAGGCAGAAGACACGGCGGAGGGTTCTGGCTCGAGGCCCCCAGGGGCCGGGGGGGGCGTCCTGGAGCCCCGCCTCCCCGGCGGCGGCTTGCTCCGCCTCCAGGGTCGGGGAGGAGGGAGGAGACGGACGAGACTTCTTCTTGTTGGAGGACAGAAGCTTCAGGAGACTCTTCTTCTCCCTCTGAGGAGAGAAGCACACGAGTTAGAGACGTCACACACACACACACACACACACACAGGTATATGCACACACAGGTACATGCACACACACGTACATGCTAAGGTCTGAACACACACACACACACACACACACACACACACACACACACACACACACACGTACGTACCTGCTAGGGTCTGAACACACACACACACACACACACACACACGTACCTGCTAGGGTCTGAACACACACACACACGTACATGCTAGGGTCTGAACACACACACACACACACGTACCTGCTAGGGTCTGAACACACACACACACACACACACACACACACATACCTGCTAGGGTCTGAACACACACACACACACACACACACACACACACACACGTACATGCTAGGGTCTGAACACACACACACACACACACACACACACACATACCTGCTAGGGTCTGAACACACACACACACACACACACACACACACACACACACACGTACATGCTAGGGTCTGAACACACACACACACACACACACACACACACACACACACACACGTACCTGCTAGGGTCTGAACACACACACACACACACACACACACACACACACGTACCTGCTAGGGTCTGAACACACACACACACACACACACGTACATGCTAGGGTCTGAACACACACACACACACACACACACACACACACACACACACACACACATACCTGCTAGGGTCTGAACACACACACACACACACACACACACACACACACACATACCTGCTAGGGTCTGAACACACACACACACACACACACACACACACACGTACATGCTAGGGTCTGAACACACACACACACACACACACACACACACACTCTAGGGTCTGAACACACACACACACACACACGTGTATGAAATATCCAGCCGTGTCTGACCTTGACGTTGTCCAGCCGGGTCCCCGGCGCCGCCCCGGGTCTCGGGCCGTCGGCCTCCAGCGAGGCGGCGCTGACGTTGGGCGGCGTCAGAGAGGCGGCGGCGCAGCCCATCGCCGCGCCGGGCCGCGAGCAGCACTGAGCCGGACCGGAGGAGGAGGAGCACACGGCCAGGTGAGGCAGGTACGCCACAGGTGAGGCCGACGGAGTCCCAGCCGCTGCTGCGGAACATGAAGGATACATTGTTACACGTTTAAAACCAGGGCTGGTCTGCATAGACTTCTATACAACCAGAGGAGTCGCCCCCTGGTGGTCAGGAGAGAGAATGCAGCTTTAACACATAAAGCATAGACTTCTATACAACCAGAGGAGTCTCCCCCTGGTGGTCAGGAGAGAGAATGCAGCTTTAACACATGAAACATAGACTTCTATACAACCAGAGGAGTCTCCCCCTGGTGGTCAGGAGAGAGAATGCAGCTTTAACACATGAAGCATAGACTTCTATACAACCAGAGGAGTCTCCCCCTGGTGGTCAGGAGAGAGAATGCAGCTTTAACACATGAAACATAGACTTCTATACAACCAGAGGAGTCGCCCCCTGGTGGTCAGGAGAGAGAATGCAGCTTTAACACATGAAGCATAGACTTCTATACAACCAGAGGAGTCGCCCCCTGGTGGTCAGGAGAGAGAATGCAGCTTTAACACATGAAGCATAGACTTCTATACAACCAGAGGAGTCGCCCCCTGGTGGTCAGGAGAGAGAATGCAGCTTTAACACATGAAGCATAGACTTCTATACAACCAGAGGAGTCGCCCCCTGGTGGTCAGTAGAGAGAATGCAGCTTTAACACATGAAGCATAGACTTCTATACAACCAGAGAAGTCGCCCCCTGCTGGTCAGGAGAGAGAATGCAGCTTTAACACATGAAGCATAGACTTCTATACAAACAGAGGTCAGCGTACCCGTCCTGACCGCGTTGCGCGCCTGGTTCACGGTCATCTGGGAGCCGGCGTGCAGAGCGACTTTTGGCTGTTGACCCGTCGCCGTCTGCGCCGCCGTCACCGCGGCCGCCGGCTGGGAGTTGGCGGGAGCGGCGCCGGAGCCGACGGCGCCGGGTTTGTTGAAGTCGGGCCCCGGAACGACGGCGGAGGAGGGGCTGACCACGGTGACCCCTCGGCCGGCCTGGGTGCAAAGGCTCATGGGAACTTTGGGCTGAGTGCTGCCCGACGTCGTCCTGGAGAGAGAAGACGGTGAGACAACAAGATGGAGGGATAGTTTAAGTATTGTTATTATTATTTAACAATGTTAAATAACATTGTTTAATTTTATTTTTATTTTAATAAATAAATAATAAAATATTTTATTTTTTATTTTAATAACAATGTTTTTTCAGTGAGGGAAAAGGAATGATTCAAGCTTATAAAATAAAGTAAGGAAAGATCATTATTAATAGATAATATTAGCGATAGATTAAAAAAAGAGAAGAGAAGTGCTTCACAATTAAAGCATAAAATTAAAAAAAGTACAATTTATAAAACATAAAATAAAAACAGTTACGCAAAGTGAGTCTTCAGAAGTTTGAGTGTAATTGGAGGATATTATTTATTTATGTGTACAAGTGTAAGTAAGTAAATAAATAATCTGTCGATTCTGTCTGATCACAGATTGTTGTTGTGTTACATTAACTAAATAATAAGGTTTATTATTTTGGAAGGAAAAGTCTGTATTTAAGATCAGCGTCACATTTAGTTTACAGCTCAAAACACATGCGAGTGTGCAGATCCTCTTTAAACTGGATTAATTTATAAAGCATGCAAGATTAAAAGAAACGGGATCATTTGAGCACTGAATTAAAAAGATTAGATGTCGTTTTTCTTCGGGATCGAACCACCGACCTGCTGACTGGGCTCATGTAGTTCCCGGGGAAGACTCCCATCTTGCCCGTGTGCATGGAGGTGCCCTTGAACCAGCCGTCCTGGCAGCGCTCCAGCACCAGGAACATCTCGCCCTTCCTCAGCTCCAGCTCGTCCTCCTTGCGGGGCGAGTAGGGGAACATGGCCACGTAGCTGCAGACGACACGGGACGAGGGTTAACACACACACACACACACACACACACACACACACACACACACACACACACACACACACTTCACAGGGGAACCAACTAAAAGGAGCCTTGAATCAGCAGCGAGGGTGTAAAGTGACCAGGGACAGGGTTCATACTCATTCTGACCAATGGATTCCATGACTTTTCACCACATTTCTATGACTTTTCACCACATTTCCATGACTTTAAACCAAATGTCCATGACAAACATTTAGTGAAGTCTGGGTGTAAACAGTAAAAAGTGAGTAAATGTAGTATTTAAACTAACAATGAGAATACAAAGCATACAGTAAACCTTAAATGACTCAAATGAATGAGACAATAGTTTGATTAAAAGAATAAACATTTATATAGATGCCTGTATGTATGCCTGCTTATATTTTGAGTCTTTCTTTTAAAAGCATATTCATTATTTCAAACTGAGCGTAAATGAACGACATGAACGACTTTTACACAACTTTCTTTTTTTTTTCTTTTTTTTTTTCAAGGACTTTTCCAGGCCTGGAAATAACCATTTTAAAAATTCCATGACTTTTCCAGGTTTTCCGTGACCGTAAGAACGCTGACAGGAAGTTTTTTTTACTGCTGATCGTCGACGGCCTGGAATCAATAAAAAGTCTGAAAATGAATAAAATCCGCGTTGAAGTCAGAAGCTGTTGATATAACATTACATTACATTATATGATATAACGTACGAGAGCCGCACGGAGGATCCATTGAGCGACTTCGTGGTGCGTTCAAGCTCCATTCACAAAAAAACGAGCATCGGACGAAAGTAAATTATAACGTGTTCAAATGTGATCTTGTGGAATGTAGTTTTTGGGTGAAAGACTTAAATAAAACCAGTTGTTTGAAGGAGATGTTATTACAGAAACATAAAATATTTTAAATAAATTATTTTATTCCCCAACTATTAAAAAAAAACATGTAATAGATAACCTGAACAAGCGTCCCGGCCGAGGAGCCTCAGTCTGACTGCAGCGCCGTGAGGGCCCTGAACGCCTCGCGGTGGGACATGCACAGACAGGCGGGGGGCGGGACTAACGCCTCTCAGGTGTGACATGCACAGACAGGCGGGGGGCGGGACTAACGCCTCTCAGGTGTGACATGCACAGACAGGCGGGGGGCGGGACTAACGCCTCTCAGGTGTGACATGCACAGACAGGCGGGGGGCGGGACTAACGCCTCTCAGGTGTGACATGCACAGACAGGCGGGGGCGGGACTAACGCCTCTCAGGTGTGACATGCACAGACAGGCGGGGGCGGGACTAACGCCTCTCAGGTGTGACACGTCCTGGAAGAGTCATGAGACCCCGGAGACTCAACCTCAGGTATGGAACCCCCGGGTTTAAGCCCCAGCAAACCGCTTCTGACATTTCACTGCACAT
>JBAMJR010000368.1:1070000-1112500 GCA_038501785.1 Myoxocephalus aenaeus
CATTAGAGTGATCATGAAAACTGTCACTCTACAATAAAAGCTGTCATGGGAGACCCTCCATCTTTATCCAGTCTGGACCTCCATCTTTATCCAGAAGGTGAGCAGCAGGATTCACGCTTCAGACCCGAAACTGTCCAAAGGCTCAATTCCTGTTTATAAATTAGATTTTTTTTTTTTTAAGTGTGGTTTACATGTTGTACTTGTAAGTGCCTTCATCATTTCAAGTGTTGATTGTAATATATTGTAAAAAATAAATGTATTTTTCAAAAGTTTCGAGAGAGAATGCAGCTTTAACACATGAAGCATATACTTCTATACAACCAGAGGAGTCACCACCTGGTGGTCAGGAGGGAGAATGCAGGTTTAACACATGAAGCATAGACTTCTATACAACCAGAGGAGTCACCCCCTGGTGGTCAGGAGAGAGAATGCAGCTTTAACACATGAAGCATATACTTCTATACAACCAGAGGAGTCGCCCCCTGGTGGTCAGGAGAGAGAATGCAGCTTTAACACATGAAGCATAGACTTCTATACAACCAGAGGAGTCACCCCCTGGTGGTCAGGAGAGAGAATGCAGCTTTAACACATGAAGCATATACTTCTATACAACCAGAGGAGTCGCCCCCTGGTGGTCAGGAGAGATAATGCAGCTTTAACACATGAAGCATAGACTTCTATACAATCAGAGGAGTCGCCACCTGGTGGTCAGGAGAGAGAATGCAGCTTTAACACATGAAGCATAGACTTCTATACAACCAGTAGAGAGAATGCTGCCTGGATATTATCTTGACAATCATCAAAATATGATTAAAACTCAAACTACACCATAAAATACTGGAATCACTTCATCTTTTGTTAAGAAACTAATATTTTAATCAGTCTTCAATAAGGTAATGATGAATAATGAAGGTCCTCCTGAATAAATAAAATATACATATATATTTTTTAAATAGCAACGTCGTATAATTCTGCCTTTGCTTGCATGATTCCTTGTAATTATTATAATTAAATTCAGGCTCGATTTCTCACTTCGGCTTCTTTTTTTTCTCCACTTGTATCTTGATAATGAAAATTCATCCTTCTTAACCTCAATCCGCAATAAAAATTCTTTATCGTCTGACATTTAAAAACAAGCCACCAGGTGAAGAACCTGAACCGCATTACATTTAACAGCAACTGTAGATTATTGAATGCAAACCGCTGAAAAAAAAAGCAACAAAAGCTCCTCAGGCGGCGACAGACGACCTAGATATCCTGGAGAAGCACGACGAGGAGAACGTTTCCATGCGCTTGTTTGTGAAACCCTGCATCTCGTCTCGTCGGAGGAGAAACATTCAAAACGCTCCGTCAGCGTATGAAAATATGGAAATAAAAAGGATGCAATACACAACACTGTTCTGCAATGCGTCAACCCAGAATGTTTATAATATTCATAACAACGAGACGCTGAAAAGGTGTTTAGGTGGGAAACTAAATTAAAAAAAGGGCCAAAGATTCACTCGAGGCCGTCTGGATTATTCCCAAAGCTTTTGGGAGAGACTCTTTAAAAAAGGAAGAGAAGCGTCATGGACGTTATATTTAAAGGACTTCAGGGTGAACTTTTTATAAGTAATGTTACTTTAGTGCAATTCAAGGTAAATGTTGTGTTTTAAATGTTATGCTACTTTCTACTTCAAAAATAATTGTACTTTTTTTAGGTCCTTTGAAGGTTTTAAAAACCTATAATATATGTATTATATTATTATATGTGTATGAAATACAATGCATTGTTATACAGTAAATGAAACCATCAAACATTATAAAAATGAATAGAATTAGCTCTATTGCAGCCAGCTACATATTGCTACAATAATAATAATAATAAACTCATATAACAATAAATAATACTGTTACATTGTTGCATAGAGAACACAAGACACTACAATATACTTCATGTGCTGGTCAATTTAATGATTTTGGTCTATTTTTCCTCCATAACTCATCTTTTATTTGACTAATTTGTCTGTTTGAGTCTGTAGATTTCTCCCAAATTCATGAAAAGTTACATAACGCCTCATTTGCATATTTAAACATACAATTTTATAAAACTTGTAACACAATAAATAATCATCTTAATGTCAGGAATGAGCTGGGGAGGTTTCATGGTGATATCTATTTAATCTTGAGGTAACATTTAGAAAGCAGGACTTGTAACAGTATGTTTTACTTTTTAAATTGTGGTATTAGTATTTGTACTTTAGTAAAAGATCGTTATACTTCCATCACGGTGTATTCCACAAACAAACAATCTTAAATATATATTTCTTACCTCAACATACGAGATGGGGAAAATTCCAATTTTATCTCCCAGCATTCCCTCGGCCCAGTTCTCGTCCACTCGGCGGATCACAGTCAGGATGTCGTCCTGCAGGAGGAAGACAGGGGGCGCTGTGAGGAGCTGCTAACGGGGTTTCCCACCCCGCAGCAAGAACAACGAGGGGCGATGTTTTATTAAAAGGAGGACGAGCCCGAGAGTCTGAGGAGGCTTTCTACAGAGTCAGCTGGTTTCTACGGAGTCAGCTGGTTTCTACTGGTTTCTACAGAGTCAGCTGGTTTCTACAGAGTCAGCTGGTTTCTACAGAGTCAGCTGGTTTCTACAGAGTCAGCTGGTTTCTACAGAGTCAGCTGGTTTCTACTGGTTTCTACAGAGTCAGCTGGTTTCTACTGGTTTCTACAGAGTCAGCTGGTTTCTACGGAGTCAGCTGGTTTCTACTGGTTTCTACAGAGTCAGCTGGTTTCTACTGGTTTCTACAGAGTCAGCTGGTTTCTACTGGTTTCTACAGAGTCAGCTGGTTTCTACTGGTTTCTACAGAGTCAGCTGGTTTCTACTGGTTTCTACAGAGTCAGCTGGTTTCTACTGGTTTCTACAGAGTCAGCTGGTTTCTACTGGTTTCTACAGAGTCAGCTGGTTTCTACAGAGTCAGCTGGTTTCTACAGAGTCAGCTGGTTTCTACTGGTTTCTACGGAGTCAGCTGGTTTCTACAGAGTCAGCTGGTTTCTACTGGTTTCTACAGAGTCAGCTGGTTTCTACGGAGTCAGCTGGTTTCTACTGGTTTCTACGGAGTCAGCTGGTTTCTACTGGTTTCTACAGTCAGCTGGTTTCTACTGGTTTCTACGGAGTCAGCTGGTTTCTACTGGTTTCTGCTCATGTGGCATAAAAAAAACAAGAAACATCAAAGTGCCTCAAACGGCTGGACAGATGCAACCCCTAGTTACTGTCGTTAGGGCCGGTCTCTCTTGTGTGTCTCTGTGTGTGCGTTGAGCTTAATTACAGTTCTTCAAGAAGTCTGTCAGCTCACAACGCAACCGGTCACTAACAGCCCTGAGACTCTGACACACACACACACACACACACACACACACACCTTGGAGAAGGGCAGGCAGTCCTTGTCCGCCTCCTTGTCCTTGAGCTCGAAGTCGTACAGCGCCTTGCACTGCGGCGGCGGCAGCGGCAGCGGCTTGATGACCTGCACAAAGTTGGTGGGGAAGAAGCCGTGGACGCCGGCCATCTCGCCGTGGGTACCAGTTCTCGTCCACCTGCCGGCGCAGGATGATGACGTCGCCCTTCGCGAACTTGAGGTCTCCGGCTTCCTTGCCGTCGTAGTTGTAGAGCGCCTTGGCACAAGGGAGCTGGGCGGCGCCCTGCAGACAGCGAGGGAGGAAGAGAAGAGCTGCACGGTGAGCGAAAAGAACCCAGAAGTTAAATACAGGTTTATCCTCCAGTAGATAATGTAATGAGGACATCAGGGATGTTTCTCTGATCATGTGACTTATAAACAACCAATCAGTGTTTAGACCAACAGGAGAGCTAGTAACGTTAGCAGCACCGCTAACGGAGAACCAACAGGAGGAGAGCTAGTAACGTTAGCAGCACCGCTAACGGAGAACCAACAGGAGGAGAGCTAGTAACGTTAGCAGCACCGCTAACAGAGAACCAGCGGAGGAGAGCTAGTAACGTTAGCAGCACCGCTAACGGAGAACCAACAGGAGGAGAGCTAGTAACGTTAGCAGCACCGCTAACGGAGAACCAACGGGAGGAGAGCTAGTAACGTTAGCAGCACCGCTAACAGAGAACCAACAGGAGGAGAGCTAGTAACGTTAGCAGCACCGCTAACAGAGAACCAACAGGAGGAGAGCTAGTAACGTTAGCAGCACCGCTAACGGAGAACCAGCGTTTTTTTTTTTTTTAAATCAACAAAATTTAAATATTTTACTATCTAATCATTTTTAATTCTGTGTTTTTATGTAAATATCCTCTTTAGATGACTGTGACAAAGTTATATTTTAAAAGTTACGATTTTTTGTTCGAACAAAAATATTGTTTCTACTTAAAATGACATTTTATCCCCGTTTTTGGACACTAAACAAAAGCGGAGACATTGATGCGAGCGTGTCTGTTGTTACAGGGACAGTAAAGCAATAATGAAATGTTGTTGTTGTTGTTGTTGTTGTGCGTTCAGTTGTAAGTGTGATGAGCTGCTTGTGAGCGCCTCCAGAAGGCTCTGGGCTCCGTCCCTTTATCCTGCAGGGAGGTTTTGTATCTGCTGGGCTCGGAGCCCTGAAAGGCCCATTCAGGGACTGACAATCCAGGGAAAGAGGGACAGCAATGTTCCCATTCAGGGAGGGGTCCATGAAGGGGTCTTCAGTCTTTACCCCCTCTTTTACCCCCTGCAGGGGGTAAAAGAGGGGGTAAAGACTGAAGACCCCTTCATGGATTCTGATTTTGTGATCAGAATCACAAACTGACTGGAGATCAACTCTGAAAACCAACAACGTGAAGAGAGAGACGGAGGTGAAGAAAACTACAACGAGGCCTCAGACTGCCAGAGAGAGAGAGAAAGAGAGAGAGAGAGAGAGGGTGAGAGAGGTTGAAGCAGCATTGGGTGTCTCTCTCTCTCTCTCTCTGATCCGTGATGTGATGCAGGGCGACATCAGCCGGGTCCGGAGCCCAGAGCCAGCCGGGTCCGGTCTGAGGGGCTCTGGACCGGGCCCCTTCAGGGGAACCGGGCCAGCAGAGATTATTCATGATGAGAATGCAAATGAGACGGAAGCTCTGCCATTTCTGTTGAGAATGACGGGTTCAAGCTCCTCCTCCTCCTCCTCCTCCTCCTCCTCCTCCTCCTCCTCCTCCTCCTAAACTCTAGGAGCAGCACAGTGTCCAAAGTCAACATCGTTATGAAATTACTTTTGCACATGATAAAAGTGATTGCACTCATAAAAATAAATTTAAATTTAGTAAATGAAAAGCCTCTCATGTGCAGCTGTGTTGAGGAAGCCTGACATATTGATATGGAGGTTAACGACAGACGAGTGCTGATGAACAGTTAAAGATCAATATTTAGAATTTTAGGCTTTTTTTCTTCCCCTCAATTTTTCTAATCTGTTGATTTTATTTATTTATATTATATTATATTATATTTAAGTATTATTGACAGTAAAACTAAATATCTAGAAAAACATTCAGTTTTCTAAAATGTCCCAACTTATTTATATTAAATTAGCAGATATTTTCTTTTTTAAAGAGTTCTGTGCAGGAAGAACTCATCAGATGTTTTGCTCTCACGACAGAAGAGGCGGTGAGTGTGTGTCTGTGTGTGTGAGTGTGTGTGTGTGTGTCTCTCTGTGTGTGTCTTTCTGTGTGTCGTATCCGGTGTCACGTCCATGGAGACGGTGCTGTTGTGTTTTATTGGACCGGCATGAAAGGATCACCGAACATCAGTCCTGACCAAACATCCTCTGAGAGGCGACGGTGCTGAGTAATCTGGGGCTCACACACACACACACACACACACACACACACACACACACACACACACACACACACAGGAAGAAGCCGTATTAAAGAGGTTCATCATCATGTCTGCAGGAGTTCAGGCTCCAACAGAAAAAAAACAATAAAATAAATCAGATGTTTCTGCTCTGAGGATCAAGAAGTTTTCCTCCAATTGTGCAACATGTGAAAGTTTATGGAAGTAATAAATGAAGTTATACAGCTGAGAGAGAGAGACAGAGAGAGAGAGACAGAGAGACAGAGAGAGAGAGAGAGAGAGAGAGAGACAGAGAGAGAGACAGAGAGAGAGAGAGACACAGAGAGAGAGAGAGACAGAGAGAGAGAGAGACACCGAGAGAGACACCGAGAGAGAGAGAGAGAGAGAGGGAGAGAGAGAGAGAGAGAGAGAGAGAGAGAGGAGAGAGAGAGAGCGCTCAGGCTCAATGTGCAGAGCGTCAGCTGGTCTGTGATCACTCTTGTACTGAAGATAATGTAATTACTGTGTGCTGAAGGGTTCTGCTACAACGTTCTGGTTCTGCTACAACATTCTGCTACAGGGTTCTGGTTCTGCTACAATGTTCTGCTACAACGTTCTGGTTCTGCTACAACGTTCTGCTACAACGTTCTGGTTCTGCTACAACGTTCTGCTACAATGTTCTGGTTCTGCTACAACGTTCTGCTACAACGTTCTGGTTCTGCTACAACGTTCTGCTACAACGTTCTGGTTCTGCTACAACGTTCTGCTACAACGTTCTGGTTCTGCTACAATGTTCTGCTACAACGTTCTGCTACAACGTTCTGGTTCTGCTACAACGTTCTGCTACAATGTTCTGCTACAACGTTCTGGTTCTGCTACAACGTTCTGCTACAATGTTCTGGTTCTGCTACAATGTTCTGCTACAACATTCTGGTTCTGCTACAACGTTCTGCTACAATGTTCTGGTTCTGCTACAACGTTCTGCTACAATGTTCTGGTTCTGCTACAATGTTCTGCTACAACGTTCTGGTTCTGCTACAACGTTCTGCTACAACGTTCTGGTTCTGCTACAACGTTCTGCTACAACGTTCTGGTTCTGCTACAACGTTCTTCATAACTGAATCACACAAAGGGTTCTGAGCCCAACATCAACAACCAGACGGGCTCAGACACACAAAGCGCCACAGAGGAACGACTGGGTCAGACGGGGATAATCACACCGACAGCTTGGCCACACACACACACACACACACACACACACACACACACACACACACACACACACACACACACACACACACACACACGTGTTTGCAGCAGACGTTACACGCAGACAAAGAGGCCGTAGGTCTGTGACAGATTCAACACACTGTTGAATTGGGGTGTGTGTGTGTGTGTGTGTGTGTGTGTGTGGCGACCGGAAGACCCTAAATGTGTGTAAACCAGACGTATGAAGGAGGTCGGCGACCTTTACCACCCAAAGAGACATTTTAAACTATTTTCACACCAAATAAAATTCACCCGGAGCCGCAAACGCTTATAAAGTTTTATATGTAGTCAGATTATATTTAAGTAATAAAAAAATATAATGATAATTTTAAAGAATATTATAATAATAATAATATTTTTAAATAAAAATATTTTATTTATATATAATTATATTAGCGTGTATATAATTATAATTTAAAAGATTATAATAAAATACTATTTTTAAAAATAAAGAAGGATATATATTGATTTTTAAAATAATATTTTATTTATATATTAATATTTAAGCGTCTATATAATTATAATTTAAAAGAATATTATAATATATAATAAAAGAATATTTTTAAAAATAAATAAACAGAGATTTTTAAAAGAATATTTTATTTATATATTAATATTTATTATATTTAAGCGTCTGAGTATTTAGAAAAGCACTTTATCAAATTAAAGTATTATTATTAATATTATATTTATGAAATTATAGAACAAGAATAAAGACCATTCTTGACATCGCATCGCTATTTTACCTCGAAGGTCTTGAACACGCAACCATGCGGGTCTTGAACACGCAACCATGCGGGTCTTGAACACGCAACCATGCGGGTCTTGAACACGCAACCATGCGGGTCTTGAACCCCGTATGTGTGGAACATAAATAACTGAAAAGACAATCAGCAGCTCAACCAATACGTCGTGAACCTGAGACTTCCTCAAGGTCGTGTTTCACACCGCAGACGTAAACCTTTACCCCTCTGAGCCGGGTTAGCGTGTGCGTGTGTGTGTGTGTGTGTGTGTGTGTGTGTGTGTTTTCCGGGCCCCGAGACGTGTCAGACTCCCAGCATCAGCAGCAGCATCTGCTCTCCGGTCAGGTGACCATGTGACCATGTGACCAGGTGGTCAGGTGACCAGGTGGTCAGGTGACATTTGTTGCCCATTAGCACGTCGCTGTGAGCTGGAGCTCTCGCCACCAGCACCGACACGTGATGGGAGCGCTGGGAGCTCTGGGAGGGACATCTTGACTCCATTAGGAGCCACATTGGGTTAAATTGATTCTAAGGGTCGTTGGTTTTAACGGCCGCTGCAGAGCAGGATTCTCTGAGGGGTTTCCTGGTGTAAAATACAGGAGCTGAGCTACAAAGAGACCGCTGACGTCCACACAATGGGGTTACGCAACACCAGAGCAGGAGCTGAGACTGCTCCTTTAACAAGATTAACATTCACAATGTTTGTATTTATTCATCGTCTCGCGTTTTTAAAACTTTTGCATTCATTGCTTTGCCATAAATCTGTAGTTTCAGGAAGTATATCACACACACTGTATTTAAAGGCATTGTTTCCCTTAACTAGAAGGAAGGGGGAGAGAGAGAGAGTATTTGTGTGTGTGTGTGTGTGTGTGTGTGTGTGTGTGTGTGTGTGTGTGTGTGTGTGTGTTTCTGTGGCAAAACAAAGAGCTGAACATCTGCTTTCCTCTGGTTCTCTGATGTTTAAAGTGTCCATCAGAGTGAATGTATTCAGAGTCACAAAAAATGATTCAATCACAGGAAAAAAAACTAAAAACAATAAATGTGAAACGTCAAACTTTCCTTCACTGACATTTTGAATAATGTCGTCGAACACGGAGCTTCAGACGTCACGGCCTCCTCTCCTCAGTCTGAGACAAAAGAAAAACTTCCATTCTCTGGTTTCTATGGAAACTCCACACGGGAGGTGTTTCTGGGTCTATTTCTGGGTCTCCTGACAGAGAATCTCATGAAAGGGAATTTGAGGATCCAGCCTGGTGTCCTGTTCTGGGAGATGATGGGGTGGCAGTGACGTTAATGGGCCATCGCCTTTAAAAATAGTCTGACATTTTGGGAAATACACTTTTTTTGTTGTTGCATTGAATAAATATCTACTACAAAGAATAAAGTCTATCGAATATTACGAAACATTCACCAAGCGAAACCATATCTTTGAGGAATTAGCCAATGCGCTAAAATAAACTAAATTAAATTCAAACAACAAAGTGTCAAGCAGCTAACGTTCAACTTGAAAAGTGAAGCCAAAGCTTCTTGTGTTAAAGCTGCATTCTCTCTCCTGACCACCAGGGGGCGACTCCTCTGGTTGTATAGAAGTCTATGCTTCATGTGTTAAAGCTGCATTCTCTCTCCTGACCACCAGGGGGAGACTCCTCAGGTTGTATAGAAGTCTATGCTTCATGTGTTAAAGCTGCATTCTCTCTCCTGACCACCAGGGGGCGACTCCTCTGGTTGTATAGAAGTCTATGCTTCATGTGTTAAAGCTGCATTCTCTCTACTGACCACCAGGGGGCGACTCCTCTGGTTGTATAGAAGTCTATGATTCATGTGTTAAAGCTGCATTCTCTCTCCTGACCACCAGGGGGCGACTCCTCTGGTTGTATAGAAGTCTATGCTTCATGTGTTAAAGCTGCATTCTCTCTCCTGACCACCAGGGGGTGACTCCTCTGGTTGTATAGAAGTCTATGCTTCATGTGATAAGGCTGCATTCTCTCTCCTGACCACCAGGGGGCGACTCCTCTGGTTGTATAGAAGTCTATGCTTCATGTGTTGAAGCTGCATTCTCTCTCCTGACCACCAGGGGGCGACTCCTCTGGTTGTATAGAAGTCTATGCTTCATGTGTTAAAGCTGCATTATCTCTCCTGACCACCAGGGGGGCGGCGACTCTGGTTGTATAGAAGTCTATGCTTCATGTGTTAAAGCTGCATTCTCTCTCCTGACCACCAGGGGGCGACTCCTCTGGTTGTATAGAAGTCTATGCTTCATGTGTTAAAGCTGCATTCTCTCTCCTGACCACCAGGGGGCGACTCCTCTGGTTGTATAGAAGTCTATGCTTCATGTGTTAAAGCTGCATTCTCTCTCCTGACCACCAGGGGGCGACTCCTCTGGTTGTATAGAAGTCTATGCTTCATGTGTTAAAGCTGCATTCTCTCTCCTGACCACCAGGGGGCGACTCCTCTGGTTGTATAGAAGTCTATGCTTCATGTGTTAAAGCTGCATTCTCTCTCCTGACCACCAGGGGGCGACTCCTCTGGTTGTATAGAAGTCTATGCTTCATGTGTTAAAGCTGCATTCTCTCTACTGACCACCAGGGGGCGACTCCTCTGGTTGTATAGAAGTCTATGCTTCATGTGTTAAAGCTGCATTCTCTCTCCTGACCACCAGGGGGCGACTCCTCTGGTTGTATAGAAGTCTATGCTTCATGTGTTAAACCTGCATTCTCTCTCCTGACCACCAGGGGGTGACTCCTCTGGTTGTATAGAAGTCTATGCTTCATGTGTTAAAGCTGCATTCTCTCTCCTGACCACCAGGGGGCGACTCCTCTGGTTGTATAGAAGTCTATGCTTCATGTGTTGAAGCTGCATTCTCTCTCCTGACCACCAGGGGGCGACTCCTCTGGTTGTATAGAAGTCTATGCTTCATGTGTTAAAGCTGCATTCTCTCTCCTGACCACCAGGGGGCGACTCCTCTGGTTGTATAGAAGTATATGCTTCATGTGTTAAAGCTGCATTCTCTCTCCTGACCACCAGGGGGCGACTCCTCTGGTTGTATAGAAGTATATGCTTCATGTGTTAAAGCTGCATTCTCTCTCCTGACCACCAGGGGGCGACTCCTCTGGTTGTATAGAAGTATATGCTTCATGTGATAAAGGACCATAATTTGCCAGATATCGATTTCACTGGCAACAAAAAAAGAAAAAAAAGAAAGTGACATTTCCAATTGGGTGACTTGAGAGCAGGGACATGTTTTGCCAGACAACCTTCCATGTTTTTTTGCCGGAGCACTCTCCAGAATTCAATAAACGGGCTCAACAAGCGGCAGAAATCCGAATCAATAAAATGTAAGAGCCGCCGGCGGAGTGGGAATCATTTATCCACTTGACTGCGTTCGTCAGGGGGGAAAGAGGCGATAAAGCATTCAGGCTTTCCAGAGGGCTTCACCCTATTTACCCGACAAACTCTTGTGCTTGTGTTTGTTTCTCTCACCGCGGGGCGAGCGAGGCCCCACACATTAGTCTGCAGGCACGAAAACACTCCGGAGCCGTCTGGAGCCCAGATGGGAAGCTTGGATCGCATGAGAAAGAAGAACAGGAAGTTTCCAAAAGCGCTCCAAGAAACTCTCCTACCGTTCCTCCATAATAACGCTCCTCCAAGCCTCCGAGACCAACCGTCTACGGGTGCTTTCACACCTGCAGATGGGTTCCTTCAGTCCGGAACGAGGGGAATAGAAAACACATGGCGAACCCACGAAGGGTCAATGTCATAAAGACCCACGAGGGGTTAATCAGAGGCAATAAAGTGACTCTGAAAGAGCTGTAAGAGACAATATAGGGCAATAAGAGACCAATAAGGTCGCTTCCCGAACAGATTTCACGCTCAGAAAATGGATTCATTCGTAGTTTATAGGCGTGTAACGGTATGTGAATCGGTCTCGCCTCCGTTTCCAGTTCCAGAGCTGGAG
The DNA here is from genome assembly GCA_038501785.1 of Myoxocephalus aenaeus. NCBI lineage: Eukaryota > Metazoa > Chordata > Actinopteri > Perciformes > Cottidae > Myoxocephalus > Myoxocephalus aenaeus. The sequence goes on from JBAMJR010000368.1 coordinate 1,081,757, forward strand.
TTTCACCCGGAAGGGTTTTGGCAGCGCACCAGTTTCAGTTGGGTTTAGCTCGGTTAGCCGGCTTTAATCCGGCTCAATGAACCTCGCTGTCGAGTCGGTAATATCTGCGGAGAATTGCAGAATCAGAAATGTTCTGTTCCGTCTTATTTTTTCGCCAGTATTTGAGTGCCTCGACTGCTAAAAGTAAGAATTGTGTCAAATGAACAACTGATGAATAAATAATCATTTCATGCATTTACTTTGTTTTTTTCCTATTGTATCAAAAACGTGACGTACAAAAACCGAGGCACGTACTGAACCGGGAATTTTAGTAGTTTGAAACCATGCTAACACCCTGCAACCATGCTAACAACCATGCTAAGACCCTGCAACCACGCTAACAACCATGCTAATGCCGTGTTCACACCGGACGCGGCGCGACCAGATTACATGCAAAGTCAATCCACAGACGGCGCGATAGACGCGGCGCGAATTCGCGTGAGTTGAATTCTCCCAACTCCAGCGGAGAAATCGCGTGACGCAAAGTTGCGGCAGCCAATCAGCGTTGAGAATCAGCGTTGAGAAGCTCCGCCCGTCATCACCGCCGTCTTGCCGGTCCCGAATGAAACTGCTGCTGCTTCGCCTGAACCAGCGCTGGCAGCGGCCGTCATTCAGACGCTGTTGTGGGACTACGGATAATATTATGAACCCAGACACCATGGAGTTTGATGTTCCGACACATGTGGAGTTTACACAACAAGTATAAAGCAGAACTAGTGGTTAATTCCATGGTGGATGGCAGAATCGGTATCCGTTTACGGAGAAGCCAGACGCAGTTCCTGGAGGAGTCGGAGAAATTCACCGAGCTGTGTGCGGCTACGGATGATGTTATGAACCCAAACACGAGGGCGTTTCATGTTCCGACATGTTTGGAACTTCCACAACAAGTATAAAGCAAAACTAGTGGTTATTTATTCCATGGTCGATAGCGGAAATGAAAGCTCCTTTCACAGAGACAAGTGACTGAGATAAGCCACGCCCCTTTCGCGGCGCGATGTTTCGAGTTTGGTGTGAACACCCTCGTTTCACTCGCGCGACTAAACTTCCGCGGTGAACGCGGCGCGATAATTCACGCCGCGTCCGGTGTGAACACGGCATAAGACCCTGCAACCAAGCTAACACCCTGCAACCAAGCTAACAACCATGCCAAGACCCTGAAACCAAGCCAAGACCCTGAAACCAAGCTAACAACCATGCTAACACCCTGCGACCAAGCTAACAACCATGCTAACACCCTGCAACCCACGCTAACACCCTGCAACCCACGCTAACACCCTGGGTGCCGGTTAAACACATAACAACATTCACCACATGGACATACAATCAAGACGTTTCTGAGCTGAGTGCACTTAGTGAGCTCCAGATTAGTCATCAGAAAAGAAAGCATTTCAGCAGGAAGGGAGTATGGATTTATTGGAACCACTGTAGGAGCTGTCACACATGCGGTTTCCATGAAGCTCTGCTGTGTGTGTGTGTGTGTGTGTGTGTGTGTGTGTGTGTGTGTGTGTGTGTGTGTGTGTGTGTGGACTCTACTGTGAAAACGCAACTGCATGAAAGCCGCTCTCTTTGTGCCGCCTCATGCGTCGGTACGGGCTGGTTCCTCTTTACCTGGCCGGCCTCAGACGAGGGGGTCGGTTCTGGGTGGGGGTCGGTTCTGGGTGGCCCCGGATCCCCCCCGCCCGCTGAAGGACTGAAGGAGCAGAACTCTTTTAACTCTTTGCCAGATCATACACTGGGCTTAACAACGGTTCTCACAGGAACCCACTCACATTTCAGAGCAGAGGGAGGGAGAGAGGGAGGGAGGGAGGGAGGGAGGGAGGGAGAGAGAGAGAGAGAGAGAGAGAGAGAGAGGGAGGGAGGGAGGGAGGGAGGAACTCAAACTGGGAAGAGAAACAAGTGAGAGATCAAAAAGCCTGAAAAGAGAATCAGCCGATGTGGCTCCGTGGACGGATAGACGTCGATAAACATACCAAATCATTTTAGAAAGACATTTTGGAACGTCTTTCTAAAATGTCTTATAAACCAAAACATCAAACAAAGTGCACGAGTTTGCAAGACGAGTCGTTTAGTTAAATCTCCCTCACTGGAGACGAGCTGCCAAGTGACAGTAAGCACCTCAATAATCAACAGAATATTCAGGTGAAAAAAGAAGCAGTTAAATCGGCAATGAATGCGAGATCAAAAGGTACGAGAGGTGGAAGGTGTGAACCGGCAGAGCCAATAGAGACGCAGCGATCGATCAGCTGATCAAACACGTTGACGTGATAGTCTGGGAGGTTTTTGGGCGAGAAACTGAAACTAAATCCAGTTGTTTGAAAGGAGAAATAAACATTAGAGGGATTTATGACACGTTTAACTTCCTAACACTCGCTCTAAGCCGCTTATAATACATCAGAAAAACTACTAATTCCAACAAGTATTTAAATAAATATATTTAAAAAGAAAGAATCTGCAAAAAAACAACACTATGGATGACAATAATTACGTAAAATATAAGCTTTTGAATTGTTCCAGCTGCACCCTTTTGGAAGCATTGTAAATGAGCATATCTTATTTAATAAGCGGATCAGCAGACAGGAGCTGCACACAGGAAGCGCTCCGGTATCCGAGCTACAGAGGAGATTACTTCACAAATGTCACAGTATCTGCCAGTCAATCCGAGCTGAATACTAAAGCGGTTCCTCACATCGCTCTCTGCCGGGCCGGTGAAAGCGTGCAGTGTCCGCGGCCTTTTTGTTCCTCTCGGTCATTCAGGCCGAGCCACCTGCTCCGCGCCGCTCGGCCCGACTTCCATTGAACGCCGCGAGTCGCCGAGGAACCGGACGACTAGCGGCCGAACCGCAAACCTGCGACAGCTGCCCAGTGTTGCAGGTCGGGACGATACGCAACTGAAGAAGTGTTCGCCGGGCCAACGCACAAACACTGCATCTGTTCTCCGACTCGCCGGCCGTTTCTTCCTCTCCCTGAAGAAAGCGTTTGTGCATCCAGCCTCGGACGTGAGCTTTTCCTTCATCTCCACTGAACGCTGAACACACCCGGCGGCGCATGTGGTCCAATCCCCGGGTGCTCGGGAACATTTCCTGCAGGAGCTCGTGCGTGGAAAGGCGCAAGATGGAAATGTTTCTTTGAGTGTGAATAACTACAGTACACTTGTTTAGAGTACTGTTATCTGTGCACTTTATTTTATATTCAACCAGCTTCATCCACCAAGCTGTCAGGAAGCTGAACTCTCTACCTCACCACTCCCACATCTAGACTCTGCTGCTAAACTGTCTGACCGCTGCTATTAACGCACACTTAAATAGTTTCCTAATCTGTTTTTGCACTATATGTTATATGGGCGGCTGTAGCTCAGGGGGATGAGTGGTCGTCCCGCAACCACAAGGTAGCCGGTTCGATCCCCAGTCCCCCCCATAGCTCACATGTCGAAGTGTCCCTGAGCAAGACACTGAACCCTCAACTGCTCCCCGGGCGCCTCACAGGGCTGCCCACTGCTCCCTATCCAGGGATGGGTCAAATGCAGAGAAGAATTTCCCCAAGGGGATTAATAAAGTGCATGTTTATTTTTCTGTTTTTGCACTATGTTTATATGTCTTTGCACTATGTTTATATGTCATATGTTGTCTATTTTTTACTTTTTTTTTTTTAAATGTGCACTATTCACTTTATGTTTCTGCACTATGTTTATATGTTTATACGTTGTTTATATGTTTATATGTTATATGTTGTTTATATGTTTATATGTTATATGTTGTTTATATGTTTATATGTTGTCTAGTTTAGTTTTACTTTTCTAAATGTTGCACTATTCACTTTATGTTTCTGCACTATGTTTATATGTTTATATGTTTATATGTTGTCTAGTTTAGATGTTGTTTATATGTTTATATGTTATATGTTGTCTATTTTTTACTTTTTTACTTGTTGCACTATTCACTTTTTTTTCAGACAGTAGAGAAACATAATTTCAGGTCCTCTGTATGTTTGCACAATATGGAAGAAGTGACAAATAACACTGACTTTGACTTGATATTCTATTGTACCGTAAAAGTCAGGTTACACGCCGCTACTACCTTCGGTCAGTGTCCCCGTTAGCTCCCCGCTGTAGCCAGCTGGCGCTCATGCTAGTTCCCCCGCTAGCTCTCCGCTAGCTCCCTGACAACCACCGAAGCTAGCGGGACCAGCCGCGGCTCGACACCCGACTCGGGCAGCAGGGACGCGGGCAGTAGCAGCAGCGCTAGCTAGCAGCAGCGCTAGCTAGCAGCAGCGCTAGCTAGCAGCAGCGCTAGCTAGCAGCAGCGCTAGCTAGCTAGCGCTGTAACCCGTGGCTTGTAACCCGACTTTTACGGTAAATGTAATGTTTCTATTCCTTGCACTGTGTTGTTGTTGTTGTTTGTTTGTTTAATGCATGCGCCGCCCACCAAGACAAATTCCTCGTATGCGTAACATACCTGGCAAATAAATGGTTCTGATTCTGAAGAGTGAAACTCACTAGCGGCGCCTGAACGTTAGCGACGCCTTGTAATCCGTTATCCACGCTGAACCTCGGGTCACGTGATCGGGTCACGTGATCGGGTCACGTGATCGGGGCTGAGAACCAATCGAGTAGCGAACCCGGGCGTCTACGTCATCGTTTTAAACACTGCGGCTTTCAGCAGCGTTTCTAAAACTCCTCCGTTTTAAGAAAAGGCGTCTGAAAGCACCGGAGCAGTTTTGCACGCGAGGCATAAAAGTAGTAAAAGTTGAGAAAAAGCGTAATAGTGGAACCCCAAATTAAATTCCAATACTTGTGTTTATTGTATGTATTTGTTCAGCAAAGTCTTGGGGAAAAAATGTATATCTGCAAAAAAGATATTTTGATCATAACTATAAACATCCAGCATGACTATGAGCAAAGTGGGTCAAAAAGGAGTTTCCTGAGTTTAAAAAAAACAGGATTGTTCGGTGCCTTAACAACAACCCACAGACTAATAGTGCACCTTTTTAGAAAGATTAAGATCTAAAGCGTCGACATCTGCAACAATAAACACAATCCAGGAAAGCATTGGCACGTTATGAAGCATATTCAGTCAAAAAAAAAAAATGTTTTTCGGTTCAAAAATGGAAAAATGACCCACTTTTGTGCCAAGACCGAGGCATAAAAGTAGTAAAAGTTGTGCGTTTCTTTAAGAACCTGGGAGGTCGGGGCCCTCGCTGGTTGTACTGGTTGTAGTGGTTGTAGTGGTTGTAACGGCGCTGCACCATCACAGCAGAACCAGTTGGAGCTTTTAACACAGAGCATGAAGGAAAGTTTAACTAAGGAATCTGTGCGTTTCACATCTTGGCTCAGGGGGCGGGGCTTAAACACCAGACGCGTTCTGACAAGCAGACGAGTCTGCTGGCACAAGAAGATCCCATGTTGCTGTGGTTACCGACCAGTCAGACCATTAACAGCACTGGGAGGGGGAGGAGAGACAGATGCCGGAGAAAACTAAATCAGGATGTCCACACACACACACACACACACACACACCTTTCTACGGCTGACATTTCAGCTCACGGGTCCGTTGGTGCACAGACTAACACACACACACCTGTGTGTGTGTGTGTGTGTGTGTGTGTGTGTCGGCCTGTGACTCATTAGAACAAACACCAGCGCGGCTCCGGCGGGTTTGTGGTCGTGTAAAAAAAGAACTTGGGCTCAAAGTGCATTCAAACTGAGCAGAGAGAGAGAGAGAGAGAGAGAGAGAGAGAGAGAGAGAGAGAGAGAGAGAGAGAGAGAGAGAGAGAGAGAGAGAGAGAGAGAGTTCTGTGGTCGCTGCTCGTGGAGGGATGTGTGTGTGTGTGTGTGTGTGTGTGTGTAGACGGTATGTTATGGATGAACCACACACACACACACACACACACACACACACACACACACACACACACACACACACACACACACACACCTTTGTCAGCCCTCTTCTATTCAAGTCCACTTCAATAATTCATCACCCTGTCAGCAAGAGGAGGAACACTGGCGTTCAACGTTTATGTCATTTTCTTCCAAAATAAAATACAGATTAATCATGTTGTAATCATCTGAATTCACTTTATTAATCCCAAGGGGAAATGTGTTGTCGGAGTAGCAGCAACTTACTTACAAACACAACATATAATATTAAAACAGGGATGATATATACAAAATAAAAATAAAATAGCTGGCAGCTTTTTTTTGCAGAGAGTATTAATTTAGGAAATTAAACTTAAACAATAGGAAAGTATGTATATGAGTATATGTGTAAGTATATGAAGTGCGAGAAATCTCAACAATAAACAAAATAAATGTGTCTGCAACTATTTTGATAACTAAATAAGATTTTTATTCCGCCAAATGTTGGAAAAAAATAGTTATAAAAAACTAAATATTTAGATAATTGCGACGGCCGTTTACCGCTTTTTTAAAACATTTTATAGATTCAATTACTAATCAATTAATCTAAAAAGAATTGGTAAAATAGCCGATATTGAAAATATTAATTTCGTTGCAGTTGTATCTGCTGTAGTGCTGGAACGATAAAACATTTATACAAGATATTGGGATTATTATTGGGATTATCTTGATAAAATGATTTTCTTCAAAATATACAGACGGAATTCCGTTTATTTTGTTTAAACTTCTTGACACAAACGATCATGAAGCATCTTTAGTGTTGTTTGTCGTGGTGATGCTCATTACAGCAGATATATGAATTAAAGAAATACATAAACGCCTGGAAGTAAAGCTGGAACATGTTCCTCCTCTGGACTCGGCCCCCCGGCCCCCCGGCCCCCAGTCACACACACACACACACACACACACCCTGGAGATGCATTAAGCGCCAGTAACAGCCTCGGGGGTCAAAGGTCAAACAACTGAAAAACGAAACTCCCAGCAAAAAAAATAAAATCCCGACTGCCTCGGGGATGGGAACTGAACACTTAACGCGCCGGGCAGCAAACGGCCCACCGATGACCAATCACAGCCCGCCAATCACAACACGGGGTCAGAGGTCAACCTGCTGCTGAAGGAAGGAGCACCTCGGGAATAAAGACGACACCTGGAGTCACACGGCTGAACAGGCAAGGGACGCATTCCACTGAGCAGTGGAAACTGTGTGTGTGTGTGTGTGTGTGTGTGTGTCTGACTGTGTGTGAGTGTGTGTCTGACTGTGTGTGTGTGTCTGACTGTGTGTGAGTGTGTGTGTCTGACTGTGTGTGTGTCTGACTGTGTGTGTGTCTGACTGTGTGTGTGTCTGACTGTGTGTGTGTCTGACTGTGTGTCTGACTGTGTGTGTGTGTCTGACTGTGTGTGTGTGTGTGTGTGTCTGACTGTGTGCGAGTGTGCGTCTGACTGACTGTGTGAGTGTGTGTCTGACTGTGTGTGTGTGTGTGTGAGTGTGTGTCTGACTGTGTGTGTGTGCGTGTGTGTGTCTGACTGTGTGCGAGTGTGCGTCTGACTGACTGCGTGTGCGTCTGACTGTGTTGTGTGCATCTGACTGTGTCTGACTGTGTGTGTGTGTGTGTCTGACTGACTGTGTGCGTGTCTGACTGACTGTGTGCGAGTGTGTGTGTGTCTGACTGTGTGCGAGTGTGTCTGACTGTGTGTGTGTGTCTGTCTGACTGTGTGAGTGTGCGTCTGTCTGACTGTGTGAGTGTGCGTCTGTCTGACTGTGTGTGTCTGACTGAGTGTGCGTCTGACTGTGTGTGTCTGACTGTGAGTGTGTGTCTGACTGAGTGTGCGTCTGACTGTGTGTGTCTGACTGTGAGTGTGTGTCTGACTGTGTGCGTCTGACTGTGAGTGTGTGTCTGACTGTGTGCGTCTGACTGTGAGTGTGTGTCTGACTGTGTGCGTCTGACTGTGAGTGTGTGTCTGACTGTGTGCGTCTGACTGTGAGTGTGTGTCTGACTGTGTGCGTCTGACTGTGTTGTGTGCATGTGTGTCTGACTGACTGTGTGTGTCTGACGTATGTGTGTGCGTGTGGCTGCGTGCGTCTGACTGCGTGCGTGTCACACACAGACACACACACACACACACACACTTGTGTTAACCTCCAACGAGGCTGCCGCGCTGCACCTCGGTCACATGACCGGGTCTTTGAACTCCTCCTCTGGTTGTTATGGAAACCAGTACACGGACTGGTCGTCTCCCACAGCGGAGGCAGGCCACTCCCTTCACGTTTCCCCAAAACATTTTAAACCAGCGAGGAATGCAGACAGACCGCAGACGTGTTCGAGCTGCCGCTTCCTCCGGCCCCAGTGCATGATGGGACGGGATGAGGGGCGGCAGAAGACATGAAGAGATTCATGTTCCTCCTACAAGTGTGATGTCATCATCTACCTGCTGTCTGAGAACTGAGTAATGACAGGATTCACAATGTCCTGAGTGTGTGTGTGTGTGTGTGTGTGTGTGTGTGTGTGTGTGTGTGTGTGTGTGTGTGTCTCAAACAAGCTCCCCCTCCGCTCCGTTTAAAGGTGATAAAGTAGTTTATGAATCTGACTTTATAATTATAATCCTCTCTGTGGTGGAGGTTGGTTTAAGGAGTTTAGTGGTTTCATATCTCTGAGTTACACTCGTCGTCTTCTTCATTCCTCTCAGTTCTTCGTGTGATCGCCCCCTGGTGGTGAGGAGGAGGAAGCGGCCTCCAGTATCTCATCAGACCTCTGGCGGCAGGAGAGGGGGATCTCTCTCCCTCTCCTCCTCCTCCCTCTCCCTCTCTCTCCCCCCATGTGGGCGGGCGTGCGAGGCCGTAATGACGGGTTCTTGGGGTCATGGGGAGGAAGAGGCGCTCCACGCCATGATGTCATCAAAGAGGGCCGGCGTGACTCAGCGACCTCAGAGAGGCTGCAGGAATGTTAATGAGAAACCTCGACGTGAGGAGCCGTAAACAACATTCCTCCTCTGAGGAAGTGAAGCAAGAGAGCGACGGTGTTGTGGAAATAACTGGGAGCTAAAAAAAACACATCTTTGCAATGCCTTGTGGGTAACGTCAGTCAGTCTGCAGCAAAGAACACAAAATACATGAAAAGGTTGTGTTTCTGTTTCCTGGGTTGCTAAGAAAAGATTAAATAGATGATGACAAGTAGCGGCAGGTAGAGGTGTGTGTGTGTGTGTGTGTGTGTGTGTGTGTGTGTGTGTGTGTGTGTGTATATATATATGTGTGTGTGTGCGCGCATCAAGCGTTAAGAAGCCTATGAAAAAGTAATACAAAAAAGTATAAGGCTCTCATTACCAAACACGAGACAATGACCTAATTACATCCCCAAGAGCTGAGGAAAGAATAGCGTCTCATTTCAACACACACACACACACACACACAATATTAAGGCCTTATAGCACCAACACGATCGTGTATATATATATATATATATATATATATATATATATATATATATATATATATTAGCGCCTAAACTGTGGCTAATGCACAACATCATTAAAAAGTAACAGGAAATCTTTTATGGTGTGTATATATATATATATATATATATATATATATATATATATATATATATATATATATATATATATATATATATATATATATATATATATATCTTCGTCATAAAATTATATTTTGAGTGAAAGAGTTCTGCTTCAACAGATAACTGAAGATATCCGCAGAAAGCTTTCTCCAATTCTTTGACTGCCGTGACCTTTGACCCCCAGACAGCTCCGGTGGCTCTACTCCCTCTCAGGCAACACACCACACTACACCACATCACACACACACACACAACACAACACTACACCACACTACACAACATCACACACACAACACCACACCGCTATCTGTTCTCATCTGTGAGAACAGAATACGTTATGAGAGTCAACGAGGGCGAGAGAGGAAGACAAAACATCGTGAGAGGAGCAGGTGAGTCACCAACCACGACCCGAAAGAAGGGGTGATGAACCACTGCTGGAGAGGAGAGGAGGGGGGAGAGGAGGAGAGAGAGAGAGAGAGAGAGAGAGAGAGGAGGAGGAGAAAGAGGAGAGGAAGGGAAAGGAGGAGGAGGAGAGGCAGAGGTCACCGCGTCAAACATTTGTCCCTTTTGGTCCCGACACCTTTGACTCACTGGTTTGGAAGTGTGTGTGTGTGTGTGTGTGTGTGTGTGTGTGTGTGTGTGTGTGTGTGTGTGTGTGTGTGTGTGTGTGTGTGTGTGTTGCTTAAAGAAAATCGGGGGACAGACGGCGGCAAAGAACAATAAAAGTGGGACTGAGGGTGTGACCCGGGGGAAGGGAGTGTGTGTGTGTGTGTGTGTGTGTGTGTGTGTGTGTGTGTGTGTGTGTGTGTGTGTGTGTGTGTGTGTGTCTCTCGCTGGTCTGAGATCAGGGCAGTAATCAGCAGAAGGCTTTGATCTCTGCCTTTCATGTTCTGCAGAACGTTACACCTGCACCGCCTCAGCCTGAAGCACTTCCTGTTTCCTAGAACTCATCAATACTCTCATCAATACTCATCAATACTCATCAATACTCATCAATACTCATCGGTTCTTCTTCATTTTATTGTGAGAAAAAAAGGAGAATGAATCAGGAAGTTGTATTGTGTCTTTCCAGTGAGGGAGTGTACACAGCGGTGACATCATGGAGGTTTCAGGTTCCTCTTCCTCTGATCTTCCTGAAGCAGACAGACATTCTATCACTTTGACATTCCACTGATTCTACTTTTCACCTCCTGAAACTCTGAGGAGAGGCTCAGGTGGTTTCTACACCGATACTACACTACACTACTACTACACTACTACTACACCGATACTACACTACTACTACACCGATACTACTCTACTACTACACCGATACTACACTGATACTACACCAATACTACTCTACACTACACCGATACTACACTGATACTACACTACTACTACACCAATACTACACTACACCGATACTACACTACTACTACACCAATACTACTCTACACCGATACTACACTACTACTACACCAATACTACTCTACACTACTACTACACCGATACTACACTACACTACACCGATACTACACCGATACTACACTACTACTACACCGATACTACTCTACACTACACCGATACTACACCAATACTACACTACACCGATACTACACTACTACTACACCAATACTACACTACACCGATACTACACTACTACTACACCGATACTACTCTACACCGATACTACTCTACTACTACACTGATACTACTCTACACCGATACTACACCAATACTACACTACACCGATACTACACCAATACTACTCTACACCGATACTACTCTACACTACTACTACACCGATACTACTCTACACTACTACTACACTACTACTACACCAATACTACTACTACACCGATACTACTCTACACTACTACTACACCGATACTACACCGATACTACTCTACACCGATACTACTCTACTACTACACCAATACTACTACTACACCGATACTACTACTACACTACTACTACACTACTACTACACCAATACTACTACTACACCGATACTACTCTACACTACTACTACACCGATACTACTCTACACTACTACTACTACACCAATACTACTACTACACCGATACTACACCAATACTACTACTACACCGATACTACTCTACACTACTACTACTACTCTACACTACTACTACTCTACACTACTACTACACCGATACTACTACTACACCGATACTACTCTACACCGATACTACTCTACACCGATACTACTCTACACCGATACTACTCTACACTACACCGATACTACACCGATACTACACTACTACTACACCGATACTACACCAATACTACTCTACACCGATACTACACTACTACTACACCAATACTACACTACACCGATACTACACTACTACTACACCAATACTACACTACACCGATACTACACTACTACTACACCAATACTACACTACACCGATACTACACTACTACTACACCAATACTACACTACACCGATACTACACTACTACTACACCAATACTACACTACACCGATACTACACTACTACTACACCGATACTACTCTACACCGATACTACTCTACTACTACACTGATACTACTCTACACCGATACTACACCAATACTACACTACACCGATACTACACCAATACTACTCTACACCGATACTACTCTACACTACTACTACACTACTACTACACCAATACTACTACTACACCGATACTACTCTACACTACTACTACACCGATACTACACCGATACTACTCTACACCGATACTACTCTACACCGATACTACACTACTACTACACCAATACTACTACTACACCGATACTACTACTACACTACTACTACACTACTACTACACCAATACTACTACTACACCGATACTACTCTACACTACTACTACACCGATACTACTCTACACTACTACTACTACACCAATACTACTACTACACCGATACTACTACTACACCGATACTACTCTACACTACTACTACTCTACACTACTACTACTCGATACTACTACTACACCGATACTACTCTACACCGATACTACTCTACACTACTACTCTACACTACTACTACACCGATACTACTCTACACCGATACTACTCTACACCGATACTACTCTACACCGATACTACTCTACACCGATACTACTCTACACCGATACTACTCTACACTACTACTACACCGATACTACTCTACACCGATACTACTCTACACCGATACTACTACTACACTGATACTACACCGATACTACTCTACACCGATACTACTCTACACCGATACTACTCTACACTACTCTACACCGATACTACTCTACACCGATACTACTCTACACTACTCTACACCGATACTACTACTACACCGATACTACTACTACACTGATACTACACCACTACTACACCGATACTACACTACACCGATACTACTCTACACCGATACTACACTACTACTACACCAATACTACTCTACACCGATACTACACTACTACTACACCAATACTACACTGATACTACACTACACTACTACTACACCGATACTACACTACTACTACACCAATACTACTCTACACCGATACTACACTACTAATACACCAATACTACACTACACCGATACTACACTACACTACACCGATACTACTACACCGATACTACACGATACTACTCTACACTACTACTACACCAATACTACACTACACCGATACTACACTACTACTACACCGATACTACACTGATACTACACTACACTACACCGATACTACACTACTACACCAATACTACACTACACCGATACTACACTACACCGATACTACTACACCGATACTACACGATACTACTCTACACTACTACTACACCAATACTACACTACACCCCTACTCCACATCGGGTGTACGGCAGACTGATCGATTGGTTTATTTGTTTCCGTGTCACGTGTTCGATCCCTCGTGGGTTTAGAAACACTGATAACACTTTAATTACGTTCATCTGGTGCAATATAAATACATTTAAATACGTGTTATATACTTTTTTTTTTATTCCGTCTGTATATTTAATGTTGCTATTGTATTCTTTACTGTTTTTATTACCATTTATTTATATTACTTGATTTGTTTATTTACTATGTGTCTCTTGCTGCTGTAATCCTGCAATTTCCCCACTGTGGGAATAATAAAGGATTATCTTATTTTATAAAGAGCTGCAGAGGTCAAACATCTCATTCAATTACAATAACAAAACATTATCGGTTGTTTCACCGTCTTAAAACTGAATATTCTGCCTTTTCAAATAAAATCCTCCCCAACAAAAAGTTCTCCTGACGCACGACTCAAGTTTCTCAGCCCCAAAAATAAAAAATCCACATGAAAAGGAGGATGTTTACTGAAGACTTCCTTTATTATGTCCTCGCAGCTCCGTCTCAATTTCAGCCGACACACTGAGGTCTGTCCTCTCAGGTCTGACCTTTGACCCGCCGGTCGCTGTGCACATCTTCGTCTTTATAAACTTAAATATAACTTTATGAACACAGAAAGTTCGGCCACTGTAGTCATTCGTTATGAGCTTCATGACCTTTGTAAGTTAGTCCTCCACTTGCTTTTCCTTTCACTAAAAAGTGACTGAGAATCTTGACGATCGAGACTAAAAAAGATAATATTTACTTTGTGTGGATATTCTAGTTCAACACCAAACGTCTGGAGCCGCTCGGAGAAAAGCGACACGCGAGTGTGACTCCGGAGTTTTATGAGTGATGCACGGCGGCGCTAATACAGTGTTGACTTTCCCAGAGAGGAGGGTAAATAATAAAAAAAGAAGAGACGTTTTCATGAGAGGTAAAGAGCTCAGTAAACGACATTAAAGCGGCAACAGAAACATCCGTTAGCCGCCCGCTTTCATCGTGTTTCCACATAAACATGAAGACGAAACTACTGACATCAGCCCAGGAGAGGAATGAATCTCTCTCTCTCAATAACCTTTTGCATTTCACAATGTCCGTCTGCTCCCATAACTACTCTTTACAACGCCTCTCAGAAGAGCAGATTAAAAGCAGCCGCCCTGCAGTCACGCCACGAAGGGAAAGAACCCAGAACCCGTCTGAGGTTTTGGATTTTCTACTCAACGCGCCGCTTTATCCTCCTCACCACCAGGGGGCGATCAAGCGAATTCAGAGATATGAACTCAGACTGAAGGAGTAACCACTAAACTCCATAAACCAAGAGGATTATAATTATAAACTCATAAACTACTTTATCACCTTTAAATAAACCCGGTAGAGAATCAAGTATTAAATGTGTTGTAAAGAAAGTAAGGTTGATTTTTTAACACTTCCTGTGTCTTTTATCAGAGAATATTAGTTACGACCACGATTACGTCACTTTCTGGCGCCGGTGATCATAACTAATCTCTCTGCAGTCGGCCCACTGAGTCGTTAGTCGGCTCCGAACTGTGAACTAATCTGAAATCACCGGCCGTTAGTAACGCCGGGCCGCCGCCCCGCCGGCTCTGGGGTCTCCGTGATAACGCGGTTAATCCGCTGCAGAGATTAGAGCAAAACACGCTGCTTTTAATCCTCGCAGATTTTCCTCAAAACAATGGTGACAACCAGCGACTCGCGCTCGCTGACCCGTGTGCCGTGTGCCGTGTGCGGTGTACTGACCCGCACCAGGGCGCTCTTGGCCTGAGCTCGTTGGGGCTGTGGCCCCGGGGTGCCGCCGCCGCCGCCGCCGCGCTCCGCCGGCCACGCTCGGGCCGCCGCGGTGGCTCCGGCTCCGGCTCCGGCCGTGCCGTTGGTGTTGGCGTTGGCGTTGGCGCTGACCCCCGGCGCGGGCCCGGCCCGGCGGGGCCTCTGCTTGATGCCGTCCAGGAGCCGCACCAGCAGGATGTTGCTGGGCAGCTCGTCCACGGCGCACTCCACCAGCGTGCGGCACTCCGGGCAGCGCAGCTCGCCGCGGGAGCCCAGGATGCCCTGCAGGCAGCGCCGGCAGAAGGTGTGCTGGCACGGCAGCACCTTGGCCGAGGCGTCCAGGCGCTCCAGGCACACCGGGCACTCCAGCAGGTCCAGCAGCACCGACTCGTCCATCATCTCTCTCTCGCTCTCTCTCTTTCGTGCGCTAACCGCGGGGTTAGCGGTTAGCGTTAGTGAAGCGGGAGCAGAACGCCGTCACGTCACTCCCATACCTGCGCTGGGGCCATGGCGTCCGCTGCAGAGAACACAGAAAGACAAGTTGGTCAACTGGAAACAGGTCATAGGTCACAGGACGCCTGAGGGGAGGGGGGCATTCGGGCGTTTTGGCATTTACCATTTATTTATTTATTTATTTATTTATTTATTTAACAACAAGATGTGACACGAGACGGAGGAGGGTCGATTTTCAGGCGACCAGACTGTGAAGTGAAAACACACTGGTAGAGACCTGTCAATCACCCTGTAGCCCCGCCCTAAAGCATCCACCTGTCAATCACCCTGTAGCCCCGCCCTAAAGCATCCACCTGTCAATCACCCTGTAGCCCCGCCCTAAAGCATCCACCTGTCAATCACCCTGTAGCCCCGCCCTAAAGCGGCCCACAATGTTTACTGAGGGAATACATCAAGAGAGAAGTAGAGTCATTTATATAGACTTCTATACAACCAGAGGAGTCGCCCCCTGGTGGTCAGGAGAGAGAATGCAGCTTTAACACATGAAGCATAGACTTCTATACAACCAGAGGAGTCGCCCCCTGGTGGTCAGGAGAGAGAATGCAGCTTTAACACATGAAGCATAGACTTCTATACAACCAGAGGAGTCGCCCCCTGGTGGTCAGGAGAGAGAATGCAGCTTTAACACATGAAGCATAGACTTCTATACAACCAGAGGAGTCACCACCTGGTGGTCAGGAGAGAGAATGCAGTTTGTTTGTTTGGTTAGATCTTTGCACTATTGTTTTATTAGTTAATAATTTTTTTCTCTATATTGTGCATTTATTTATATGTAATATTGCTTTTTATGTACAAATGCTGCTGTAGCGGAAAACAATGTCACCTTGCGGGATTAATAAAGTATCTATCTATCTATAAAATCCACATATTTAAAGTGGCAATTTCCTGTATTAAGTTTAAAAAGTATTAAATTAGTTTTAATCAAATTCAAGAGCAGCAGATACAGAATTACTTTCTGTAATATTTCAAACAACAGCAAACAAATGTGGTTATTTTTAAACAGAAAGTAGATTTTCCGTGTGGTTTTCTTGCGGCGTAACGTTTACTATCTTCAACACATGTGGCTGAGATCTGTGCTCCTTTATGGCGCTCAGGAAACATCACACACACCTCCAGCTGGCCGACACACACACACACACACACACACACACACACACACACACACTCACCGGTTACACCACAGAAGTGATGAGCTGGCACAAAAACACACTGCGGGTGTCATTAAGAGGGTTAACGACACTTAATCTGATTAACGCAACAGCAGATCATTACACCTGGAAAACTGGGATCCTGGAATTTGTACAGACACACCTTCATCCCCACCATCATCATCATCATCATCATGACCACAAAAAAAACAAAAAAGCTGTGAGAGACTGTGATTTGACATGACGAGGAATGTTTAAATCAACTCTCTTTGTCTGGTGATAGAGTGATAGATCAATAGATAAATACTTTGTTATTATTTGAGCATTTATACATACAGGTAAGCAATAAAATAAGATATACAAAATGCACAATATGTACACAAAAATAGAATATAATTAAAATCAGCATGTTGTATCGTTTCATAAAAAACATTAATTATAAAAATATATTTAAAAACACACGCGAAGAAACGAAAAACACACAAACGTGTACTTTTACTTTTGTGACTTTTGTGTTTTCTCGTTTTTTTTCGTAATATCGCGAGATATCAAAAACAACCAGCGGATTAAAGTTCGCTCGCGCCGCCGAGACTTTGACGTCGATACTAAAAATGTGAAGTTTATTTTGTTACAGGATTCGTCCTTTTTTGTTAAAACACAGTTTTCTCAAACTTCTCAGACCAAAAGTAAAATATAAAACATCTTACCTTTTTTTTTTTAAACACGACTCCCCCTTTTTTTTTTTTTTTTTTTTTTTTGCTTTCTTGCTCACAAGCTGCAGAAGCCAATTTATGTGAAGTATTCACCGGATAAATACTGCGAGGTACTCTGTGGAAGGTGTACTACGCTGTGGTACAAGTGTACTTCTGTCAGATACTCCGGGGGAATCGAACATGAAGAGGAAACGGACGAGACAACGGATCTCCGACCGCAGCGAGCAGCGCCATGTTGGCAGACTGCTGTCCGCCGCTTGAGCCCGAGACAGGGAGGGGGCGGGGCGACGGGGGGCCTTCAGGGGCCGTGGGAAAAGAGACGACTAGGATGAAGAAGTTGGTCACAATGTTAGTAATTGATTCAATAGTTTTACGGATTAATAAAACAACCGAAGAATACTTTATATAGATTAATTTACTTATTTATGTTTTTACTTTATAATAATAATAATGATTATTAGTGGTATTATAAGTAGTAGTATGTAGTATTTTAACTCACTTATCAAAAATATTAAAATATTTGACGGTTTAATAAAACAAAGACACATTGAATCTTTTACTATTAATAGATTCATTCACATATTTATGTTTTTACTTTATAATAATAATAATTATTATTGTTATTGTTAATATTATTATGTAGTTATTGAACTCACTTGTCAAATGAATATTATTACCATTTATTGGTAATAATATTTACGGATTTGACGGATTAATAAAACAACCGAAGAATACCTTGCTTTTAATTGATTAATTTACGTATTTATGTTTTTACTTTATTATAATAAGAAGTAGTAGTAGTAGTATGTAGTAGTAGTATGTAGTATTTTAACTCACTTATCAAAATTATTATTATTACCATTTATTTAATGTAAAAAATTGACGGATGAACATTGAATCTTTTACTATTATTAGATTCATGTACATATTTATGTTTTTACTTTATAATAATAATAATAATAATTGTTTTTATTATTATTTTGTAGTTATTGAACTCACTTTTCAAATGAATATTATTAGGATTTTTTTCATTTGAAAAGTTTGACGGATTAATGAAACAACCGAAGACACTGATTGATTAATGTACATATTCATGTTTTTACTTTATTATTCTTTATTTATTAGTTATTTTCTTGTTATTTATAATAATTGAGTTACTGAACTCACTTATCAAAAATGATTATAAATATTATTTATTTATTTATTTTCCTTCCTCCAGAAACTTTCATTATGAAAGTGTATTGATAAGCTGGAAGAAACAACCTCTCAGTTATGAAAACCAACAGCTTCTACAACAGTAAAATAATCACCATTATATCATGTAGCTGATTTCCACTGTAGTAGTGCTGAGTGGTGAGATGTCCGAGGCGCACCTGAAGGCGACGTCCAGCGTTGTCAAACGGGCGTGAACTGAATCGTCTGTAATGTCAAAAGAAAAAAGCATATTTTTCCCAGACAGAGTGGAAAATAACCTGCAGTTCATTTCATCACTGGGCCTCCCTTCTGCACGGGACGTGTTATGAGCTGAAAGCTGATCACATTATTGATTATGTGCTGGAAATGCAACGTATTAACTTATATGGATTTATTTTCTTTTTCTGTTGCATTTCAGAATCAGAATCCGGTTTTATCGCCACGTAGATTTGCTTGTATCGAACATAGAAAGAGAACATTAAATGGAAAAGAAAAGAAAATATTGCATAAAATAAGAAACATAAATATAGAAAATAAAATTACAATAAACATCTGAAATAAATACTAGAACAAATATGTACATTTTATTTAGTTTAAAATGAAAGAGCGATGCATTTTGAATAGTTTCCCTGCAGTATTGTCTGTTTATCAGATAAATAAATACCTCTGAGATGTTCTCTGACTGAACAGCGACACCTGCTGGTCACGTGTTTCATGGTTCTGCTGAAAACTGCAGCGACACAATAGTTTGTAGTCGGATGTCAAAGACATGCAGGATGTTGACGTCATGGTATTGTGTTAGCTTTCTTTTTTATAAAAGTGTGTCTCCTTGTAGTCTTTGTGTGTTGTTGTGTCTCCTTGTAGTCTTTTTGTGTCTCCTTGTAGTCTTTGTGTGTCTCCTTGTAGTCTTTTTGTGTCTCCTTGTGTCTCCTTGTGTCTCTTTGTGTCTCCTCGTAGTCTTTTTGTGTCTCCTTGTAGTCTTTTTGTGTCTCCTTGTAGTCTTTTTGTGTCTCCTTGTAGTCTTTTTGTGTCTTTGTGTCTCCTTGTAGTCTCTTTATGTCTCCTTGTAGTCTTTTTGTGTCTCCTTGTGTCTCCTCTTAGTCTTTTTGTGTCTTTGTGTCTCTGTGTGTCTCCTTGTAGTCTTTTTGTGTCTCCTTGTAGTCTTTTTGTGTCTCCTTGTGTCTCTTTGTGTCTCCTTGTGTCTCCTTGTGTCTCTTTGTGTCTCCTTGTGTCTCCTTGTAGTCTCTTTGTGTCTCCTCGTAGTCTTTTTGTGTCTCCTTGTAGTGTTTTTGTGTCTCTTTGTGTCTCCTTGTAGTCTTTTTGACTCCTTGTAGTGTTTTTGTGTGTCTTTATGTCTCCTTGTAGTCTTGTTGTGTCTCTTTGTGTCTCCTTGTGTCTCCTTGTAGTCTTTTTGTGTCTCCTTGTGTCTCCTTGTGTCTCTTTATGTCTCCTTGTAGTCTTTTTGTGTCTCTTTGTGTCTCCTTGTGTCTCCTTGTGTCTCCTTGTGTCTCTTTGTGTCTCCTTGTGTCTCCTTGTGTCTCTTTGTGTCTCCTTGTGTCTCCTTGTGTCTCTTTGTGTCTCCTTGTGTCTCCTTGTAGTCTTTTTGTGTCTCCTTGTAGTCTTTTTGTGTCTCCTTGTGTCTCCTTGTGTCTCTTTATGTCTCCTTGTAGTCTTTTTGTGTCTCTTTGTGTCTCCTTGTAGTCTTTTTGTGTCTCTTTATGTCTCCTTGTAGTCTTTTTGTGTCTCTTTGTGTCTCCTTGTGTCTCCTTGTAGTCTTTTTGACTCCTTGTAGTGTTTTTGTGTGTCTTTTGGTCCATTTGTATTGTTGTGGTAATTTTGTGTTTTTTTGGAATCATTTTGTATCTTTTGTGGTTGTTACATTGTGTCTCCTTGTGGTCATTTTGTGTCTCCTTGTGGTCATTTTGTGTCTTTTTTTTGTCATATTGTGTGTCATTATATTATGTTGTGTGTCTTTGTGGTCATTTGTGTCTCTTTGTATTTTTGTTTTGTTTCTTTGTTTCTTTTGGTGTCTTTGTTGTCCGGTTGATGTCTCCTTGTAGTATTTTTGTATCTCCTTGTGGTCTTTTTGTGTCTTTGTGTCTCCTTGTAGTCTCTTTATGTCTCCTTGTAGTCTTTTTGTGTCTCCTTGTGTCTCCTCTTAGTCTTTTTGTGTCTTTGTGTCTCTGTGTGTCTCCTTGTAGTCTTTTTGTGTCTCCTTGTAGTCTTTTTGTGTCTCCTTGTGTCTCTTTGTGTCTCCTTGTGTCTCCTTGTGTCTCTTTGTGTCTCCTTGTGTCTCCTTGTGTCTCTTTGTGTCTCCTCGTAGTGTTTTTGTGTCTCCTTGTAGTGTTTTTGTGTCTCTTTGTGTCTCCTTGTAGTCTTTTTGACTCCTTGTAGTGTTTTTGTGTGTCTTTATGTCTCCTTGTAGTCTTGTTGTGTCTCTTTGTGTCTCCTTGTAGTCTTTTTGACTCCTTGTAGTGTTTTTGTGTGTCTTTATGTCTCCTTGTAGTCTTGTTGTGTCTCTTTGTGTCTCCTTGTGTCTCCTTGTAGTCTTTTTGTGTCTCCTTGTGTCTCCTTGTGTCTCTTTATGTCTCCTTGTAGTCTTTTTGTGTCTCTTTGTGTCTCCTTGTGTCTCCTTGTGTCTCTTTGTGTCTCCTTGTGTCTCCTTGTGTCTCTTTGTGTCTCCTTGTGTCTCCTTGTAGTCTTTTTGTGTCTCCTTGTGTCTCCTTGTGTCTCTTTATGTCTCCTTGTAGTCTTTTTGTGTCTCTTTGTGTCTCCTTGTGTCTCCTTGTAGTCTTTTTGACTCCTTGTAGTGTTTTTGTGTGTCTTTTGGTCCATTTGTATTGTTGTGGTAATTTTGTGTTTTTTTGGAATCATTTTGTATCTTTTGTGGTTGTTACATTGTGTCCCCTTGTGGTCATTTTGTGTCTCCTTGTGGTCATTTTGTGTCTTTTTTTTGTCATATTGTGTGTCATTATATTATGTTGTGTGTCTTTGTGGTCATTTGTGTCTCTTTGTATTTTTGTTTTGTTTCTTTGTTTCTTTTGGTGTCTTTGTTGTCCGGTTGATGTCTCCTTGTAGTATTTTTGTATCTCCTTGTGGTCATTTGTGTCTCTTTGCGTATTTTTGTTTTTTCTTTGTAGTATTTTTGTGTCTCTTTGTGACCATTTTGTGTCTTTCATGGTTGTTTGGTGTCTCTTTGTCGTGTACACAAGTGGCTGCTTCTGATCCTGTATCCGTTATGAAGACCCACATGTCTACTGAAGGACACGCAACGCTTTCCTCACAACACAACACAACACCTGAAACAGACCTCTGACTGCAGATAAAACCACTGGAGGGAGACGAGAGAGAGAGAGAGAGAGAGAGAGAGAGGGAGAGAGAGAGAGAGAGAGAGAGACAGAGAGAGAGAGAGAGAGAGAGAGAGAGAGAGAGAGACAGAGAGAGACGATAAACGTGAGATTTATATCTGCGTCTCATTCTGAGGACGCTGCATATTGAGCAGGAGGGAGAAATGAAGGGGGGAGGAGAGAGAGAGAGGGAGAGAGATAGAGAGAGAGAGAGAGAGAGAGAGAGAGAGAGAGAGAGAGAGAGAGAGAGAGAGAGAGAGAGAGGGAGAGAGAGAGAGAGAGAGAGAGAGAGAGAGAGAGAGCAATAAAGAAGAGATTTATGTGGAGGTGGCTCTCCTCTGTCACAGCATCCCTCAGGTCGTATCTCCTCCTCCGACACAATGGCCCCTCCCTCCCTTTTTTATGCTTGACCCTCATGTGTCACACACACACACACACACACACACACACACACACACACACACACACACACACACACACACACACACACACCGTGATGGAGGTGACTGTGTTGCTGCCTATAAATGGAGGACAAGACAAGACAGACGTCCCGATTTCAAGGAGACAGAAAAGTTGCCTCACTTTGTGCGTCTATTACCGTAAAACACACAACAGACCCACAATGTCTCCTACAGACACACACAGACACACAATGTCTCCTACAGACACACAACACACACAATGTCTCCTACAGGACACACACAGACACACAACAAACCCACAATGTCTCCTACAGACACACACAGACACACAATGTCTCCTACAGACACACACACAGACACACAATGTCTCCTACAGACACACAACAGACTCACAATGTCTCCTACAGACACACACAGACACACAATGTCTCCTACAGACACACACAGACACACAATGTCACCTACAGACACACAATGTCTCCTACAGACCCACAATGTCTCCTACAGACACACACAGACACACAATGTCTCCTACAGACCCACAATGTCTCCTACAGACACACACAGACACACAATGTCTCCTACAGACACACAACAGACACACAATGTCTCCTACAGACACACACAGACACACAATGTCACCTACAGACACACACAGACACACAATGTCTCCTACAGACCCACAATGTCTCCTACAGACACACACAGACACACAATGTCTCCTACAGGACACACACAGACACACAATGTCTCCTACAGACACACACAGACACACAATGTCTCCTACAGGACACACACAGACACACAATGTCTCCTACAGGACACACACAGACACACAATGTCTCCTACAGGACACACACAGACCCACAATGTCTCCTACAGACACACACAGACACACAATGTCTCCTACAGACACACACAGACTCACAATGTCACCTACAGACACACACAGACACACAATGTCACCTACAGACACACACAGACACACAATGTCTCCTACAGACACACACAGACTCACAATGTCTCCTACAGACCCACAATGTCACCTACAGACACACACAGACACACAATGTCTCCTACAGACACACACAGACACACAATGTCACCTACAGACACACACAGACACACAATGTCTCCTACAGACACACACAGACACACAATGTCTCCTACAGACACACACAGACACACAATGTCTCCTACAGACACACACAGACACACAATGTCTCCTACAGACACACACAGACACACAACAGACCTCAGAGGTGTCTTGTCCTCTTTGTTGGTCTTTCGTGGTGTTTAGTGTCTCTTTATAGAAAAATCACATCTTTTTTGGGTTGTTTTGTCTCTTTGTTGTCGTTGTAAATCACTTTGTATCTTTTTTGGTCGTGTCTCCTGGAACACTTTGGGCCCTCATACTTTGGCCCCTCCCACTCCTCCAGTAATCCATCCATGACTGTAAATAGATGTTCAGGTTACAACGTATTGAACAGAGTTAGTTTACTTTGTTGTTGCTTCATCCTGAGATCTCATGGTTTTACTCTGAAAAGCTTTCAGAGGAAAACGATGTGATCTCATGGTTTTACTCTGAAAAGCTTTCAGAGCTTCAGAGGAGATGGGGGTCTTTCCTCCTCTGGGAGTCGAGCCCATGCCCCTCCGTCCTGATGGAGAAACGTTTGATGAACGTTCTCGTTCGTCTGCAGTGATCTTTCAGAGATACAGAAACAGACTGTCTTATTGTTATTATTATTGTTCCGTTTGTTTTACATTTCATGTTATGCATTCTATGTATTTATTACATTTGTATTTTTCTTTTGTATTTATTCCTCATTTATTTGATATTGAGTGTTTTATTTCCATCTTGTTATGTATTCCATGTATTATATTTCATCTTATTTTTTTCATTTTTATTATTTATTTTATCAAAGCGTGTCTTATTTGACCAGTTTTTAATGTTAAAGGTATTTTACCTTTAATAATAATTTTTTAATAATAATAAATAATAATAATTGTTTTAATAAATACCTTTAGTAAAACACTTTGTGATGCATTTCTAGTATGAAAGGTGCAACACAAATAAGGTGTATTATTATTATTATTATTATTAATAAATTTACCACAATGAACGTCTTTCTTTCGTGTTTAACTCGTAAACTGTTAGAACAAGTTGATCTATTTTAACAAATCAAAAATAAATCTTTCAGTCAAATGAAACTCTAAGCTAAAGCCTTTCTGAAATAATATAAATAAGTTATGGGATGTGCTGCACATAAAGGAACATCATTCTGCTTCCAGACAGCAGTAAAAGAAACTGGAGCCTCTGGGGAGAAAACCAGTTTGATCTCAGTGGAAAAGCTGAAGCGCCAAAATAAGAGTTAGAGGCATCGACAGGAAGAAGAAAACATTTATTATTTACATTTATTTACATTAAAACGCAATAAAATTAGAGGAACAAAGACTCATTTTGTCGCAGCGCCTCATGCTCTTATTTTGGAGGGACAGTTTTAGCCTCTTTCAAACAGGTAAATCACGACTTCCCCTCATGCATAAACAAGGCATAAATATTAAACGAGCATCCGACACAATAACCATGTTTCATAAAGTGTGCGTTTGCATATTCACACAATGTGCAACATCAGCTGGAAAATACATGCTGGGCGATTACATTTTAATTTAATAATAATAATTTGAGCAGAAAAACAGTTTAAAGGCGAAAACATTGTTCTTTATGCACTGGACAATTTTAATATTTTGTTCTATTCATCCTCCATAACTCGTCTTCTTTCATTCTAGAGGAAATAAAACATTTATTTTACTTCTTTGTCTGTAGATTCATCCTAAATTCACCATTTGCATATTTAATATTGTATTAAATACGCAAATTGGATATTTTCTCCATGAGTTTGTTCTCAGCCTCTGATCCAGAAATCGCCACTTCATATTAGGAAGTTAACAGACTTTCATAGAAGAGAACGTTACATTCCTCCATCTTTAAAGCTGTAAGATGCTTCGTGTCTCTCAGAGGAAACTCCTTCTCTTCTTCCCGTCACACGAGACCAGCGGTGGAGTTAAAACACCGGAGGATTGAGACTACAAATACCCCCAAAGACTACAAACACCTCCAGAGACTACAAACACCCCCAGAGACTACAAACACCCCCAGAGACTACAAACACCTCCAGAGACTACAAACACCCCCAGAGACTACAAACACCTCCAAAGACTACAAATACCCCCAAAGACTACAAACACCTCCAAAGACTACAAATACCTCCAGAGACTACAAACACCTCCAGAGACTACAAACACCCCCAGAGACTACAAACACCCCCAGAGACTACAAACACCCCCAGAGACTACAAACACCTCCAGAGACTACAAACACCCCCAGAGACTACAAACACCCCCAGAGACTACAAATACCTCCAGAGACTACAAACACCTCCAGAGACTACAAACACCCCCAGAGACTACAAATACCCCCAGAGACTACAAATACCCCCAGAGACTACAAACACCTCCAGAGACTACAAACACCCCCAGAGACTACAAACACCCCCAGAGACTACAAATACCTCCAGAGACTACAAACACCTCCAGAGACTACAAACACCTCCAGAGACTACAAACACCCCCAGAGACTACAAACACCCCCAGAGACTACAAATACCCCCAGAGACTACAAACACCTCCAGAGACTACAAACACCCCCAGAGACTACAAATACCCCCAGAGACTACAAACACCTCCAGAGACTACAAACACCCCCAGAGACTACAAATACCCCCAGAGACTACAAATACCCCCAGAGACTACAAACACCTCCAGAGACTACAAACACCCCCAGAGACTACAAATACCCCCAGAGACTACAAATACCCCCAGAGACTACAAACACCTCCAGAGACTACAAACACCCCCAGAGACTACAAATACCTCCAGAGACTACAAACACCTCCAGAGACTACAAACACCCCCAGAGACTACAAACACCTCCAAAGACTACAAACACCCCCAGAGACTACAAACACCCCCAGAGACTACAAACACCTCCAGAGACTACAAACACCTCCAGAGACTACAAACACCTCCAGAGACTACAAACACCCCCAGAGACTACAAATACCTCCAGAGACTACAAACACCTCCAGAGACTACAAACACCTCCAGAGACTACAAACACCTCCAGAGACTACAAACACCCCCAGAGACTACAAATACCTCCAGAGACTACAAACACCTCCAGAGACTACAAACACCTCCAGAGACTACAAACACCTCCAGAGACTACAAACACCCCCAGAGACTACAAACACCCCCAGAGACTACAAACACCTCCCTCCAGCTGACAGAGGGCTTCGTGGTGCGTTTAAGGGCTGTGGATGAAAATAGTCTTAACGTGAGACGACGTGACGCTTCAGTTCGTCAACTCGTCTGGAGCGGCGAGGTTTTACCTGAAGAGGAAGGAGAAGAAACTAAAGCGGCAGAGGAATGTAGTGAAAATACAATATTTACCTCTGAGATGAAGAAAAACTACAACATTTACCTCTGAGATGAAGAAAAACAACAATATTTACCTCTGAGATGAATAAAAACTACAATATTTACCTCAGAGATGAATGAAAAGAACAATATTGTTGTAAAGTTTCACTCAGAGAAACAAACTTACCACAACAAAACATAGAACAACTACAAAGAGACTCTCAATGACCACAAAGACAAAATGGCCGCTTCTTTCCTTCCTCCAGACTCCGGCGCTCTTCCTCGGACCGCACTCGTCTTCATCTCGTCTCCATCTCGTCTCCATCTCGTCTCCATCTCGTCTTCATCTCGTCTCCATCTCGTCTTCATCTCGTCTTCATCTCGTCTTCATCTCGTCTTCATCTCGTCTTCATCTCGTCTTCATCTCGTCTTCGGCTCCACTGACGCCATCTTGCAGAGTCGTGACATCATCCGGGGACAAAGTCCGTCCACAGACCAGTCTCTCATAAGACACCCACGAGTACAAGTACAAGTACAAGTACACAGTAAATGTACTTTGTTACATTCCAAGCAGTCAGTGAGGTAGAAAGAGAAGAAAAAAAGTCCTCAAGTTTTTAAAAAAGTGTTTATTTCATATATAAAGATTTATAAATTAATACAAATTATTATTATTATTATGATAATTATCACCCGTTCTCCCCCTGACGCGCTACGTCGCGCCACGCCGTGCTACGTCACGCCACGTGGCACTACGTGGCGCTACGTGGCGCTACGTGGTGCTACGACGTGCTACGCTACATCAAATAAAATCAACCGGCTTAAAAAACGTGGAAAAAACATTGAAGTTGCTGCGTCGGTGAAAAGAGTCGTAAGAAAAGAGATTCAGCTGGTTCTGAGGAGGAGGGGACCTGAAGAGAAGAGAGGAAAAGAGAGGGAAGAGAGGAAAAGAGAGGGAAGAGAGGAAAAGAGAGGAAGAGAGAGAGAGAAGAGAGCACCTGAGAGGACCAGATCTTTGCCCGCCAAAATAAAATGCCACCGCGTCTAAACCGTCGTTTAAAAACATTCATTCACACATTTAACTGAACTTCTAAGTTAACTTTGGTTGGTGAGAACGTGTTTTTATAAATAATGCACTTCTGAATGAACACTGGTTAGAAAACATGGTGTCAGGTGGCGATAGACAAACAGTATGAAACAGCCTGGAGTGTTCGTTACCCAGCATGCAAAGGGAGAGAGCCTGAGACATGATGACGTCATGCAGAGATCAGAGATCCTGCTCACGAGGAAGAGGAAGAGGAAGATCGTCTCTCAGCTCCACACAGGAAGCTACTCATCGTTATCTGAGGAGAGAAGAAGAAGAAGAAGAAGAAGAAAGAGAAAGAGAGATCATTAATCTAAGAGACAACCACTGAAGACGACAACAAGGTAAAAGGTTTCTTTTATTCTCATTGAACAATGCGGGGATTTGCAACTAAATTGCAGTTTGTAGTCCACATGTTACATGAGAAAAATACACAAATAAATGTAAAATATATTAATATATATAATAGGCGTCGGAATCAGTAAAAAATAAATGTTATCTGAACGTCTCCGTCTGTAGCCGGTAGATTTCCCCGCATCGCCGCAGGAAACGAGCAAATTATCAGTTAGATCAGCGGGAAAAGAAAGAATTACCTTTACAGCTGTACTTCGACCTTTACAGCTCATCCAGAATGCAGCTGCTCGACTGGTCTTCAACCTCCCGAAATTCACCCACACTACCCCGCTCCTCCGCACACTCCACTGGCTACCGGTGGTCGCCCGCATCCGCTTCAAAACATTGGTACTTACGTATCGTGCCACGAACAGATCGGGTCCTATCTATATACAGGACATGGTAACACCGTACACCCCAGCTCGGGCACTCCGCTCGGCTTCTGCTAAACACTCAACAAAGTCACGACTGTTTGCTGTCCTGGCTCCTCATTGGTGGAATGAGCTCCCCATTGACATCAGGACAGCAGAAAGTCTCTACATCTTCCGCCGAAAACTAAAAACGCATCTCTTTCGATTACACCTTGAATAAGGAAGGTAGCACTGTACTAGCACTCTAGTAGCACTTGATGTCTCTTATTTATAGCACTTTGTAATTTTCGAAATTTAACTCTAGCGAAGAAACTGCACTTTATTGATTATTGATTGTTGTTTTTCTGAGTTTGTACTCATGATTGAATGCACTATTGTAAGTCGCTTTGGATAAAAGCGTCAGCTAAATGACATGTAATGTAATGTAATGTAATGTAATTAATGAAAAAATAAATAAATAATCAAAGTCAGGGAAAAATTTTTTTTGAAAAAAGACCGGATACATGCGAACGTAACCTCTTGACACGCGTGAAGAGGTTACGTGTTACGTTACCCCAAAAATGAAACTTAAAAGTCAGTTTCAACTCGGTGTTCTGGATTAAAATCAAGGCAGAGTTACTGAGCTCTAAACCCCGCCTCCATGTCAACGCCCTGTCTTTGTGAAGCGGTTTAATGAAGTGACAGAGTGACATAAAGGGTTAAGTTAGGAGTAGAGTCAGTAGACTGGACATGAACACGTCGGCTCGGTCTTTTTCTCCCGTCAGACGGACCGGCTCGTAGCAGAGAAACAAGCTCAGGGCTCCACTAATGCAGCGTAATGGTGAGTTGTATCTTTATGCACTTTAGAATTGTCTTTATGCCGGTCGTATCATTTACGTCATATTTTTCGCCCACACCGTGAAGGCCGGTCCGTGAAAGTATTGTCTGACACAAAACCGGTCCGTGGCTCAAAAAAGGTTGAGGACCGCTGATTTAGATGACTCACAAATACAGTCAGTGTTACTGCCTGGAGATACATCTAGTCACATCTATCTGGAGAAGAGGAAGAAGAAGAAGACCCCCCTCACCTTCTTGGTACGCCCCGTCCGCCATGACGAGGTGCAGGATGTTGGGGTACAGATGCTGGTGCTCAGTGCCCAAAATGTTCAAGACCAGGCTGGAGCCCAGGTCGATGTTCTCGTCCTCGTCTTCATGGATAGCCTTAAAATAAATAAACAGTCTGTTTTACTAAGCCTGATGTTGTGAACATGTAGAGTTCAGACATGTTTATCTTACACAGTACACAACCTGTATCCTCCACAGTACACAACCTGTATCCTCCACAGTACACAACCTGTATCCTACACAGTACACAACCTGTATCTTACACAACCTGTATCCTCCACAGTACACAACCTGTATCCTACACAGTACACAACCTGTATCCTACACAGTACACAACCTGTATCTTACACAACCTGTATCCTCCACAGTACACAACCTGTATCCTACACAGTACACAACCTGTATCCTCCACAGTACACAACCTGTATCTTACACAACCTGTATCTTACACAACCTGTATCCTCCACAGTACACAACCTGTATCCTCCACAGTACACAACCTGTATCCTCCACAGTACACAACCTGTATCCTACACAGTACACAACCTGTATCCTCCACAGTACACAACCTGTATCCTACACAGTACACAACCTGTATCCTACACAGTACACAACCTGTATCCTCCACAGTACACAACCTGTATCCTCCACAGTACACAACCTGTATCCTCCACAGTACACAACCTGTATCCTACACAGTACCTTTATCTTGTTGTAAGCCTCGATGAATTTCTCGAAGCCCATCTGCTGCTCCAGGTTGAAGCGGAGCTCTTCCAGGCGGCTGAAGATGCTGTCGTGGTGCGAGGCCTCTTC